>LR749649.1:2123775-2231881 GCA_902729485.2 Mus minutoides
AAAAAAAAAAAAAAAAAAAAAAAAAAAAAAAGTCCCACAAAACCACCAAACTGATGGCTATAATATATGTAGAGGATCTGGTGTAGAGCCATGCAGACCCTCTGCTAGTGTTTCAGTCTTTGTGAGGCCATGTGAGCTCTGCTTAGCTGATTAGATGGTCCATATTCTCAATACCATGTGACTCCTACAAACTTTCCTTCCTCTTCTTTGACAAAATTCCCAATATCTGGGGGTTGGGACTTGAGGGAGACCTCCAATTTAGACTCTCTCAGCATAATGTCTGACTGTGAGTTTTTGTATCTGCTTCCATCTGCTACTGGAGGAAGACTCTCTTATGAGAACTGGGCAAGGAACTCATCTGTGAATCATTTCAGTGTTGTTTGTCTTTATTCTTGATTTTACACTAGGTCTCTGGGCTATCCATCATTTGGCTTCTGACCAACCAAGCAGCATCAGGCCTGGGCTCTCTCATGGCCACAAGTTAAGGCAATTATGGGTTGGTCACTCCCACAAGTTCTTCTCCTCCATTGCCCTACTACATCTTGCAGGCAGGGCAGATTGTAGGTGGAGGGTTTTGTGGCTAAGTTGGTGTCCTAACCTCTCATTTCATAGCTTACAGAGTACTTTCTCATGCCAAAGAGACTAGATAATAAAAGTGAAGACTCTACTCCCACACCAGCATGACTTCTGTACATTCAATGACCTGTGTGAATGCTGTCTTCTACACTGGGGATCTTGCTGTCAGTTTTCAGAGAACAACCTTCTGTCCTGACATCAACCTGAGTTGTTTAGGGATCTCCATGAAACCATCTCAGTCAACAACTCAACAAGGGTATCCCAGTCCCACACTGGAAACTTTGGCTACAGAAGTTAGCCAGTTCAGACTCTATCCTATACTACTAGGTGATAGTACTAATAGCTAGGGCACATGTGAGTAGTAGTATTCACTAAGGTCATTCTTAGATTCCAGAACGTTTTCACTACACTAGATCTCCACACCACTCCCTTCCAAATGCCCCTCCCAATTCCAGCTGTCTCTACCTGCACTCTCTCCCTCTCCATCCTCCTTTCAGCCTGTTCCCTCCTGCTCCCTTTTCTATCTGACCCCAGGTAGCTGGGTGTTGAGGTAGATCAATTTCCAGCTTTCTGAGAAACCACCATATTAATTTTCATAGTGGTTGTACAAGTTTGCACTCCCACCAGCAGTGGAGTAGTGTTTCTCTTGCTTCACATCCTCACCAGCATGAGCTGTCACAAGCGTTATTGATCTTAGCCATTCTGACAGGTGTAAGATGGAATATTAAAGTAGTTTTGATTTGCATTTCCCTGATGGTTAAGGATGCTGAACATATCTTTGTTTCTCAGGCAATTGAGATTCCTCTTGAGAATTTCTGTTTAGATCTGTGCCTTGTTTTAATTGGATTGTTTGGTTTTTTTAATATCTAGTTTCTAGAATTCTTTATGTATGTTGGATATTAGTCCTCTACTGGATGTGGAGTTTGTAAAATTTTCTTCCCACTCTGCACACTGTCTCTTTGTCCAGTTGATGGTGTCATTTGCCTTACTGAAACTTTTCAGTTTCATGAGGTCCTGTTTACTAATTGTTGATCTAATACCTGCCCGTTGTTGTTCTGTTCACAAAGTTTTTTCCAGTGCCAGTGAGTGGAAGGCTATTTCCTACTTTCTCTTTAATCAGGTTCATTGTGTTTTATGTTGAGGGCTTTGATCCACTTAGACTTGAGTTTTGTGCAGGGTGCTAAATATAGATTTATTTGTGCTTTCTATGGGTTGCTATCTAGTTTGACTAGTACCATTTGTTGAAGATTCTTTCTCTTTTTTTTTTCACTGTGTATTTTTGGCTTACTTATAAAAATATCAAATATCAGACATAGGTGTATGGATTTATATCTGGATATTCAATTTCATTACATTGATCAATGTGTTTGTTTTTATGCCAACACCATGCACTTTTTATTACTATTTTTCTGTAGTGCAGCTTAAAATCAGGGACAATGATACCTCCAGCAGTTCTTTTATTGTTTAAGATTGTTTTAGCTATCCTGGATTTCTTGGATTTCTGGTGGTGGTGTTTTTTTTTCCCCATTTGAAATTGAAAATTGTCTTTTCAGGCTCTATAAAGAATTGTGTTGGAGTTTGGACAGGAGGATTGCACTGAATTTGTAGATAGATTTTGGTATGATGGCCACATGTTAATCCTACTGATCCATGAACATGGGAGATCAAAAGATATTATCTAATATCTTTTTAATTTATTTCTTCAAAGACTTGAAGTTTTTATCATATAGGTCTTTCATTTGCTTTGTTAGAGTTACCCGAAGATATTTTATATCATTTGAGGCTATTGTTTCTCTGAACTTTTTTTTTTCTTTTGCAGCTGTATTGTCATTTGTATATAGGAGGGTTGCTCAATTGTTTTAATTAAATATGTATCCAGCCACTTTGCTGGAGGTGTTTATAGGAGTTCCCTGGTATAATTTATGGAGTCATTTATGTTTACTATCATGTCATCTCTGAATAATGATACTTTGACTTCTTCCTTTCCAGTTTTGAACTGCTTGATTTCCTTTAGTTGTCTTATTGCTCTAGAACTTCAACTACTGTACTGAATAGATATGGAGTGTGTGGACAGTAGATGATGTTTATGGTGTATTTTTGGATTTTGTTTGCAATTATTTTATTGAGTATTTTGGCATCTGTGTTCATAAGGGAAACTGGTCTTTAATTTTTCCTTTCTTTATTGAGCCATTATATAGTTTGGGTATTAAGGTAACTGTCAGGAGCTATAATGGGACAAGCTAATAACTAGCAGGTGATCATCCCGAAGTGGCCTGCCTCAGATTATTATATAATCTGCGACAGGTGAGCCCTCATTAAGCAAGTCTGTGAGTGACTAATTTTAGGAAAGATTCCTGCTATTAATATGTTTTTTCTGTTATTATTAAACATATAAAACAATCACTAAGTAGAAGCACACCCCCTTTAAAGTACATCTCTGCAGATCCACGAAGATGTACTATCTTGTAGTGATGCTATATAGACAAATAAATGACTTAAGTTCTAATGATGATCCTATAAAAATTCCTAAAATTATGTCTGAGATTATTAAGCTCTCTTATTAATGGGACTGCTACTAGGTCCTTTTCTCATAGTCAAAACTGCAATGAGAACTCTGCCAGTCTCTCAAGTGTCACCAGTTAATTGCTCTTAGATGGTAACCAGACTTTCTCCTACTCAGAGCACATTCCAAGAGGTTGTAAAACAATTACTAAAGATCATAAAAAAGGGAATTAACAATTTATTATAGGTGTTAGGACAGAAGATAAAATATCGACTAGATTTATCTATACAAAACTTCACTTATAACTTAGTTATGGTTTTAAACCTTCAGTGAACCTATTGAGCTGACACAGGTGATGGATGTTTAACAGATAATTACTCCTAATGGATATGCATGTAAACATTCTCTGTTGTAAACTTCTATTTAAATTTATGATTTGATTTTTTGTATGAACTTGTGATGAACTTTTTAACATGTGATCATGTATTCTGAATGATGTTTTAAGAGCTGAGGACCAAGAGAAGAGTCAGAACTGAGGGACTGGGGTGAGAGGGACGGAGGTGAGAACTGAGCTGAGATAGGAACTGAGTTGAGAAGTTTTTAGACAGAACATTTTTTGTTTGTTTGTTTGTTTTTCGAGACAGGGTTTCTCTGTATAGCCCTGGCTGTCCTGGAACTCACTCTGTAGACCAGGCTGGCCTCGAACTCAGAAATCCGCCTGCCTCTGCCTCCCAAGTGCTGGGATTAAAGGTGTGCGCCACCACGCCCGGCTAGACAACATTTTTTAGATTAGAAGAAGAATGCAGAGTGAGTTCCAGGACAGCCAGAGCTATACAGAGAAACCCTGTCTCGAAAAAACCAAAAAAAAAAAAAAAAAAAAAAAGAAAAGAAAAAAAAAGAACTTATAGGTAACATAAAATACTAAGAGAGCAACGTGCAGAATGCAGAGGGAAAGAGGAAAAAAGATGTCACAGAGAGCAGAAGGAGCAGGCAGGCTTCTCCTTACCATGGGACAGAACAGGTCCCATAGTAAGGACAAGGCAGGTTTAGTCTTATTAAAAGAAACAAGGTTTTTTTCTGACAAACATGGGTTTATTTCATTTAGCATTAAAAAGGAAGAATTTTTTCTCTATGTAATAAAGATTGGAGTGAATTTTTTCATCCAGAATGAGTGAGTTCTTTCTGCACCAGTGCTTGGTCTTTTGCTCCATATGCATATGTAAGTATGGATGTGTGTGTGTGTGTGTGTGTGTGTGTGAGTATGTAATTGTGAGAATGTGTTTGTGTGTAAGTATGTAATTGTGAGAATGCATGCAAGCTGAGCCCAACTGGGTTGAATGAAAATGAATAAATGAGCATGAATGAAGCTGAATATGAACTTATGTGAGACTATGCATATTTGCTTATGTAAAAGTTTCTCCTTCTGCGAGTGTTATTCTCTTCTCCTGGTTCAATAGAAGTTTATTGCTTGAAACTTCCCCCCAGCCTGACAAGCAAGAGGCATCTGGACAATAGGTAAAAAGCTCTAGCAATGAATCCTTTACTTAATCTCCTGCTGTTTTAGGATGAGGTGCTAAGTGCCAGAGACTGCACTTTCTGGCCTCAGAGGATCACAGAAGGCAGGTCAGCTACAATAGCATAGTAACTTAGACTTAGATAAGTAAACTTTATTATACAGCAACCTTAAATTTCTCGTAAGACAAAGTCTTACCCCAGAAACTCTTAAGACAAGGTCTTACCCTCTACCTATGCTCTTCCTCCTCTGCTGCCTCAAGAAGAACCTACAAGAAAAGAAGAAACAACCCGCACTGGGGCTAGCCCTCGGCAGGTAACTATGGCTTTATAAAATGTATTGGACAATGTTCCTTCTGTTTCTATTTTGTGGAATAATTTGAGGAGTATTGGCATTAACTCTTCTTAGAAAGCCTAGTAGAATTCTGTGCCAAAACCATCTGGCCATGGGGTTATTTTGGTTGGGAGAATTTTAATGACTGCTTCTATTTCTCTAGGGGCTATAAGTCTACTTTTTTCTTATTTTTTTCTTATTTAAATGTATTTATACATCAAACATTGATAATATTGAGTATTTTTGCATCTCTTTTAATTAGATATTTTCTTTATTTACATTTTAAATGTTTTCCCCTTTCCTAGTTTCTCCTCCAAAAATCTCCTATCCCCTCCCCGACTCCCTGCTGCCCAACCCACCCACTCCCTTTTCCTGGCCCTGGCATTTCCCTATACTGGGGCATAGAACTTTCACAGGACCAAGGGCCTCTCTTTCCATTGATGACCAACAACGCCATCCTCTGCTACATATGCAGATAGAGCAATGAGTCCCACCATGTGTTTTCTTTGGTTGGTTTAGTCTCAGGGAGCTCTGGGAGTACTGGTTAGTTCATATTGTTGTTCCTCTTATAGGGCTGCAAACCCCTTTCTCTATCTCATTCATTGGGGACCCTGTCCTCCATCCAGTAGATGGCTGTGAGTATCCATTTCTGTATATGTCAGGCACTGGCAGAGCCTCTGAGGAGACAGCTATATCAGGCTCCATCAGCAAGCTTGGCATCCGTAATAGTTGTCTGGGTTTAGTGGTTGTTTATGGGATGGATCCCCAGGTGGGGCAGTCTATGGATGGTCATTCCTTCAGTCTCTGCTCCAAATTTTATCTCTGTAACTCCTTTTAAGGGTATTTTGTTTCCCTCATCCCTCTCTCCCATAACCCCAGTGGCTTTAGAAAAGTAGCTCCTGTGCTCCCAGGTAGGGCTTCCCCTTTGCCACCACCTGAAGAGTGGGTCAGAGGTTTAGATGCCCACCCTGGGTCGAGTGGAAAGTGATGGCAGCTCTCCCACACCTGACTGACCAGAGAATAGGTGGAACTCTGGTGGGGTGTGGGTCTTCCCCTTCCCCCTCTTCTCCAGGGTCCCCCATTTTTAGTTCCCAACAGATGACTACTCCAGCTTGTTTATTGGGACCGTTTGCTTGGAAAGTTGTTTTCCAACCTTTTACTCTGAGGTAGTGTCTGTCTTTGTCACTGAGGTGTGTTTCCTGTATGCAGAAAATGCTGAATCCTGTTTCCATATCCAGTCTTTTAGTTTAAGTCTTTTTTGGGGGAAATTAAGTCCATTGATGTTAAGAGATATGAAGGAAAAGTGATTGGTACTTCCTGTTATTTTTGTTTTTAGAGGTGGAATTATGTTCGTGTGGCTATCTTCTTTTGGGTTTGTTGAAAATTTACTTTCTTGCTATTTCTAGGGTGTAGTTATCCTTGAAGAACTGGACTAGAGAAATAAATTTGGTTATTGTATATATATATATATATATATATATATATATATATATATATATATATATATACATATATATGGATTAACCAAGAAGAGTTTGTGTAGTGATATCCAAGCAGGAGAAAGAAGACAGTAAGGAATGCTAACTAAGCTTAATCAACATCATAAATTATGATGTTATCAAAAATGAACATATTTAGGAATAAAAGAATGAATTTGTTTCTGTGGTAAGATACACTAAGTTATTAGAAATTCAAAGCATAGTAGATGTTCTAGAAAGTCCAGACTTAAGTGTGGTTATGTTCATAGTGTCCTATTGTGTTCAAGTTATTGAAAAGACACTACTTTGAAAGTTCTGTGGCAATGAGGGCTAAATCATCTTTAGTTTCTTTGATTTCATCCCAAGATATGGAAATGTAGAACACAGCTGAGGCCATGACTTCAGAGGCCTGGCTGTGGCTCCTGCTCCCTGCTGTTCTCTCTAACATGCCAGCGGCCTGAAGGCCACACTGCAGATGTCTGCTTGTTTTCTTTTCCTTCTTTGTTTTCTTAGAAGGAAAGACTGGTGGTTTTTTGGTTTTTTTTGTTTTGAAATTGGATTATATGAATCCAATTGTAGAGGTGAGTTCTGCCAACATTTTTGATAAGGACCACTTTGAATCTATTATTAAACCTAGTTTTGGGGATAAACTTTTTTAAGCATCTTATTTTTACTAATTGTTTTAAGTTAATATAGAGAGTTAAAACAGTGGACGTGAATTGTTTATTAAATCCTTCAAAAATATGTTTTTTCTTAAACTCAAAATAGTAGTCTTGTAAAACAAAGAACATTTACACTTGGAGACAGTGAGCCAATTTCTAGAATTAAAATTATATCTTGATTGCTACATATTTTTAAAGCCATGTGTCACATATCTCCCTCCCAAACTTCAAAGACTTGTTATCTGTCTGAGGGAATGATCAAAAGATTCCATAGTCTGGAAAATTGCCTCATAATACAAGGAATGCCTGACAGCATGGGGGCTGGGTAGGTGGAGAAAAAGAAGTGTTTCAGGGAATCCTGCTGGCTCACTAGCAAACACACTGCCTCTAAAACCCTTGAATAGTAAAACTGTCTCAGAAACTAGGTGGGTAGGGCAAAGCTTTGCAGCATCCAGCCTGGGCCGCAGATCTGCCCTTCTGCTTGTTCTGCAAGTGAAGATTTGCACAGCCACAGACATTTATTTGTGTGTATGGTTGCTTTGTCTGTGGCTCATTGGCAAAGTCACGTAGCATAGCAGTCTAGAGGACTATGTGGCCTAAAATATTTACTATCTAGGGTTTGAAATATAAAAGTTTTTGACTGTTATGGAGATATTTTGTTGTAAAAGAACAAACCTCCTGCATAGTATGTTTGACTGCTTGATCTCTAGTATCCTGTCCCCCTAGGACTCTGTGCTTCTGTGGTTTTAACAATATATATGCACTTACATGAGTTCCCAGTTGAAATGAAAATTAGTACCTCTTCCATGGACATGTAACATTGTATAAAATATGAAACACAAACAATATATCCTGCTTTAACCAGTATATGACATTGTTTTGAGTTTCTGTCTGCTGCAGTAGTAAATTAGCATTAAGCAATAGATTTTATTTTTGAACAATTAGGTGGTGTTTGGTTATTTGGCACTTAAAAAGCCTTTTCCCTGGCATGAGTTTCTTTGCAACTAAGTAAGATTTTTCGAGGTTTGTTTTGTTTTGTTTTGTTTTTTCTTTTAGAGAATCTCAAAGCACTTTGCTAACATTTTTTTCCCATTGTTCTATGAAGGGTTTTTGTTTGTTTGTTCGTTTGCTTGTTTTTTTATGCAAATAGGTGAGTTTTAAAGCTGTTTACTGAAAATATAGACAACTTGGGCATTTTTTTCATGGAATGGTCAACAAGGAGCTGTAAAATTTTTTTATTTGCTATGAAGTGTGTGTGTGCACATGAGTGTAGGTGTCCTGGGAGGTCAGAAGAAGATGTTAGATCTCCTAGAACTACTGGATATGGGTCCTTGGAACTGAACTCAGGCCCTTTGCAAGAACAACGTGTAAACTTTCCTGCTGCACCATTTCTCCAGCCCTAAAAAAAAAAAAAATTGCTTGCTTGCTTTTTCCTCTTTCTTTCTTTCTTTCTTTCTTTCTTTCTTTTTTTCTTTCTTTCTTTCTTTCTTTCTTTCTTTCTTTCTTTCTTTCTTTCTTTCTTTCTTTCTTTCTTCCTTCCTTCCTTCCTTCCTTCCTTTCTCTCTCTCTCTCTCTCTCTCCCTTCCTTCCTTCCCTCCCTCCCTCCCTCTCTTCTTTCTTTCTTTCTTTCTTTCTTTCTTTCTTTCTTTCTTTCTTTCTTTCGACACACTTTATAAACTAATCTGGTCTTCAATTTATAGCGAAATACCTGCCTCTACCTCTTGTGCACTAGGATTAAAGGCATGGACTTTTAAATTTTATTTTATTTTACTTTTGAGACAGGGTTTCTCTTTACATAGTCCTGGCTATCCTGGAACTTGATTTGGAGAACAGACTGGCTTTGAACTCAGAGATCCACCTGCCTCTGCCTCAATATGGCAGTGCTGAGATTAAAAGAAGTGCTACCACTTGCAGTAAAAAAAATTATTTATTTTTTTATTAATTAATTAATTAACTTTACATTTCTACCACAGCCCCCTCCCTCCTCTCTTCCCAGTCCCACCCTCCCATCCCCTTTCTCCCTCTTCCTCTCCCCCTTCTCCAAGGAGAAGGGGAGCCCCCTCACACCTTGTGCCCTGGCACATTAAGTCTTATGAGGACTAGGCATATCCTCTCCCACGGAGACAGACAAGGACAAGCCCAGCTAGGGGAAAGGGATCCAAAGTCACAGAGTCTGCGTCAGAGACAGCCCCTCCCTCCAAAAGTTGGAGAGCCCACATGAAGAGGAAGCTGCACATCTGGGGGTCTAGGTCCAGCCCCCGCATGCTCTTTGGTTGGTGGTTCATTCTCTGTAAGTCCCCTTGGCCCAGGCTAGCTGGCTCTGTAGGTCTTCTTGTGGTATTCTTGACCCCTCCAGCTCCTTCAACCCTCCCTTCCACCCCTGACTCTTCCACAAGATTCCTTGAGTTCTTGTTTGGCTGTGGGTCTCTGCATCTGTCTCCATCATCTGCTGAATGAAACCTCTCAGGTGGCAGATATTTTTTATTATATGATTGTTCTTTAGTGCATGTATGTTCAAATTATGACATTTAAAAATATAGATATGATTATGTGCGTGCATGCACACATGTGAAGCCTAGAAGCAACATTTAGGAGCTGGTCCTCTCCTGCAATGGGCTTTTAGGATTGGCCTCAGTTTCTCAGGCTTGTTTGTATAGAAAATCCTTTGCTCACAAGGCCCTCTCAAGGGCCTCTGTAACTCCAGGTTCAGTGTTAGCATGATGTGTTTGTACACTTGCTGAGCACTTTTAGTATACTATATCATCATTGAGTAGACACTACATTTCAGGATTCACTGTTGATGCTATTTCCAGTTTGGATGAACATATATAGCCTGTATCTGCCCCATCATCTCCTGTGTGTCTGCTCTGTTAATCTCTCCTCTCCATTAAACTCAGGCAACTACTTGTTTTTTTTACTGTTTCCATAGTTCTTCCTTTTCCAGAATGTCATTCATAGTAGTTGGAATCACCCAGTAGGTCATCTTCAAGTTGGTCCATAGGTACGTTTTTACCTTTAGAGCCCTTCATATTTTTTGCGGCTTGATAGTCATCTTACTTTTAATTGTTGAATACTATGCCCTTGCTTATGTATGCCATAGCTTCTTATCGAAGAAAATCTTCTTGTTTAAGTTTTCTCAATTATACACTGATTATTATCAAATTATTAATATTGTTTTTGTGTTAGAGATGGAACCCAGGCCTTCATGCATAGGAAGAATACACTCTGCCACTTGAACTACATTCCTTCTTTCAGTTTCCTAAAACCTGTTACTGTGAGTTAGGTGTGGTGGTTCATACCTAAGATCCTTGGGGCTGACACAGGATTGCTATGAGTTTGAGGACAGCCTGAGATACAGATGCACTGTCCCCAAAAATAACACAAAACAAAACTTATTACTTTTTTATTTTTGTACAATTTTTGTTGTTCACATTGTGTTTCGAGACAGGGTCTTGCTGTATATCTTTGGTTTGCCTTGAATTTCTGATTTTCCTGTTTTAGCTTTCCAAGGGCTATGTGTACCATTTTGCCACACACATATATATGTATATGTATATATTTGTGTGTATGTATATGTGTGTGTGAATTTATAGTGTAATAAGGAGAACATAAATATTTTTTTAATTTCTCTATTTTCTAAAAACTTAAAGCATATTTCAATATTCTTACTACAAAATAATTATTTTTTAATCCATAAAATGGTTTGTGTGATTATAAAGGCAAAATTGAAAAGGTTCCTGCCTTCTACCAATCAGGGAAAGCATACATCCTGACATACTTTCTGTCTATTACCTCCTGCCTATGTGTGATCAAGAACATCCTGCACAATTGGGGCAACAGAGCTTGTTTATTGAGGTGAAAACAAATGGCTTGTTATCTTACATGAAGAGCCCCAAGCATTCCAGGAATTTATTTTTCCTTGGGCAAGTGACGCTTACAAGTTAGAGGCATTTTGATTACAACTCCCTTAAGCACAGTAATTAAAACTTAAACCACAACTTTCGCCCTCACAGGGGTCCTCTGTTCACTTGCCTGAGTCTTGGTCAGTTGCTGTCCTGCTTTTTTGGAGTGTTTTGAAAAATATCATTACAGGGTTATAAACAGATGATTTGGTTATCAATTAAAACTGAGAGATTGCCTAGGAAGTTGGAGGCGGGTGGGATGGGAGAGATGGAATGAGCCAGTAAAAGGAGTTGATCCGAGGTAACAATGACTAGACTGGAATGCTGCATCAAAATGAGTTAGCAGTAGCCACATTTTAAGCACTTCTGATATTATCCATATCCAGAAAACATTTTAAGCCCTAATTAAGACTGAATTCAGTGATCCTCATATGCACAGCCAGTGTCTGAAGATGGGAACAGACAACCCTGAAAGCTTTACAAATATTTTAGAAACTGTAGAGATAAAAACAGGATTGTCCAGGCTTGGATACCCAGTAGAAAAATGGCAGGCATTCTGGCTGTAGATGCATTTGCAAGCTAGAGCTGAATAGCAGGGACAAAAAAGGTTGAGTTGAGCTGAGCATTATATTTGGGAGTGGATGGCTCAGCTATACTACCATTCTACCTCTTGAAGTTCTTTAAATCAATTTAGACATTAAAATAAAAAGTTCTAAATTTGGGGTGACAGTGGCCATTTGACCAATGCATATTGAAACCAGATTTGGGCTTAGATCCAAACAAGTGAGCCTGGTATGATGTCTCCTAAATGGAGCTTTTTTAGATTAGACTACAGCCAAGATAAGAGTATGTCCTTTGGATGGGACACATAATGGGTTCAGGACCAAAGTAAAACAGGGATAGGAATCTAGCCTCTTAAAGCATCCACCAAGTTTGAATTGACCAAACACATCTGGAAAGTAAGGTCAAGAGACTACAGGGGCAATAGAAAGCTTTGTCACATTGTCCAGGGGAGAGAATTCCAAGAATTCTTGGACCAAACATTCTTACAATTGGTAGAAAGTCCCAGCTTTCAACCAAGTGAATTTCAAAATGAGATAAGGGAAGGGAGCTCCTGTGAGCCAATGAGACCTAAACTGGCGTGCCTCCAAGTTAGGTCCCATGGGTTACCTTGTCCTATATTTTAGCTGTATTGCATGTGTGGTCTTCTTGAATGGAACATGGCCTCCTGTCTAAAAGGGAAGATTGTGTTAGAATGATAGAAGAAAGTGAGAGGAGAGAAGGGCAAACGTGGAGAATGAAAAGAAATGGTTGCCTGTGAGAGACCAGTGGTCCTGCTAGACCTACTCAGTGTCCCAGACTGGGTTTACCTATGTAAACACCAATAAAGCCCCCAGAGCTAGAGGCTTCATCTACATGAGTGACTTTTCTCATGGAGGTAGGAGCCATAAAAGCCAGAAGTCTCAGGTAGACTGATGGTTGTTTAGCTTATATAGTGAGCTTTTTGGGTGTCTGAGCTCTTGAGAGAACAGGTCCCAAGCATTAGCAAGGATAGTAAGGAAGTTAAAGGGTTCCATAAGGTGGGCTTGGGGCTGCCTGTTAGGGCTCCGGATGCTTCAGAAGATAGAAAAGAGCCATCTGACCTCTCAATGCAAGGGGATATATACCCAAAGTTGTGGGAAGCTGAGCCAACAGACAGTAGAAAAAAAATAGCTGCTACCTTTTATAATGAGTGGGGTGAGGAGAGTAAATGTTTGCTGCATGTAACCTCCTTGGTGTTGCACGGCTTCAAGGGAAGCTGGGAAATGTAGCCTTTTAGCAGGAAGCTAACAGTAGGACCAGACACTTTTTGGAATATAACGTTCACTTCTCTGCTTTAAACTAACTCACCCTTACTGAATGCCACAAGGTGTTACTTGAGAGGATCTGTGTCTGTTATTAACCAGCAGGGAGCACATAAATATCACAATCAAAATAGAGCCCAACCAATTCATACTATTATGAACTAGAGAGAAGATACTGAGTTTTTCAAATACTTTCAAACAAGAGGAGTTTCATATATGTTTGGAAACCTGCACTGACTTTTCACTATTTATTGAGTACTTGCCATTTAAAGTATTAGCCACAGTGTTAGGAAATAATTATAACAAAAATGACAAAGTCCTAATTTTGAGATTAGTGTCCTAGACTAGACAACCTGTGTCCAATCAGGTGTCCTTGACTGTAAAATCTAATTACCAGAATTTTGACAAATGGTAAGGAGTCATAGGAACTTCCATGGACTGAAGATCAGCTAAGGGTTGGAGAGATTCAAGATGTGGAATCTGGCTTTAGTAGAATTTGGATATTAAAGTATAGGAAAGGAGGACCATGCTCTATATGAGAGGAGTTGACATCCAGGAATGAACCATGTATACTTATATAATTATACTATACTTATTGTATATTATATAGAATTTAAATTGTTGGTGAAAGACATTAAAATTAAAGGCTACCTGCTAGGCTTGGAAATTTTAACAGTTCTTGTGCTTTAAAGATTCATTCAAGAATGCTTTTAGCTGGAGGAAGGTTATCAAAATGGTTTCTCCCTAAGAACAATCATTAATACAATGTGAAGGATGAGTTGAAGTAATAGAACAGCGGGGGGTGGGGGGGAGGCAGAAACATAACAGACTACTGAATTAGTTTTTAGAATGAATGAAGATAGAAAATATTATGCACGTAGACAACTAACCAAGGGACAATAAAGCTATTTGAACTGGTCTCTCAATACGTCTTCATCTTTTGACCCACCTTAAGGCAAAGCCACTGTACCCTAGGCCCTAGATGAATGAATCTTCAGGCAGAAAATCCAGAGAACTCTTTATCAATAATTACTAGACAGTTTTTCATATTATCTCTCTAAAATTACTTCAAATCCACATTGAAGTAGTGAGTAAGAGTCACTAAACCTGACTTGTTACCAAGAGCACAACCTACCACAGCACTCAGATGACCCCACTCCTCCCCTGGCTGTCTGGCACCTTTTCAGCAATGCTGAGGCTGAATTTACTGCTCCATTGCTACCCCCATGGAGCCTCCATTTCCTCTCCTAGGGGCAGTCTAAAAAATTTTAAATATTTTATCAATGTAATTTTTTAATCCTTTGAGAAATTTATATACATATACAATGTATTTTGTTCATAATACCCCTGACTCCTCCCTTTAACTCCTCTCAGACCCCTCATTTTCCCCATCCTTCCCCATTTTGTGTACTCTATTATACAAACCACTGAGTCCAATTTGTGTTGCCCATAAACTCATGGGGGTAGGGCCATCACTGGAGTATAGTCAACCTATGAGAGGCCAAATGTATAAAGACAACTAATTTTCCTTCCTCCAGAAGCCATCAAGTGTCAATCAGATGGGGCTCATGATCCTCTCCCCTCGTGTGGTAGTTTTAATGAGAATGGCCCCTATAGGCTCATATATTTGAATGTTTGGTCATTAGTTGGTCTGTTGTCTCTCTATGCCTTCTGTCTGTGGATCAAGATGAAAAGCTTTTAGCTATTGCTCCAGGGTCATGTTTGTCTGCTTCCTACCATGATAATAATGAACTAACCCTCTGAAACTGTAAGCAGGCCCCAACTAAATGCTTCCTTTTATAAGAGATGCTTTGGTCATAGTGCTTCCTCACAGTGATAGAACAGTAACTAAGATATTCCTTCATCCTAAAATGTTGAGCAGTTTGATATTTTGTAGGCCTTATGCAGACAACTACAGCTATTATGAGTTGATGGTTTTATCAGTCCTGCCATGTGCTGAAGACACTTAGTCTGTGACACGTTATTCTCAGCTGACGAAATGAGCCATTCAAACCAAATTAGAGGATGTAAAGGCAGATTTATTGGGAAGCAACTCTCAGGCAGGTTCAATGGTCCCAAGGAACAAGACCAGGGAAGTTGCCATGGGAGGGGGAAGAGAAAGAGAAAAAGAGCATGCACTTGCAAGGAGAGAGAAAATACAGAGAGAGAAGGAAAGAGACAAAAATGTCTTAATTATAAAGGGAAGAGCTTTTGAGGAGGAGGAGAAGCCCATCCCCTGGGCTGGAAAAGTTCAGCATAGAGGGTGAAGTATGCCAGCTATGCCCTGTAACAGGTAGGAACTGAAGGACGTTTGGAGAACCTGGAGGCCAGGTCCACTCTGGTATGTAAAATATGCACTTCAGCCATTTTTTTCCAAGGTCAGAATCCCAACATCCCTGCCTTTTGTTGATAATGAATAAGGGGCACTGTGTTCATCTGTGACTACTTTATGCTGACATTGGGGTGCTATTTGGAGGGGGGGGTTCAAAAAGCTGGAATGTTGGCCAAGTCCAGGAAGAGCAGGGTGCTTAACTTGTTCAGGTTGTGTTCATCTGGGACTTCCTGCTTTTGAAGCTGTGCTGTATGCAGACTTTGAAGGAACACCTGGACTACACAGGATGCTGGAACATGTGTGTGTGTGTGTGTGTGTGTGTGTGTGTGTGTGTGTGTGTGTTAGGGCAGAAGATAAAGTTAAGGACTTTAGGATAAAAACTTTCTTGTGTGTACATTTGAAACTTTTAGGCCCATAATAGTCTTGGTAGTTAGAGTGGGTTGGTCCCAGGACCAGGGAAAGGGGAATAGATCCCACCCTCAGGAATAGACAGATAAGTAGGGAAACAGACTGTTGATTGGTAGTACTTATCTGGAGTCTATTTGACCTGTGAGAAGTGGATTCAAGCGAATTCCCTTTCAATTTTTTAAAAGAATCTTTTAAAATTTACAAAAAAGAGATAAATTTTAGATATGTTAGTATCACCACTGTTTGTAATCTGTACTGAAATCCACATTGTAGAAAGATCAGCAGACTCACACCTTTGAGTCATAAAAGAAGCTTCTGAAACAATGTAAAGATCTTGAGTTTGTGACTATGATAGTGGGTCTCTAGAGGACTCTTGTACCAGAGTTAGACTAATAATTTATGAGAACTCCATTGGTTAATGTCAAAGCTCTGAACTGTGAAGTTTCCATACAACAGCAGCACAGCAAGGGGAAATCTGAAACATTTTCATACCTCTCACATATGGTAGCTCACTTTCCCATCACCAGTCAAGCTTTTCACATCCTCCAACCTTGATAACTTGCATTTAACAACCTCAAGACACCTTCCTAGACTCTCAAACACTTTCTTAGAACCTCAAACACTTTCTCAGAAGCTTTCATATACTCAGACCTTATGTAAACTTTAAACTTTACATTTTTTCCTGTCTAATTATTCACCATGAGACAAAGGTAGTTTATCACTAGGAGCAGTCACTGTAAAGTGAGTTCCTTTAGATAAAGGAGTAGTAAAAAGTTACTTCTTTTACTAGTCTAGTTTTCAAACCCCTCGGAGACCTGAGAAAGATAAGTTTTACCCGAGTCAGCAGGAATTTATAATCCAAATGGCCTATGTATCAATTAAAATGACTGACTTACCCATTACCTAGATGGCCACCCTACTAGAATCCTCTAGTGTTGATGGCTTCATTGGGACACAGGTCTCAGGGCAGGATCAGTCATTGGCTGCTAGAATGAGCAAATCTGAGAGGCCTTCTTAGAGGACAAAGAGGAGGAGGAACTTGGGAGAGTGACCTTGATGTCTGATGTCCTGTTTGTCCACAGTTTGAGCCGAGTCCTGGCAGTGGGCAAGGCATTGGGGCAGTTATGCCCAGTAGATTTGTACCACAATCCAGGTGGATTCCTTTGTCATTGTGCTCATATCTTCTTGGAGACCTTAGTGGGGTCACTGCTAGGATTTGGTAGTCTCTGTCATAATAAGTTTAACCATCTTAAATGCCATATTTCGCAGGTCTATGAGGTGATTAAGGACCATCTATCTATCTGGAGGATATTTGATTAGACAAACTTAGTACCTTTTTAAGAGTGAAGACAGAGCATAACCATAATTTTCAGAAGACAAAAACCAAGTTCTAATAAATGTAAACAATTTATGTCTCCAAAATTAATACCAAGTGGATTACTATTATGTTACAAGGTTTGGCTGTCAGAGCCCCCAAGCAAATTTCTTCAACCCATAACAGTTATGGCTATTCTAAATTTAGATGGCAGTGAAGCCCTGGTTCCACCTTTTTAAATCTCATAGTCAAGGTAGTGATTGGCCACATATTGTTTCTTTCTTTCTCATAGCCACCATCAGGGGTGTAGCCAAGCAGCCATGGCAGAGATTTAAAGTGAGCAGGCTGCTCCCTCACCACCACCATTGTTTTCGCCATTGCCTCTGAGGCCATGTATGGGAGACAGCAGAGCAAGGCTAGGTGGCACCTTACTTTATTTATGAACATTGTACAAGTAGTCATGTGTGTGCATATATATGTTGAGGCCAAAGGTGAACATTAGGTATTTTCCTCAGCTGCTCTCTACTATATTTTTTGAGACGTTGTGTCATGAAACCTGGAGCTCATAGTGCTGCAAGGCAAGATGTCCAGCAAGCTTTATCAATCTGCCTAAGCCCCCCTCAGATCTGGAGGGCATAGACACAGGCTGCTATCCCTGGCTTTTCATGTGGGGCTTGGAGATCTGAATTTAAATCCTTAGGCTTGCATGAAATACTGACTGAGCTATATCTCAAGCCCCAGGTTTTTATAGTTGTAGAATTATGTGTTAATTACTAGGTAAAATTTCATGTTCCCCAGGAGCATGGCACTTTCAAGTCTGCCCTTATGGGTTACTGTTGTTGCTCTACTGTCTGGAAAGAGGTACAGTTCCTAATCATTCCTCCAAGATGTCACAAGGAAGACCCTGGCTCATATGGTTCAGTCTTCCTTTGGGAACTTGTTAGTACTTAGTGACAGATGGTTACCAATTATAGGTCATAGGAAATGTTTTATCTTCAAATTCTGTCACAAAAGTATGTAGTAGCATACATTTCCACAATAACCACAATCTCAGGGTTAGAAGCTTGTTCACATCTCCAGCTAGACTATGATGTCTTGAGGGCTGGAACTATGACATGGTCCAACTAGACTATGACATCTTCAGGAATGGAAGTCTGGTGTGGTCCAGCTAGTCTATGATATCTTGAGGGATGGGAGTATGGTGTGGTTGAGCTAGACTATGACATCTCCAGGGATGGGAGTATGGTATGGTTCTTCAACAATTAGGGAATTGAAGCTAGGCATGGTGACACTCATCTGTAAGCCTAGTACTTGGGAACATAAGGCAGGAGGATCATTAAAAGCTTGAGCTTCATAACAACCCCATCCATTCCCATTCTGTACAACATAGATCTACATATGGAATTGTGAAGGAATGGTTAGTATTGGGTGGGCATAAGAAGGAATGATATGCTTTATATTCTTGTCTCTTTACTGAGCCTGGGGACTCCTGGAATGTAGTGAAAGGTAGGAGGGAAATTTTCTTTTTTTTTCTTTTCTTCTTTCTTTCTTTCTTTCTTTCTTTCTTTCTTTCTTTCTTTCTTTCTTTCTTTCTTCCTTTCTTTCTTGGATATTTTCTTTATTTACATTTAAATATTTTCCCCTTTCCAGGTCTCCCCTTTGAAAATCCCTTATCCCTTCCCCCTCCCCTTGCTTCTATGAGGGTGCTTCCCCTCCCACCCACCCACCCACTCCCATCTTCCTGCCCTGGCATTCCCTTGCACTGGGGTATTGAACTCCCTCAGGCCCAAGGGCCTCTCAGGAGGGGGATTTTCTAACATTCTCTTTCTCTGCCTTGAAGAACATGCTGTAGGCATCAGTACTGACATTGTCCACACTTTGCTATAGTGTGAGGTACTCCTCAATACCATGGGAGGAATCATCAGAATGAATTCATTGATTCAGCCGGCTCTCTCAGGATAGAAAGAGCATATGGAGAGCTTTGTGCATCACAGTATTTGAGCTGCCTCTTTTGTGCTGCCTTTTATGTTGTAGGCATATGTTGTTTTTATGTTGAAGTATCTTAAGAACTTAAGAGGAAGTATCTGTCGTGGATAATTTCATATCACCTCTGTCTATAGCTTATAAATGGAAGAATGGTATGAATGCTTGAGGGCCCCTGTGAGGACCATAGGCTAATTTAATATTCCTAAAGGTTCACATAAGCCTCTTTTCACATCTGTCCTGTCCATTGTCAGATACAGAAATCATAAAATTCCCCCAAAGGATTTTAAAAATAGTCAGATAAGCTCATTCACTTCTCTGTATAAAACATATAGAGGGAATAGAGAATGGTAGAAAACCCTGAGTTAAGTGGAACATTTTATTCCTGTTAAGTGCCTATCTCTTTATCAAGTAAGTTTGTCTGCCAAGAACTGTTATGCATTGCCCTTGTGCTCTTTGTATTCTGATGTTAATTTTATTTCTTCCAGAGAGGCTACCCAAGGAGCAGTGGATCATATACTCAGGTTATTTCATGTGAACCTTCTCCCCATTCTCACTGGCCAAATACAGGCTAGAGCTTGTGATTGGGCAGTGAAAAGGAAAGGTGTGGCTGGAGGTTTTAGAGAGTGGAGGAAGGGTGGGGAGGCAGAGGAAGAAGGACAGAGGAAGAAGAGGTGGAAAGAAGATGGAGCAGAACCACATGACTTGGAGGAGCCACAAGTAGCAAGTGATGACATAGCTGTGCAATAGATCATTGTAGTGGTGGATCTGCCCAATCTAGGCATATAGATTATAAATACAATAATTGGGTTGTGTGTTCTTTACACGGGCTTATTGGGGTTGGAGATTTACTACAACAGACATAAAGGTGATCGCGGACCCCAAAATCATTTCGTTACATTCATTTTACACCCACCAGATGTCATGCTCTTGTCATACATGTGTCAGGACCTAAGCCAGAACCGTGGGGTTAGCCTGGATTAACAGAGGAGATGGTCCTGATGCTGCAAGTCAGGGAGCACCAACAGGAAGGATACAGACACTCCAGATGTATCTTTAGTAACAGCAGGAAACCAGCCCATGTTAATCAAGGACCTACTCTATCCTCCCCACACGATAGCTTCTTGTCAGGGAATCCTGGTTTTATTCTCCAGAAATAGATTTTCTTTCAGGGATATATCAGCATTATTTCCATGAGAGCAGATTTAAAAAAAATATATATATATATAAGTAATATTTAATATCTATAAAATACACTATGAATTATAAAATACGATGAATACCTATGGCCCATCATTCAATTTATACATTAAAAATAGTATTAGGTTTTTGCCCCCTTTTGTCTGTTATGTTCTGTAGTCTATTATTTGTCATCATAGTGACACTGGCCAAATGTCATGGATCAGAATGTAGTTATGGTTGCTGAATGTGCTGTTCACCTGTTTAAGTACAGCCTCTTAGTCTATTTGCTCATAAAGATCAGCTTCCATGAGAATAAGCATTAAAAACAAAGTTAACCATGAAATGCTTCCCCCTCCTTAAATTAGTGATTCTAAACATTTTGAACTTGAAAATTTAATAATAGAGTTAGTGGATCTAAGCTTTTTTTGGAAGTTGTACTTGTCAGTTCTATTTTTGGTTTCTTAGGAAACAAGTTAAAAACAGCTTTTTAGTCCTTCATGAATTTCTAATTACATTTCTTTATCCTCGTTTGAAAGGCTTGTTTTCTTTTTTAAAAGATACATGTGTTTTTCCTTATACTAGTAGGAATATTGGTTTTAAAAATTCATATTCCCTCCAAGCATGGCCATTAAAAAATCTCTATATAAATGTTTTCAAAGAGCTTACACACAGAAGTCAGGTGCTCTAGGCAAAGCTCTTATCACTGAAGTTATTTAGCATGATCATGAGCATTCTGGCTGATTTTAGCAATTGAAGTGACATTCCACATTGAAATTCCTTCTCCTCAAATCGTTGGCCACACTGACTGATGTTGCATGAGGGTTTGTGTAACCCATCACGGGGAATGGGTGTAGAGACAAACTCATTAGCTTTGTTTCCGTAACTGGAGAAGGAACAGTATGCTTTTGAGTGGAAAGGGGTGGAGAGTAGAATTTGAACTTCATTAATCTCTTATTGCCTGTACTATAAGTTTGTAGCTCCTGGGCTTTGCATATTGGCAGCTTTATGTCTTATCCTAATGGATTTCCATGAAGTTAAATGTTTTCTGAGTACTTTAGTGATGAAGGCTGGGGGCTAGAGAAATAGCTAAGTTGGTAAATGGCTCACCATACAAGTCTGAGATTGTATACCCAGGACTTACATTTAAAAATAGGACTTACATTAAAAAACTCGGTGCAGTTGGGCACACCTGCAAACCCAGTTCTGAGAGGCAGAGAGAGCAGGATCCCAGGGTTGGATGGTCACTCAATGTGAGGAAATCAGCAGGCTCAAGATTCAAGAGATTTATATAAACTAAAATGAAGAGTGACCAAGGAAGACCTAGTGATCTTTGGCCTTTCCATGTTTGAAGACACAAGTTTATGCGCATGTACACAGATTTATATATACACAAACATACATGCACACACAAAGAAATGAAGACTTGAGAAATATTTGTTATGTGATTGTTGCCTCTTTCTTGAGTATGAACCAAGGGAAATCTTTCTCTCTAAGCCTTCTTCCCTTCTGATGTTGTCCTTTGGATTGGCCAAGCTGTTATTAATGGCTCTTCTATTGCTGTCACCAGTTTTCAAAACAATTCCGATTGACCATAGTAATCTGTGGGTTTTAAAGAGTGTAAATATGTGCTCTTTTGCCTTCCCTGTTTTGTGCGGCAACACTCCATGTTTGGGGAGTCCCCTTTGAGACTTTACCAAGAACATTTTCACCCATCTTCACACAAATGTCTTTCATTCAGGTCTTAGCTCAGACTTATTCTTCTCTAGAAAGAACCCTACTGTGTCCCAGCCCACCATCTTCAGTCTTATTTTTATTACAAGCAGTTATTGTCATTAATTCTTCTTTATTCTAACTGCTTCCTGTCTGTTACCCACCAGAATAAAAGGCCCATGAAAGTTGGACTATCTCTCGACATTCTATGGTAAATCTTTTTTATCATCAAGAGTTAATAAAGCTTCTCTTGTAGGTATTTATCAGTCAAACATTAACAGCTCAAAGTAGTTCACTTAAACAATGCATAAGCCCAATGCTCTGTTCTTTGAAGTACTTTGATTCATTGCTGGATTCCACTTGTGGTGTAGTAAACATAAAATACCCATGGTGTGCACTGAGGCAAGAGTGGGCAGGTGGGTCGAGGAGCCCCCTCATAAGGGAACAGGGATGGGGGTTTGTGGAGGGAAAACTGGGAAGGGGGATAACATTTGAAATGTAAATAAATAAAATAACGCATAACAATTTTTTAAAAATACCCATGGTGGAGTCATCTGTAAAGAACTAAGTGTATTTTCTCACCATTCAGGATGCTATGAAGTGCAAGAGCAGGTTCTGACAAGCTCTGGTGTGCTTGATCTTAGCTCCTAATAGGGTGCCTTGTTGCAGTGTCCTCTGAGAATGGGATCACTGTGTCCTCATAGGGTAGAAGGTGTAGGGGAAGAAGCTGATAACTAAATTTTGGTTCCCCGATTGTTTATTGATTATGTCAATAAAGATGGCTGAAGATAATTGCTGGGTGAAGAGGAAAAGGTGGAATTTCTGGGTCCCAGGAGGAAGGGGAGGGGAAGAGAGAGAAAAATTTGGACCAGGCCGTGGAGCAGACGTGTAGGTCCCTTGGGGCACCTACAGTATGTAGCCTCTGCCACCAGTGGAGGCCAAGCAGGATGGAAAAAGCTACTGTTAGATTAGGATAGCAAATTCTTCCAGCCATTGAGTTATCTGGTCAGTTTTGAAAAAATAAAAGTCTCTAGTGTTCTCTTTCCTTGGGGCTAAAGGGGACAGGAGAAGAGAGTAGGGGAGGGGGTGGTGAGAGGGGAGGAGGCAGTTAGCTGTTCAAACAACAGCTCCCAGCATTTTCAAGAAAAGTGGTTACTAGAGGAATGGGCAGTGTTCTCGGGGGAAACACCAGCTGGCAACTCGCAGGACTGAGTGAGATGATGGCATGGGACAGCTGTTCTTGGAGCATAGCTGGGAGCTCGGGGAGAGCTCCCAAATTACATGCAACAAGAAGCTAAAAGCTAGCCTGGTGTGGTGGCGCACGCCTTTAATCCTAGCACTCGGGAGGCAGATTTCTGAGTTCGAGGCCAGCCTGGTCTACAAAGTGAGTTCCAGGACAGCCGGTGCTACACAGAGAAACCCTGTCTCAAAAAAACAGAATAATAAAAAAAAAAGGTAAAAGCCAAGTTCATTAATGCTGAACGCAGGCTCTTCTGCATTATGAAAGAGGAGCCTAATTGCTTTTTAAAGTTTTCAAGCTATTGAATGCCATTCATCTCTTTAGCCTGTAAGTTCTAATACCTGAATTTTGAAGAAGACAAATTCAAATCATAACATTCATTTTATATGTAAAACTCACTGTCTTAGTTAGGGTTTTACTGCTGTGAACAGACACCACAACCAAGGCAAGTCTAATAAAAAACACCATTTTAATTGGGGCTGGCTTACAAGTTCAGAGGTTCAGTCCATTATCATCAAGGCGGGAACATGGCAGTATCCAGGCAGGCATGGTGCAGGCAGAGCTGAGAGTTCTGTGTCTTCATCCAAAGGCTGCTAGCAGAAGACTGACTTCCAGGCAACCAGGGTGAGGGTCTTAAGCACACACACACAGTGACACACCTATTTCAACCAGGTCACACCTATCCCAACAAGGCCACACCCCCAAATGGTGCCACTCCTGGACCAAGAATATACAAACCATCACACTCACCAAAACCAGAGTAGACATTGTAGGAAAAATATCATGTGGTCAGAACCCCGTTAAGCAAAACCGAAACCTCTTCTAAATTCTGGCATTATTAGTCTGCCCCACCACATTTGGTCCTATCATTGAAACACACACACACACACACACACACACACACACACACACACACACGTAACCCAGGCTGACTTCAAACTTGCTATGTAACCACTCTGACCTTGGGCTTGAACTCTTGATCCTTCTGCATCTCCCTCCCTATTTACCACTCCAGTTGTTGGTGTGAACCTGAAAAAGTAAAGCCTAAAAATGAAGCAGACTAAAGTTTCACTTAATTGCCAACTGTTTTGTTTTGTTTTGTTTTGTTTTGTTTTGTTTTGTTTTGTTTGAGACAGGGTTTCTCCGTATAACCCTGGCTGTCCTGGAACTCACTCTGTAGACCAGGCTGGCCTCAAACTCAGGGATCCGCCTGCCTCAGCCTCCCAAGTGCTGAGATTAAAGGCATGCACCACCACTGCGTGGCTTTAATCGCCAACTTTATTCAGAGTTTCAGGACAATTTATACCCAGAGAGTTAAGAGTCACAGAAAAGTGTCCAATCACAAGGAAAATCTAAATATGGCAGGAAAGCTGCATGTTGCAAAAATATGTTTTTCCATAGCGGCATATAAACAAGTAACAATAGCCGGTTGTAATGAATCATTAAAGTAAATTCACTCCTATCCCATACACCTGGGAGGGGCGCAAAAACACACACTAAGAACAGTTCTAAAAACAATCCTGTGTTTTTGAAGAAACTGGGATCATAAGACTGTTATTGTCTTGTTTCCTTGGCGTTTTGTTTTTACTTTTGTTTTTGTTTTTTCATAAGCACTCAGAATTCCCTTTTACATGACTCCATTCTTGGACTATTTTCCAACAACTTCCAAGTGATGGGATAATAGGAATATGCCACCAAGTTTGGCTTGTATCTATAATTTTTTTTACTGATTGTTATCCCAAAATAGAAAGTACTTATTATGCATTAAAATTTCCAATAAACACCTTCCTAAAACATGACTTATTTTGGATCAATCATGTACCTCAAATTGTTTATTCAGTAGTGACAGGAGGTTGTTTTGTTCCATCTATTTTTTTCCATTAATTTATTTATTTTGTGTGATATAAATTTTTTAAAGCAGTTGAATCATTCTGTTTTGAGAGTACCACAGAATAAAGCAAAGCTGACACTCACCACAAACACACATTCTGTAATAGCCATTTCCCGGTGACCTGATTTCAGAGAAGTGGCCTATACATCTTTGAATCAATTAATTCATCAAATATTTATTGAGCACTTACCATGTGCCAGTCTCATCTACTTATTGATCTAAGTCTTTCCCATGAGCAGTACTGACAGTTGTCCACCCCATTAAGATGCACACAGTACATTAAATGTTTCTTAGAACTGTGAAATAAATTGTTTTCTTTGAGACAGGGTTTGTTATGTAGTCCATACTGGCCTCAGACTCACTGTGTAGCCCAGACACAAATACTGGCAGAGCAATCGAATTAGACTGTGATCAGGTGTCTCCCTAACACTGGTGAGCAAATAATAAATAATAAGCAAATCCAAATCCGAATTGTTATTCATGGTCTCCCTGGGGATGTGCAAGGTACATGTATTAGCATACCCAGCTTACTGGTGTTCCAGGGAAGCCCTTCACTTACAAATGAAGAGTTAATAAAATTCCACACACCCACAGAGGGCTTTTACCTAGTGAGAAGGCAGCCATACTGCAAGCAAGAAAATGCTGATATCCTAGTTAGAGCCATGCAAATAGTTCTCCTGGTGTATTAAGAAGATTAATGAGGGGCTGGTGAGATGGCTCAGTGGGTTAGAGCACCCGACTGCTCTTCCGAAGGTGATGAGTTCAAATCCCAGCAACCACATGGTGGCTTACAACCACCCGTAACAAGACCTGGCGCCCTCCCCTGCTGTGTCTGAAGTCAGCTACAGCGTACTTATGAAGAATAATAAGAAATGAATCCTTGGACCGGAGAGACCAACTGGAGCAAGCGAGGCTGTCCGGAGGAGGATGGCCGGAGCTAGCGGGCCAGAGTGAGTGGGGCCCGAATGGGGACGGCCAGAACGAGCGGAGCCAACCGGAGCAAGNAGATTTTCTTTGTATCTTTGAAATAAAAATATACTGGAAGCATCCCCTATACATTAATAATGGTCTAATGACTTAAAATTGCACCATTTGCTTTTAAGGTTGGAATTTTAAGGATAAGTAGTATATCCTTTATTTAAGAAAAAGCTGGTCAAGACCATGGCTGAATCTCCAGAGAGTTGAAGGTTAACTTTCTTCCTGAAAAGTCAGGGGCAGAAATTATTTTAGAGCCATTCATTCTTATTTGAATGCCTGTGGCTGTGTGAGTGCAAACCAAATTATAGTGTCCACCAAAGGATGAGTCCTCCCAGATAGGAGTTGTACCCTCTTGGTGCCAGGCTGTAATTTCACTGCTCTGGAGCCATCTCACTGGTTAAGTCACTAGTCCAGAGAATACTAAGCTTGGGGTTTCAAGCTGCCCATCAACTTCAGATTCTCTAAGACCAGGTCTGAGACTGCGCTGTTTTTTTAATTTTTAACATGGCATCTCATGATTGACATAGAGGCACAAACACTAAGGTACAGGTGGTTTAGAAATGCATCCTACCCTGCAAGATGCAGGCACTGTTCTAAGAATTAGTACTGCCGCCGGGCGTGGTGGCGCACGCCTTTAATCCCAGCGCTTGGGAGGCAGAGGCAGGCGGATTTCTGAGTTCGAGGCCAGCCTGGTCTACAGAGTGAGTTCCAGGACAGCCAAGGCTACACAGAGAAACCCTGTCTCGAAAAACCAAAAAAAAAAAAAAAAAAAAAAAAAAAAAAGAATTAGTACTGCCAAGAGAGACGGGGATGGTCCATGGAGAACACAGAAGCCTTCGTTCTTGCCTCTTCTTACCAAGGAGCCAGCTTGTAGATTTTGAGTGTCATTTGTGTACCAATTAGTTAAAAGAAAAGTTCAAGTTTATACTTGAGACCTGGCTGTACATGTGTCTTTGGCAAAGTTGTTTTATAACATTACGCCTTAGTTTTCATCTTTGTAGGAAGAGATACTAAGATATCTGCTACTTTAGGTCTGGATGAAAAAAGAACCTATTTAATATAAAATAAGCACCTCGCAGCTCTAGTTTTTATTATGAAGTTTTAGAGCTTATTTTAGATATTATAATTGTGTGTGTGTGTGTGTGTGTGTGTGTGTGTGTGTGTGTGTGAGAGAGAGAGAGAGAGAGAGAGAGAGAGATTTAAGTGTTAACTTTTTTGTCCTAGTCTGCTCTTGAGTGTTGCTAAGGATGATGTTGAATTTCTCATCCTTCCATCTGTTTTTACCTCCCAAAAGTTGGAATTACCAGTGTATACCATAACACTTGGCAAATGTTTAGTTTATATATTTATCTCTCTATTACATTCATTTATTTAGCAGTATGTGTGCATAGGTGAGTTCAGAGGATAACATTGGAAGTTATTCTTTCCTTCCATAAGCAATCAAATTCAGGTCAGGAATTGAAGTCAGGTTCAGTGGCAAGTGCCTTTACTATTGCTGACCCCAAATATTTACTTTTAAACAAACTAATTAACTGGTAAATGAAACATATCCTAGATTTCTACTTTGGCAAATAAGTCTTCTACAACAAAACTGAAAATATAAATCAAAGAGTTATAGATTCTGTATGACTATAAGCTAGGAAAATTTTAAAAATATTAGACCAAAAGCAGACGAAAGAACTCAGCAGGTAAAGATGCTTGCTACAGTTTGATTCAATCCCCCAAACCCATTAGGGCATAATGCACTCACATAATACACACATAATACATACATGATCACGGGCATGTGTGTGTATATACATGCATATACAAATAGAATTGTTAAATTAGATTTAATTATGAATGCCTAGGTGTCCTGATTATGTTACCATTTTTAGAGGAGTGATAGTGCTAAATCATGGATTAACATGGAGAAATGTTTTATAACATTTCTCTTTCCTCTTAACAAAAGTATTAATTTTATTATTAGAATGAAAGTATTCATATAACTTTTGCTGTTAATAGTAATGACCTGAAGTATTTAAAACATGTAACTGTATTTTAAAATGCCTTATCTGAATATACTTTAATAAAAATGGAAATTAAAGCAGCTGAAAATTTTTTGAAATTTTAAATGTTTTAAAATGGCAGCAAACTTTTTTTTTTTTAAAGATTTATTTTATTTTATTATATGTAAGTACACTGTAGCTGTCCTCCAGAAGAGGGAGCCAGATCTTGTTACGGATGGTTGTGAGCCACCATGTGGTTGCTGGGATTTGAACTTATCACCTTCGGAAGAGCAGTCGGGTGCTCTTACCTGCTGAGCCATCTCACCAGCCCCCGGCAGCAAACATTTGTTTAGCCCTTAGGACATTGGAAATTATTTATTAGTAGTCAAGGATAAACTGCAAATTATGATTAATGACTATAAAACTTTAATTAAAAGTATATAATTAGAATGAACATTTGAAATTTAACCTTTTGAATATTTAGTCATAATTTAATTTTATTATATTCTCATGAAAATAAAACAGTCTTTAAGTTTAATGCTAAGTGATCCTCTTGTTGCTGTTACCCGTGGTAGTGGATAAGAGTGCATCCTACTTTTGCAGTTTGCAGCACCCACATGGATCTATAACTCCAATTCCAGAAAATATGACTCTCCCTTCTGGCCTTCTCAGGTACCTACATCCACATGGTGCTCTCATGCATACACATTGTATTAGTTAGGGTTCTCTAAAGTCACAGAACTTACAGAGTAAAGGAATTTATTGATGACTTACAGTCTGTAGTCCAATTCCCAACAATGGTTCAGTAGTAGCTGTGAATGGAAGTCCAAGGATCTAGCAGTTACTCAGTCCCACACGGTGAGCAGGCGAAGGAGTGAGAGCTAGTCTCCCTTCTTCCAGTGTCCTTATATGATCTCCAGCAGAAGGTGTAGCCCAGGTTAAAAGTGTGTGCCATCACACCTTTAATCCCAGATGACCTTGAACTCAGAGATGTCCCTGTCTTAATCTTCTGGAATCCATAGCCACTATGCTTCAAGATCTCCATACCAAGATCCAGATCAGAAACTTCTCCCAGCCTCCAGGTTAGGGTCACTGGTGAGCCTTCCAATTCTGGATTGTAGTTCATTCCAAATATAGTCAAGTTGACAACCAGGGATAGCCACTACACACATAAAATAAAATATATAAATCATAAACAACAACAACCTGGTGTCATTCTTTGAGCACATCATAGTTATTTCTATAAATTTATGAAATGAGATAAATGTTCAATGCTTCTAGGAAGCCATTTACCTAAGCTAGAGTATGTTGCACTCATTTTGAAAGAAAAGTCCTGGAAAAAAATTGATTAATCTTGCTCACTTAACCACATCCTCCTTAGATGTGACTGAAAAAGGAATGGGCTTGTTATTAGATTCTGGCCTTCTGCTGAATGTAAGAGAACATACTGATCCAAGTTGCCACTGCAGCCATCTATGAGCAGTCATCTTGTCATAGGAGATGGCAGAGCAGGAAGATGTGAGAAGAACATGGGTTCTTCATGAGGACCATCAGCCACTAATCCAAACAGCCCTGAAGTATGGAAACTGCTTGAAAAGTTAATGTTAGTTTCTATCCCAAATCCCATTTAATTAAATGTAAAAGATTAAATTGTTGTAGTACTAGAATACAGATACCATGCCTGACTTCAAGCTGTACTACAGAGCAATTGTAATAAAAACTGCATGGTACTGGTACAGCAACAGACAGGTAGATCAATGGAATAGAATTGAAGACCCAGAAATGAACCCACACACCTATGGTCACTTGATCTTTGACAAAGGAGCTAAAACCATCCACTGGAAAAAAGACAGCATTTTCAACAAATGGTGCTGGCACAACTGGCAGTTATCATGTACAAGAATTCGAATTGACCCATTCTTTTCTCATTGTACAAAGCTCAAGTGTAAGTAGATCAAGGAACTCCACATAAAACCAGAGACTCTGAAACTTATAGAGGAGAAAATGGAGAAAAGCCTTGAAGATATGGGCACAGGAGAAAAATTTCTGAACAGAACAGCAATGGCTTGTGCTGTAAGATTGAGAATCGACAAATGGGACCTCATAAATTTGCAAAGCTTCTGTAAGGCAAAGGACACTGTCTTTGTAAGAGAAAAAGGCCACCAACAGTTTGGCAAAAGATCTTTACCAATCCAAAATCTAATAGTGTACTAATATCCAATATATATAAAGAACTCAAGGAAATGGATTCCAGAAAACCAAATAACCCTATTAAAAAATGTGGTACAGAGCTAAACAAAGAATTCTCAAGTGAGGAATACCAAAGGTCTGAGAAGCACCTGAAAAAATGTTCAACATCCTTAATCATCAGGGAAATGCAAATCAAAACAACCCTGAGATTCCACCTCTCACCAGTCAGAATGGCTAAGATCAAAAACTCAGGTGACAGTAGATGCTGGCAAGGATGTGGAAAACTCGGAACACTTCTCCATTGCTGGTGGGATTGTAAGCTGGTACAGCCATTCTGGGAATCAGTCTGGCGGTTACTCAGAAAATTGGACATAGTACTACTGGAAGATCCAGCAATACCACTCTTGGGCATATACCCAGAAGATGTTCTAACTTGTAATAAAGACCCATGGTCTACTATGTTCATAGCAGCCTTATTTTAAATAGCCAGAAGCTGGAAAGAACCCAGATGTCCCTCAATAGACAATGGATACAGAAAATGTGGTACGTTTACACAATTTACACAAGTACTACTCAGCTATTAAAACCAATGAATTTATGAAATTCTTAGGCAAATGGATGTGTCTGGTGGATATCATCTTGAGTGAGGTAACCCAATCACAAAAGAACACACTTGACATGTACTCACTGATAAGTGGATATATCCCAGAAACTTAGAATACCCAAGATACAATTTGCAAAACACATGAAAATCAAGAAGAATGAAGACCAAAGTGTGGATACTTCATTCCTTCTTAGAAGGGGGACCAAAATACCCATGGAGGGAGTTACAGAGACAAATTTCGGAGCTGAGACTGAAGGAAGGACCATCCAGAGACTTCCTTACCCTGGGATCCATCGCATAAACAACCACCAAACCCAGACACTATTGCATATACCAACAATATTTTTCTGGCAAGACCCTGTTATAGCTGTCTCCTGTGAGGCTATGCCAGTGCCTGGCAAATACAGAAGTGGATCCTCACAGTCATCTATTGAATGGAACACAGGGTCCCCAATGAAGGAGCTAGAGAAAGTATCAAAGGATCTGAAGTGGTCTGCCGCCCTATAGGAGAAAGAACAATATGAACTAACCAGTACCCCAAGAGCTTGTGTTTCTAGCTGCATATGTAGCAGAGGATGGCCTAGTTGGTCATCAGTGAGAGGAGAGGCCCTTGGTCTTGAGAAGATTCTAGGCCCCAGTATAGGGTAATGCCAGGGCCAGAAAGTGGGAGTGGGTGGATTGGGAAACAGGGGAGGGAAGAGGGTATAGGGGATTTTCAGAGAGGAAACTGGGAAAGCTTATAACATTTTAAATGAAAATGAAGAAAACATGTAATAAGAAAAATCAAAACAAAGAAAGAAAGAAAGAAAGAAAGAAAGAGAAAGAAAAAGTGAAAGAGAAAGAGAAAGAGAAAGAGAAAGAGAAAGAGAAAGAGAAAGAGAAAGAGAAAGAGAAAGAGAAAGAGAAAGAGAAAGAGAGAGGTTGGTCATTTCCATAACGTCTGTGCCACTACTGCATCAATATATCTTGCAGGAAAAACACTGTTATAGGTCTCAGGGTTTGTAGCTGGGGGAGATTGATAATCACCTTTCTTTTCTGGTAGTATGCAGAGTGCCTTCCAGTACCATGAAAAGTAGTCAGTAGGAGTTAAGCTTCTTGTTAGGTACCAGCTCAGCCTCAGTGACATATGTAACTGTTGTCCTTAGCAATAGGGCCTTATCATTAGGTTGTATAGTGTAACCAATAACTTTGGCAGTAGTCTATGATGCTTAAGGGTTTCCTTTGGGCTCTTTATCTATACCTACATCTACATCTATATAGCTGACTGTCTCTGTCTCTCTGCACCTATCTATCTATCTATCTATCTATCTATCTATCTATCTATCTACCTACCTACCTATCTATCATCTATTCTATTCTATCTATATAGTATGTATATGTTCAGAAAGAGAACAGTATAAATAGATGTATAAATATATGCCATGTTGTAATTTTATTTTATTTTATATACAGTGTATGTATATGTGTATGGGTGTTTGGCTGCCAGAAGTTGATGTTAAGTGTCTTCCTTCCTCAATTGTTCCTCACATGCTCCCTCCCTTTCCTCTTTCTTCCTTCCTTGCTTGCTCTTTCATTTATTTATTTATTTATTTATTTGTTTGTTTGTTTATTTATTTATTGAGACACGTTCTTTTCCTGAACTTGGAGCACACCAATTCAGCTAGACTGTTATGTCCAGGTTTAAGTGGCCACTTAAGACTAGAACTGAGGTATTCAGGCTTGTACATAGTAAGCAGTTTAGTGATAACACCATATCCATAGATCCAATCTGTTGTTGTATATATATGAATATATACATATATGTATATATGTATAAAGAATGATTTTAAGAAAATGACTTGTGCATTTTGTGGGGCTGGCAATGTGAAGTTTATTGGACTGGCTACCTGCCGCAGACCCTTTAGGCCCCTGTCTGCATGGAACAGGTTCTCTGGAGCAAGTGGGCAAGGATTCGGCGAATGACAAACAGACACTACACAAGGGAGTGTGGATCTGAATGCAATTTGTCAAATCGAGCATCAGACTTTTTATACAGAAGAAAATAGGAAAGCTAGGTGACACACCAGCAAGGTACAATGAGGTTACTGGATTCTTACACAAAACAGAGGAATGAAGACACAGAAGGACTGGCATGAACCAACTGGGATAAGATTCAGTGTTAACAACTGGGATCAAAAACAACTCCACCTAAGGTCCACTTAATCTTAGAAGCCATAGTTCCAATTGTAGACTATTGTATAGTCTACCTTACCCCTAGGCCATTGTAAATACTTGTATCAGTTAGCTATAGTTCTAAGTATCTAGTCTGGTTCCTCCTCAGGTCACAAACTTCCTTATTCCTAGATAATGGTGAATTTCTGTGTAGGGCAGTGACTTAGCTACTCATGCTCAAGGTCGGATCAAGGACTGCCTAGAATCTAATTTAGCTATATGTCAAAAATTCAATCTTTAGACGCACTTATAATGAAGCAATATTAAGGGAAAGCACACATGTCTGTTTACCAACTAAAGCAAGGACATTGAAACATTCTTTATACAGGATGCCACGATTCCAGGAAACTAAGTTTCCATGAACTTTTTGCCTCGGGACCACGCCCAGACTTTCCAGCCTGTCAGGCGGGTCACTACAGGAGTGGATGTAGCAGCTACCAGAGTGTAAGTCCAGATAAGATTTATTGTTTTATTATTTATTGAGTCTGAAGACTATACACTCAAAATTTCAATGTCACAATCTGGAGACAAAATTCTTGGTCTCAGAAGACTGTCCTTGCTTTTGATTTCTTCGCCTATTGGATAAACTTCCCTCACATTGTGGAGACTTGTTTTTCTTGACATTAACTGATTGCAAATGTTAGTCACTTTCAAAAAGTACCTCTATAGGAGAAGAGCGACCCCATAGGAAGCCCAGCAGTCTCAACTAACCAAGACCCCTGAGATCTTTCAGACAATGAGCCACCAACCAGGCAACATAGACTAGCTGGTATGAGGCCCTAACACATATACAGCAGAGGACTGCCTGGTCTGGCCTCAGTGAGAGAAGATTCTGCTAGTCCCTTGAGAGACTTGAGGCCCCAGGGAGTGGGGAGGTCTGGTAGGGATTGGCGCAGTGGGGACAGCATCTTGGAAATAGTGGGGAATAGGGAATGGGATGAGTAACTGTCAGAGGGGGATAATGACTGGACTATTAAAAAATAAATAAAATAAAAGCAATAAAAAAATTACCTCTACAGCAAGTACCAGCCTAGACTTTGCCCAAACAATTGAGCATCTTAGTCTAGCCAAGTTGACAAAATTTGCCATCAACAATGCATCTTGTATACATTGCTGTGAATGTAGCAGTGGCCAACTTCAAGCTCTTGGTTAGAGATTTTTGTAACTTGGATTCAATAGTCTATACAACACTACAGTAATGAAGATGCTAAATTAGACCTTAGTACTCTGAAGTGAATGAACAGGATATAAAACACAAAGCAAAACCAATAATTCTTATCAGTTTATTTATCATTTTTTTCAATACTTTGTTCTTTGAAACTTGGGTTTTATGTTTTTTCCACACATTCTGTATTGGCCAATTTTATATACATACAATATAGATTAAAAAGAGCAGACTAATCACCTATCCATCTGATTTCTGCTAAAATTGTTATTACAGCACAGAATATTCCAGGACCTTACACAGATCTACTCTTACCTCATGGGGTGTGTTCCTCATAGGGTTTATGTGTGCCTTCAGCCCAGGGAGACACTGTTCCCTCTTTACTCTGACCCCACCATCTTTCAGGCATGCTCACTCTCTAGCCTTCTTTTTTGTCCTCACATTATTGTCTTTCTAATTTAACTCACATTTTCAGAATTCCTTTTACTCATCTTCTTCTGCAGCCGTAGCATGCCCCCTTCATTGTTTGTTTTTTAATGCCTAAATTTGATTAGTTATGATCCGAGCATTGAAAATAATAAGCTCTTCTCCATTTATATTTCTTTTTATATTTCTTATTTTCACTTTACATGGAAGCCTTCATTGTATTTTTTTTCTTTTTAAAGGTCATCCTTGTTTGCTTTTTAGATCTTTAGAACTGTGAATAGGAGTTTATTGTGTTTCTTTTTAATTGCCAGAGTTTGACTTCCTTTCATTTGGTATCATATGGCTTCTATGATTGGTCAGGAAATTAGATTTTGTCCAGAGTAGCAAGATACAACAGAAATGACTTTCTTAGCTCTGAAGACTTCTTACTGCTGAGGCCTAAACTAATGTAGTGGCCTACAGATTGACTTAATTCATTAGACAGCCTGCTGATAAGAAATTATGTTTAGTCTTTGGAAGAAAAGATAATTTCTTTTTTAGGACTCAGTTGGTTTTCAGTTGAAAGGGAAAGCAGAAGGAACATTATTACTTGCCTAGGTGTTGAGTACGAGTCTGTGTGATCCATCAGCTTTGTGGGGATAGTTATTTGTCCACTTGTGTTGCTACAGCTCACTCTGTGGCTGTGTATATGAATGAATACACAGTCGCTGAAGCTGTTTCTCAAAAAGTTCATTGGCTTTCACTTTGCTTTCTCTTGAAGAGTACTGAGGAAATGAGAAAACACTTCAAGATTTTTTTTTTTGGCAAGCTCAGTTTTTCAAACTGTTTTTGCAGATGTATTTCATCAACTCTTAAGAATGGAGCAAGGAATGTTTTCTGGCTTCTAGGTTTGTACCACCCAGAAACCGAAAAAAAAAATGTTTTCTTAAACTATGGTATTTGATGGTGGGAGGTACCGAATCTTTTTAATTTTTGTCAACTGTTAAGTTTAAAACTTTTAGGTAATACATTTTAAATGTTTAAGTGGTATTTAAGTATTTCAAGCAAAATAATGCTGTTTTTCAGTGTGTATACTTAGTTCTAGATTGACATTTGACTTTCATTTTGGGTTGATGTGATTGTTGTTTTTTAGTTAATAGTTTACATGGAAAGAAGATAAAACTGGTCCACGGTTAGTTTTTTTCCTGGAAAATTCTAAAACACTGTTCATACTGTTTTACAATTTCTCTTGTTCAGAGTCTCTCCAGGGTGTTGATATGTAATATTCGGTGGGACTTGTGGCTTATTAGTCCACAAGTATACTCCTCATAGAGCATCTCTGATTCTTTGAGTCAGACAAGAGTGATGTGCGTCAAAAGCACAGCCTGCCGTGGATGCTTTCTTCATTTGGCAAACATCCTTGTTCAGCTTCCCACTTGTAAGAAGCATGGGCACTAGCCTGTCTCCTTAAAAGCTGACAGTTTAATAAAAAATGAAAACAGTCCAGTATCATAACTGTTACAGAAACGGGTCCTTTCCCTGGTTGTGCTTCCAATGTCCTTGAAAGAGAGAGCTATCTGTGCTACACTGAGCTTTGAAGTTGAGAAACAAATCAGAAGCAAGGACATAGAAAAATCTACTTTGAAATTAAAAAAATAGAATTTAAACCATGCTTTCCTGTTTCTCTATCTTTTTTTAAAAAAAGACTTATTTTATTATTGTTTCCATGTGCATGTTCCTGGCATGACTAGAAGATCCTCTACAGCTGGAGTTACAGGCGGCTATAAGGCACACAATTTAGGTGCTGGGAAATCAGATCCTCTGGAGGAACAGCAAGAGCTCTTCACCCCTGAGTCACCTCTACATTTCCTGTCCTTTTCTCTAAAATCCTTGATAGAGCTAATGTGTGCCACATAGCAGTGGTCTCTAAGCTGAGGACTAGAGGTGTACAGCCCACACTCTTGAATAATAAATAATTCCTGTGGACTTCTAGTGTTGACCGCAGTTATTTTTACTACTGTGTTATTTATGTGTGGAGATAAAACTACATATAATCTAATGCTTATAAATCTGAACAAAATACAATTAATAAAGTTACAGGTTAAATACAAATGGGACTACAAAACTATAATAACTCAAACATAATTCAGGATTGTAACTCAGTTTAGATCGACATTAATTTACCAGGGTGAGCACTTTAGTTGATGACACAGGGTGAGGTTTAGTGGAAAGGTGCTAGCAGTCTTAATTCTGTACCTCATCTGATTCTGCATTGGGATTTTGATAATAATTAGTTAACAAGTGCCAGTTTTCCTAGTATGTGACTGAAAAAAATATTGTATATTTAAATTTTTGATTGGAAGTTGAGGTAATAAAGTCTATTCTAGCAGACTTCTGCTGTCTTAGAGGGACATGTAGAAGATGTATGACATAACTCTCTAAAACATCATCATTTGAAGGTAAAGTTAGCCTGTCTTAGTTCGGGTTTCTATTACTGCTACTAAACACGATGACCAAAAAGTAAGTTGGAGAGAAAAGGGTTTATTTGGCTTACACTTTCATATTGCTATACATTATTGAAGGAAGCTGGGACAGGAACTCAAACAAAGTAGGATCCTGGAGGCAGGAGCTGATGCAGAGGTGTAGAGAAGTCTGCTTACTGGATTGCTTCACAAATTTTGTGCAGCCTGCTTTCTTACAGAACTCAGAACCACCAGCCCAGGGATGGTACACCCCACAAAGGGTTGGGCTCTCCGCCATTGGTCACTAATTGAGAAAATAAATGCCTTACAGCTGGATCTCATGGCAAATAGTTAATTGGGGCTGACTTATAGTTTGAGAGGTTTAGTCCATTATTATCATGGCAGGAAGCATGGCAGTGTGTAGGTAGACTTGGGGCTGCAGGAGCCTAGAGTTCTATATCTTGATCCGAACAAAGGTAGCCAGGGGGAGACTGCTTATGTTTCACACTGGGGCATAGGTTGAGTATTTAAGACTGAAAAGCTGTGCCTTCACGGTGACATACTTCCTCTAACAAGGTCACACCCCCTACAATAAGGCCACATCTCCTAATAATGCCACTTCCTATGGATAAGCATTCAAACATATGAATCTATGAGGGCCAAACCTATTCAAAACACCATAGGACCCAAGTCTAACCATAAAATTCAGTTATGGTTCATATATACCTCACACACATAATCTTTTTGTGTGCCTGTATGTTGGCTGAGAACCATCACAGAAGGTCAAGTATTGAACTTTCCATATTGAAGCTCAAAAACTTTGGAGTTTTGTGCATTTTGGATGTCAATTTTTGAATCAAGGATGCGTAATCCAAGTATAATAAGACTAAAATGTTAATAGTGACCAAAATGTTCATAGTCATCATAGGTGATTTTTATTGAATTTGTTTTCTCTTGTAAATATTCCACAGCTTAAAAGTCAGCATAGATCAAGCACAGAGTAGTCATTTAGTCATGGCAAATAGACTTAATCTCAGCCTCTGACAAGTATTTACCCACTGAAAACCAGGAGGATTAACAAGATTTAGACATCATGTGTTCTAATTTTTGTTGATGATAGTGAAGATTGAACTTACCATAATGCTTTAAAACTCAATGTCATATAATTTGGATCATTATTTATTTGTTTGTTTTTAATCACTCACTCACATCTGTACACACACATAGGGATTCGGTTTTGGAGTTGCTGCTATGCCTTTGTCAGTAAAGTACTTGCATGAGCATGGAGCCCAGATCCCCAGCACTCATGACAGCACATTCCCAGCCAGACATGGCAGCATTCACCTTCAACTCCCGATTCTTCTGCCTCTGCCTGCCGGATGCAAGGATCACAGTGTTCAGCTATGGTGCTTTCTCTGTGATACAATGGTATGATCCCTCATTTCTATCCTTATTGAATCAGTGTAGGAAACAACACTTGAAAATCCAAGTAGAACGAATCTGTGCTTCCTGGTACCAGGAAGTCTGTACTCTTCTCCTTCTCTTCCTTTTTCCCTTTCTTCCTCTTCTTTCTCTCTAATTCATTTTTTTTTTTGCCAAGTTGTTAGGGACAGAGTTTAAAACTGGGGACATAACATAATTACAATTGCATTAGACCAGGATGATTATAATTTCCTCCATAGTGCTTGGTACACAGTCAGAGTACATTATAGGCAAATTAAGGAAAACACAAAGAATGAATGGGTTTCAGTTACTAATTGTGATTCTTTTACGGGTGCTTGTTTGTTTTTCAACAAAATTAAAATTGGGTTTTCCATTTGAAGCTGGAGAAGTTGTGTACAGATCTTTGTATTCCTACACTTTTGTTATCTGGGGGAGATGCAAGAATCTCTTGGAAATGTTAATTCCTTTGGCTGGTCCAGATGTGATGAGCATGCTGTCTAGAAGCCATATTGATGGACTGATTATAGGAAACAGTCCTTCTAGTCTGTATATCAAACTATGTACAGGCTTCCATCTTGCTTTGCTCTCAAAATTGTACTTCAGTTTCTTTGTCACCCTGGCATCTCCAGTGTGTTCTGCTTTGCCCTGCATACCTGACTGAGATTTACCCTGTCCTTTCCTATGAATGAAGCAGCAATGTCATGATAATTTCATAGGCTGTGCTGTTGGCATCAAGAGTGCCAACAATCAAAGAACAGAAAGAAAACAGCCTTATTCCCTAGTCTGTATATAGGTCACTGACTGCAAAGACCAGCACCATATAGTAAACTGTGGCAAGCAGCTAATGGGAGTCAGTGCTAACAGCAGTTGACAGGGGAGTGGTCCAGTTGACATACATACTGACAGATGCTGCTGCCTGTGATAGCCAGGAATTATAGAAATTATTGAGCAGATTTTTTTCTCTGAGGGAACAAAGCTTAATTTGCTGGGACAAGCACTCCCTGTGGCCAGTAAAAACTCTGAACTCTTTTAACTCTTAGGGTCCAGCAGGAAAGAAAAAGAAAAACAGAAAATTCTTACACACCTGTACACACTGAGTGGATGAAGCAAAAGGCAAACTTTAATAATTTCATACATATAAATACATATATACATACATGCACACATACATATAGACAGGCAGACAGATACAGGTTCACATGCACAGTTGGTAGATGGAAAAAGCTCCAACATATATCTAGACAATCTTTACATATTTTATACATACGCATATCTGATGGATAGAACAGAGTTCCAATACATTCCCACACAAACTTTATACATATACATTATACATATATAATATACATATTTATACATACATACATACATACATACATACATACATATATATGAATATACACATAGTTGATGAGTGAAAGGAACCACACACTTTAATAGTTTATATATCCCAGCAAAATCTTTCAAGCAGTAGAAAATTAGAAAATTACAGTGTGATTATGTTTTAGTTTTTTTCTGGTGAATGACTATGAAAAAACAGTATGTTCCTCAATACCTGTACAGCATTATGTAGTACAGATTAAGAAAGCAAATTCCTCCTAAGAACACACGTGCACTGGTAACTGTCTTAGGGTTTCACAGCTGTGAAGAGATAATGTATCCAAGGCAACTCTTATAAGGACAGTATTTAATTGGGACTGGCTTTCAGGTTCAGAGGTTCGGTCCATTATCATCAAAGCAGGAGCATGGCAGTTCAGAGGCAAGCGTGGTGCAGGAAGAGCTGAGAGTTCTACATCTTCATCTGAAGGCCACTAGGAGAAGACTGGCTTTTCCAGGTAGCTAGGATGAGAGTCTTAAAGCCCATATCTACAGTGACAGACTTCCTCCAACCAGGCCACACATATTTACGTAAGGCCACACCTCCAAATAGTGCCATTCCCTGGGCCAAGTATATTCAAACCACCATAGTAACTAAGCAACTTGTTATAGAACAAAATGTTTGCAAGCAAGGTAGTTTCCTCAGCCAGTTTCTCCTTTCGGCAGGCAGCAATTTGCGGTTACAAAAAAAGATCAATTATTTTATTATTTATCTTTAAATAATTATAAGTAATCTTATAAGAATTGAAAAAGAATCACAAATCTAAACTTCATATAAAAATCAGTCTCATTTCTACTTTAAATCCTCAGAATGCATATCTACCATCAGCAATTCTTATTAAATCATATCAGGAAGCTGAGGGCAAAAATGGATATAAGAAATCAATCATCACCAGTCTAGCCTCAATGAGAGTCAGGTCAGTCAGTTCTTGTTGCCTGACCATAAAGGGTCCCTAGCTCAACTAATAAGAATGTGCCTTTCTGAAGCTACATGAAGAATAGGGTGCTGTGACTGAGGTTCGGACTGTCCAGTAACATCTCGGCCCGCAGATTATCTTTGCAACCTGGATTCAAAAACCAGACAAAGGCAGGCTGGGTGGAGGTAGTGGCCTCAGGCGCCCCAGGCCCTGTTGCAGCCTCAGGTGCAGTGTTCATACTCATGGTGATCATAGCAAGTGTGTGTCCAGGAGAACATGTCTGCAGGCCAAACACAGATCTACAGTTGATCTAAAGCTTGTTTTTAAGGTGCAATGAAAGCCTTCTATGCTTTCTGTGTGGTCCTCTTGGTGTTTGGGAGTGTCTCTGAAGCCATGTTTGATGATTTCAAGGATGAGGAAGACAGTTGAGTATGATGATAATGATATTGCTGAGTTTGAGGATGTCATGGAAGATTCTGTTACAGAATCTCCTCAGTGAGTGATCAGCACTGAAGATGATGATGAGGACGAGGCCACTGTGGAGTTGGAAGGGCAGGATGAAAGCCAAGAAGGTGATTTTGAAGATGCAGATACCCAGGAGGGAGATACAGAAAGTGAGCCATATGATGATGAGGAATTTGAGGGTTACGAAGACAAACCAGATACCTCTTCTAACAAAAATAAAGACCCAATAACAATTGTTGATGTCCCTGCACACCTCCAGAACAGTTGGGAGAGTTATTACCTAGAAATTTTGATGGTGACTGGTCTGCTTGCCTATATCATGAACGACATCATTGGGAAGAATGAAAACAGCTGACTTGCTCAGGCCTGGCTTAACGCTCATAGAGAGCTTTTGGAGAGCAATTTCACCTTAGTGGGGGATGATGGGACAAACAAAGAAGCCACAAGCACAGGGAAGCTGAATCAGCAGAGCGAGCACATCTATAACCTGTGGTGTTCTGGCCGAGTGTGCTGTGAAGGCACGCTTATCCAGCTGAGGTCCCTTAAGAGACAAGACTTACTTAATGTCCTGGCTCGGATGATGAGGCCAGTGAGTGACCAAGTGCAAATAAAAGTAACAATGAATGACGAGGACACGGACACATACGTGTTCACTGTCGGCACTCGCAAAGCTTTGCTGCGACTGCAGGAAGAGATGCAGGATCTGAGTGAGTTTTGTGGTGATAAACATAAATCTGGAGCAAAGTATGGAGTGCCAGATTCTTTGGTCATTCCGTCAGATATGGGAGAAGTCACAAAGGAAATGATGGATACAAAGATAGTTCACTTTCTTACACAATATGCTGATAAGATTGAATCTGTTCATTTTCAGACCAGTTCTCTGGTCCAAAAATTATGCAAGAGGAAGGTCAGCCTTTAAAGCTGCCTGACACCAAGAGGACACTACTGTTTACATTTAATGTGCCTGTCTCAGGTAACACGTACCCAAAGGATATGGACCAGTCCTTGCTACCCCTGATGAACTTGGTGATTTATTCTATCGATAAAGCCAAAATGTTCCGACTCAACAGAGAAGGGAAACAAAAAGCAGATAAGAACCGGGCTCATGTGGAAGAGAACTTTCTGAAGTTGATACATGTGCAGAGACAGGAGGCTGCACAGTCTCGGCGTGAGGAGAAGAAAAGAGCTGAGAAGGAGCGCATCATGAACGAGGAGGACCCCGAGAAGCAGCGCAGGCTGGAAGAAGCTGCTTTGAGGAGAGAACAAAAGAAGTTGGAGAAGAAGCAAATGAAAATGAAACACATCAAAGTGCGTAGAGCCCTCGCAGAGGTTGTGCCCTTGTTGCCGTTAGCTCTACGTCCACCTGAGACGGGAAAAGCACGAGTCTGCACCTAACAGTCACATGTTTCTGCTGACAGAGAGATCTTTATTTCATCCTCTCCTCTTGGTTTGGAGTTCTACAGAGGTTATAGATACATTGAAGGGGCTCTTTCAGTTATTTCCTTCCAGATAATCAAATTATTTTGATTATTTTATTAAAGGAGCAGTATATAAAGTATGTGTAGTTTTAAAATATATTTAAATTATAATGTGAATCATCAGTGCGTTACTTTGGTGTTTGAAGAACGATCATGAAATTTCTAGGTAGGTTGTTGCTTTTTGTTTAAACTGGGCAGTTGAAATAACTATGGAGACTGACTCTAAACCAAGACCCTAAGAATATCTATTGGAATTGCACAATAAACATTGCTTGTTTTTTCTGTGTCCACATTAAACTTGTGAGAAAAGTGGAATGTAGAACACTATGTGGTGATGAATTCAGACTTAGAGCGTAGTACAGAGTACGTTTTGTGTGTGTGTGGTGCTGATGGCAGTATTATAGGAGGAAATCTCTAGGTGTTAGGATACTGTAAGTCCATGGAAGATTCTAGAGGTAGGTAGTACAGGAGCAGGTTCTCATTGCCTGATACTATGAGCCAATGACACTGTGAGTGCTGGATTTGAAGTAGTTATATGCATAAAAAGGTGAAGCGCTTCAACTAGCTCTCTCCGATCAGCAGCAGTCAGGTGGCTGGTCTCTGTGAGGTCACATGGTTTTCTTGCTTGCTGCAGTCTGTTAGGTGTTCACGGAGGAGCTGATCTCTGTCTTAGGAGTGCACTTTGCTTCCACACCTGCTTTTATATTGTCCACAAGGCCAGCATGTACTTTCTTGAAACAAATAACCAGTCGATATACACAAGTATGCTTTTAAAAAGTGAGCTTTTTTTAAATGAATCAGAATTGTGTCTGACCCCTGAGGTGGGAGGGATGGTAAGGAGAGGTTCCTCTCTGTGCATAAGCATTTGGCTTGTTGACATCTCTGCATTTTATAAATGCTTCCTACTGAGAAAACATTTCTTAAGTCTCTGCTTGTACCAGGTAATTTTTGCTGGGGTGGGAAAGGGCTGTTTTTTCATTGGGAGGGGGTAGTGTGCTGTTACCTTGGCAATTATATGGAGTTTTTCACATGGCTTTGTGTAGGTTAATAGAAATATATGCACTGGGATAGTCAAGTGTAATTTTTTTTAACAGTTCACAAGTTATTAAAAATAACACAAAATTGAATCACTTTAAGGCCAGATAATTTTAGACTTAACATTATTTTACAAATCTTTAAAATACATTTAGAATCAAAATCTATGTGCTTAGTTATCGTTTAATTAATATAAGCTTTCTTAAAGTCCGATACATCAGAACGTGGCAGCTAATTTTGTTTGTTACTACCTATGACATATATTAAACTGATTGACCAAAAAAAAAAAAAAAAGATATGCCTTTCTGAACTTCAAATTGTTTAAGATTTTCTACATCAGAGCCAGTAGCAAAAGCATCTTAACCTAGCTTCATAAACAATTTTATTTTTCCAAATGTTTTCTAAGGGTGGTGGTCATTGGTAACAATCTACATCTCTAAGTTCTTTCCTAGGGTGGTGATCTGAATTATTTATCTGCTCCAGCAGTCATGCTGAAAAAGATCAAGCCTTATTGTTGTGAATGCCAGAGATACTTCTCAGTGAGGGACTGGAAGCCCCTTGGAATTGTCACACAATTCTTAGATGGAAAGGAAAGTGAGGGCAGCTAGCAGAGCAGACGAGAGCGGAGCTGGGTAACAGCACAAAGTTCTCAGGCACGTAGTCCTTAGGCGGGGGCCATACCTCAACTGAGGTGTATCCATCGTGAGTGTGCTAATTGGTGGGCTGCATTTCGTGAGTTCAAGGACACGGAACAGAGGTGGGTTTGTGTGTGTGTGTGTGTGTGTGTGTGTGTGTGTGTGTGTGTGTCCATTAGTCACTTCACTCACTGGGGCAGTAAATTCTGTTTTATAAACAAGTATGTGATCTATAGCTGCCTATCCCAAATACAGTTGAAAGGTTAAGTTTGTTTTACTTTGACAAAAAGAGTAAATGTATTCTTTATAGAATTAATCTCTCCAAAGGGGTGGGGGGGAGATTAATTGACAGAGAGCACCGAGAGAAGCAAGATGGCGGACGTGATGGATCTTCACGAGCCGAGGGGTGAGGATTTCGCCATGGATGAGGATGGTGACGAAAGCAACCACAAAGTAAAAGAAAAAGTGAAGAAACGGAAGGGCCACAGCTTTGGCTCAGAGGAGTCCCAAGAGCGGATGCGGGAAGATTATGACAGTGTAGAGTAAGATGGTGAACCTGGACCCAGCTATCTGTTGAAGGTTGGATTCTCTTTGTAACTGGAGTCAATGAAGAAGCTGCTGAAGATATCCGTGACAAATTCGCTGAATATGGGGAAATAAAAAATATCCACTTTAATTTGGACAGGCGCATGGGATACTTGAAGGAGTATACTCTAGTTGAGTATAAACATATAAAACGATTCAGGCTGCCATGGAGGAACTAAAAGTTTAAGATTTGGTGGAACAGCCAATCAGTGTCTACTGGTGTTTTGTTCCGGGTCCACCAAAGGGCAAGAGGAGAGGAGGCCAAAAACGAAGCAGGAGTCCTGACCGGAAATGCCATTGATAAATCCACTGTTGACCAGGTGGTCTCGCTATGAGTCCATTTGGTTATGTTGCCTTGGATAAATAGGGCTAGGTGGTCCTTGTGTTTATATTTAATTTCTTATCCTATCTACTTGGTATTGGACTTGAGTTTAAGAAAAGAATTAGTGTTCTATTTTGGTTTTCACATTTAAAATTATTTTACTGTTCTGGAAACTAAACAACTACACTGAGGCATTCTGAGTAAAGATGCGCCTGTCTGGCCTGTCATTCTGAGTTTCTAGAAAAGCTCAAGGAGACTGCCTGCTCAGTATTTCTTTTTCTTAGAAGATGAGAGTAGGGGCAATGAGATTTTTCTTATGGCATTAAGGGTTGAATTTTACATACTCTCATGAGCAGATGTTATATTAGTGTCTCTTTTGCTTCTCTGTCAGACAGTCTTGTGCAGTCCAGGCTGGCCTCAAACTCACTGTATTGCCAAGGATGACCTTGAACTTCTGATACTTGCCTCATATCTCCCAGGTGCTAAGATTGCACCCATGGTCCACCATACCCAGTTTATGTGGTTCCTAGAATTAATTAGGGGCTTTGAGATGCTCAGCCAGCTTTACTTTGAATATGGTGCTAAACTATGAAGCTTGCTTATTCCTACAACATAAAAGAAACCCAGCTTGAGTACTATGTAATAATATACACACCTTTAATCCCAGCACTTGGGAGGCCAGCCTGGTCTACAGGAGAGTTCCAAGATAGCCAGGGCTACACAGAGAGACCCTTTATCAAATGAATAAATAAATAAATAGCCATTGTTATCCCTTTATCATAGTTTTTAGCTCATTTTTCTGGTATGTCTGTAGTAACTGATTTGTTTTGTTTTGTTTTGTTGTCTGTGTAGTTTCTTATGTGGCCCACACTGGCCTCAGACTGATGTTCCTGTCTCTTGTCTCCCTAACATGTAATGGCAAATATTAAACTTAACATTTTTTCAGATGCAAAAAAACAAACAAACAAACAAAAAAAAATTGCCCATAACCTGACAATAGAAATGGACTCATTTTAATAAAAGCTAGTATTTGCTTTTATTTTTTCTCTTATTCTTCTCATATTACATCCTGATCACAGTTTCCCTTCCCTGATTACTCTTCTAAGTCTTCCCTTCCCTCAACCTCCCATCTTCCCCAGATCTACTCCTCCTCTGTTTCCTTTAAAAATAAAAAAAAGAGTAGGCCTCCCAGGGATATCAACCAGACAGCATAACAAATTACAGTAAGACTTGACACATGTCAAGGTTGGATGAGGCAACCCAGTAGGATGCAAAGGGTTCCAAGAGCAGGCAAAAGAGCCAGAGAGACCCCCACTTCTACTGTTGGGAGTTTCACAAGAACATCAAGTTATAGAACCATGACATATGCAGAGGACCTAACGCAGGCCAATGCAGGCTTCATAATTGCCACTGTAGTCTCTGTGAGCCCCTGTGAGCCTGGCTTAATTGATTCTGTGGGCCTTGCTTTTGTGGTGTTCTCAAGCCCCTGGCTCCTACACTCCTTCCTTCCCATCTTCTGCAGGATTCCTCCGGCTTTGCCTAGTGTTTAGCTATGGTCCTCTGCATCTGCTCCCATTAATTGCTGGGTTGAAGCCTCCCTGACTACAGTTGGAGGAAGCACCAATCTATGAGTGCAGCAAAGTATCATTGGTAATCAATCAGTTCACTGAATTTTTTTCACTCCAAGTCATGTTTGATTCTATTCTGAATCTCTGGGATATCCAGTCTCTGGTTCCTAGTCATCTAGGCAGTGTCAGGCATGGACTTCCTCTTGTTGTGTGGGTCTCAAGTTGATCACACCATTGGTTAACAACACCCACAAATTCTGTGCCATTATAACCCCAGCATATCTTAGAAGTAGGTCAAATTATAGGTCGAAAGTTTTGTGGCTAATTTGGTATCCCCAATCCTACTGCTAAAAGCCTTGCCTAACTGATTCAGTCTCTGTAGTTCCCATTACTAGGAGTCATGATTTTCCAGATAAGTTTAATAACAATTAGTCAGATTAAAAATATCTTATAACTTGAACTTTTAGAATTATTTGAAATATAAAGACTTAGTGGGAAATTGACACAAATACATTTATATGTGCACTTATACATATACAATCATATAAATATACATTTGTATATATATGTATATATGTACATGTAAATGTATGTCTATGTATGTGTGTATATATATATATATGTGTATGTGTGTGTATGTGTGTGTGTGTGTGTGTGTGTGTGTATGTATGTATGTATGTATGTATGTATGTATGTATGTATGTTCAGCTTTTGGGTTTTGGCTCCTAAAGGCTTTGTTTTAGCTGTAGTCATATAGCCATTGCATATCTTCATTGCTGCTCTCAGAGGAAGCAATCCCCTGGATTTATAATGGTTGCTTATGCAAACATATGCAGACTAGATTATTTCTTTCATACTTTACTCTTTTAGTCATTCCATTTTCTAACAGATTTTTTTTTCCTGGGTTCTCCAAAGGAAAAATCATTCTATTCAATGACTTCAAGTTCATTTCCTTCTCTTAACTAACACACTGCATAGGTTCAAACTCAGTCCAGAAAAGTGTCAAAGAATTGGCAATAACAGGGCTTCCTTGTCTTATCCCTGACTTCAAAGAGACCCCCTCATGGTCAGACTGTTCACTAGAACTTTCTGCAGTTATGGGATGTTATTCCATTGTCCAGTGAATGTATCTATTGAGCATGTGAAATGTGGCTGATGAAAGAGAAAAACTAAATTTTCGTATTTTTTAACTTTAATGGACTTGGGTTCTAAGCTCCTTCGGCAGCACACACTAGGTCTTCTTTGTTAGTTATGTTGATGGTTTCAAATGATGATGATGGGCTAAAAGTGAGATTGTGTGTTGCATAATTTTTAAACATATTTAATCTCTACTTAGTTGTCAAAAGGAGTAAGGTAGTGGCTGTAGTGATATAAAAGCTGAAGGAAATCTTGTTTTCTCTTGTTTACTTTGTCAGTAAGACCAAATATGGGCCAGGCGGTGGTGGCACACACCTTTAATCCCAGCACTTGGGAGGCAGAGGCAGGCGAATTTCTGAGTTTGAGGCTAGCCTGGTCTACAAAGTGAGATCCGGGACAGCCAGGGCTATACAGAGAAACCCTGTCTTGAAAAACAAAACAAAACAAAACAACAACAACAACAACAACAAATGACCAAATATGGACCAAACTTTGTCACTTGATTTGTCCTCCAGTTTTTTTTATCCTTTTTAAACTTTATTTGTTGTTTTATTGTTTATTGATTAACTAATTTTTGCACTGTGTTTCTTATTTCTGTTAATATGGCCACCATTTTTCTACTCCAAACCTTGTTATTACTTTTTGAGTTTCTCTTTCTTTGTTTCTTACCCTCTTTTCCCAATTCCTATGTTAAAAATTCTTAACAGTCCTTCAGAAGTATATGTCCCCCATAAAAGAACTTATTCTTGATCTCCCAAATTAAAAGTGGTTTCCTCTCTATTGAAAGTGGTACTTAATGTGTGTCTTTTCAAAGTACCATTAAAAAAAAAAAAAAACAAGTAAAAATTACCATTTGTATGCAAAGGATACAGTTAAGTTTCCTAGCATGTACCAAGCCTTGGGTTTAATCTTCAGTGTGTATGAATTAGGCATGGTAGTCCATGTCTGTGATCTTAGCATTCAAGAGGTGGAGACAGCAGATGGTAAGTTGAGGGTCATCCTTAAGGCCCATCATGGCTACTCAAGGACCTGTCTGAAGAAAAAACATTGCTACTTTGTCTTGCAGCTACTTATGAACATATTTGTCTACTTTGAGCTCACTGTTTATAGCTGCCTGCAGCTTCACAAACCGGGTTCCTGAAAGGGAGGCTGGGGCTGTATGTATGTATGTATGTATGTTCAGCTTTTGGGTTTTGGCTCCTAAAGGCTTTGTTTTAGCTGTAGTCATATAGCCATTGCATATCTTCATTGCTGCTCTCAGAGGAAGCAATCCCCTGGATTTATAATGGTTGCTTATGCATGGCAGCAACCATTGCCAAACTGATTGTATAAGGGTCCAATTTCTGCACAAAGACGACTATATCTAGCTAACTCTGCCTTTGTTTAGTTTGGCCAAATGGCCAAAGTGAGCTGTATTAGCTCTCTCATAAGATGATTACTCTTGTAATCATCTTAATTACAATATATGCATGAGTTAAAAATCTTAAGCTTGTAATCAAACTGCAAACTGCAATCAATGGAACACTGGCAATTTAACCATAATTTTTAAGTTTCTTTTGCAGTATTAGAATATACTTATAAATTTGGGAAAACAAAACCCAATTTTAAACAATTTATTCTCTTTAAAAATCAATACCATAAAGATCACTTTCACATTTAGCTGCCAATTCATACATATGAATGCATGACAGTACAAATTTTAATTGTTCATTAAAGAGACATTGCTTTAACTTTTATCTCTTATAAGTCTAGTTTCTAGGATAAGAATCACATAAAAGTTATCCTAATTTAGAAGTATCCTTAGAGGCCTAGTTTCCTGTGCTGGTTCACATCACAGGCTGTTGTTTAAAATGACTCCAACCCTGAGTTACCAGTTTTAAGCTAGCTTTCTTGTTACCAATGTTACACATTTTTTTTTTTTTTATATGTAAGTACACTGTAGCTGTCTTCAGACGGTCCAGAAGAGGGCGCCAGATCTCGTTACGGATGGTTGTGAGCCACCATGTGGATGCTGGGATTTGAACTTATCACCTTTGGAAGAGCAGTCGGGTGCTCTTACCCGCTGAGCCATCTCACCAGCCCAATGTTACACATTTTTAATCATACCCAATAACTTAAAAGCTAATACTCTATGACCAAGACATGTAGAGCATATTTATACCTTTAAGACCAGTCAGAAACCAAATGAAGCAGCTACACGAATAATATACATTTAGACCAATCAAAGAATTTTACTTTTTCTAGCTATAATTTCAAGGTAAAAAGCACTTTGGCATTTGCTGAACCCAATAGTAATAATTGCAGAAAATTTTCTATGAAAAAAAATAATAAAACAACTATCAGTTTATCTGCCTTAGAACTAAGAAGCTGCAGATTCCTTTTTTTGTTTGTTTTTTGTTTTGTTTTTTTGTTTTTTGAGACAGGGTTTCTCTGTATAGCCCTGGCTGTCCTGGAATTCACTTTGTAGACCAGACTGGCCTCGAACTCAGAAATCCGTCAACCTCTGCCTCCCAAGTGCTGGGATTAAAGGCGTGCACCACCACTCCTTTTTTTTTTTTTTTTTTTTTTTTTTTTTTTTTTTTTTTTTTTTTTTTTTTTGGTTTTTCAAGACAGGGTTTCTCTGTATAGCCCCGGCTGTCCTGGAACTCACTCTGTAGACCAGGTTGGCCTCGAACTCAGAAATCCGCCTGCCTCTGCCTCCCGAGTGCTGGGATTAAAACAGTTTTTCAGCAGGATCTATCTTGCTGTGCGTGACTTCTGGCTAAGGTGCCGGGCAACTTTATTCAGCCTCCGCTGTGTAAACTGAGACTGAATCAAGAGATGGATAGCCAGCAGATAAAGTTTTTTTGTTTTTTTGTTTTTTTGTTTTTTTTTTCTTTTTCGAGACAGGGTTTCTCTGTGTAGCCCTGGCTGTCCTGGAACTCACTCTGTAGACCAGGCTGGCCTCGAACTCAGAAATCCGCCTGCCTCTGCCTCTCGAGTGCTGGGATTAAAGGCGTGCGCCACCACGCCCGGCGTCAGCAGATAAAGTTTTAACCACTTTTTTTCAACATGAAACATAGAACAACAGTCACTCAGACAACAATACAAAAACAGACACAAATTGACACGTGAACAGATTGGTGCACCAAACACAGACAATACAAAGAGGGTAGAGAACTTGATATAACCAGAACTAAGAATGTCTCCTGTAGGGGCCAGAAAGAAAGCAGGACGTCTCCCAATTTCCCTCTGTCCCTGGGAGAGCTCTGAAATCCATTTCCCTTTTCTCTTTCATGTCATTTGTATATCTAGCATCTCTTCCCCCCTTTTTTTATTTTACTCTGTTTATTTTATTTTATTTTATTTTTTATTATTTTAAGCCCTACTCTTCTCACCTGATGCAGTTCTTGACTGTGGACAAATGCCTGTTTAGAATTTTCCACTCCCATTTTCCACTGTCAACCGCTAGCTAATACGAGCGCTGGGGCAATGCTGACTCAGTCTAGCCTGTATCCTTTTTGCACCTTTGTGATCAACGGCCTTCAAAAGATGACATTTGTATCACTAACATTAATGCCGTATGTTGCTTACTGTGCAGGGACACATCTTCTTCTGTTTTCTATGAAGCTGTTTTCTGTGAAGCTCCACCAAGATAGTATTTCCCTCAGTTGGTCCTTCTGTATTCAGGCCCCACAGTGGAGGCGCCACCTGTAGCCACACACAGCTACATAATCCAGGTTCCTGAAAGGAAGGCTGGGGCTATATGGGGGAAAATTTGAGAGAAATGACAAGGCTAGGGCTGTATGGGGGAAAATGCGAGAGAAATAACAAGCTAAGACAAAGTTTCCTGATCAAAGTCAATGTTTACTTAAGAGTCTGAGCTTGGGGGGGCGGGGGGCGGGGGGGGGGGCAGTGCACGACCCATCCCCTACCACTCCAGGATCTGATTTCATCAGCATAGTGTCAGGAGAACAGGTTCAGGCTCTCAGCAGGTACTGGCTCTTGAAGGAAACTGCAGAGGTGGCAGAACAATAGACCTAGTCTAGGTCAGAAGACTCCACCCTAGGTGGGCTAGCTCACAGTGGCAGAACAGGTCTGAGCCAGCCTGCTTAAGGCTGGGGGAGGTTACAACTGTTCAGTACTCTAATTATCCCATTGTCTAATATCTATTGTCACAAGTGTTCCAAGCTTTTGTTTATGTAGCTTTGTCCTTGATATCACACAAGGCTCTTCTTCCTATAAGTATTGCATTCATATTTTGTTTCATTCCAATGTGGAAAACACAACTTTTCTGAGAGTCTCTACAAACAGACTCTGCTCATTTACCCGGGAGTTTTGGAAAGTGAGTATTTTTAGCTGGGTGTTTTCCATCTAAGCAAAATTGGAATTCCTTTTATAAGAAAGAATGAAAATGAGTCTTTGGTGGATAACTTGGCAATATGTGTCACAGATATTAAGTTTATTTTTAAAGATCTTAGGGCTAACTGAGAATGAACAATTCAAGATGGTTGTGTGATGAATTTCATTAGTATAAACAGATATTACCAAAGATAGAGGTAGGTAAACAACTTTAAAAATTATGTTCACAAGATGGGCGTGGTGGCGCACGCTTTTAGTCCCAGCACTCTGGAGGCAGAGGCAGGTGAATTTCTGAGTTCGAGGCCAGCCTGGTCTACAAAGTGAGTTCCAGGACAGCCAGGGCTATACAGAGAAACCCTGTCTCGAAAAACCAAAAAAAAAAAAAAAAAAAAAAATTATGTTCACCAGAAAATCTACAGTTTAAAAGGTGGCTCTTGAACAGACCCTTAAAAGATGGATCAATTATTAAACAGAAACATTTGTATTATTTTTAAATGTAAAATAGTAAGCTGGAGACATATTTTTGAAACAGTAGATTAGTTTAACAAGAATAATGTGCTTGTATTATGAGGGAATAGAAATATCAGATAGTAGGGGCTGGGGAGATGGCACAGTGGATAAAGCTTGCTATGCAAACATGAGGATCTAAGTTAGAATCCCCAGCACTCATATACAAAAGTCAGGCATGGACCTGCACTTTGAACTCCAACACTGTAGATGCAGAGACAAGCAGATCCTAGGATTTCTCTGGCCAGCCAGACTATCCAAAACCTTGTGCTTCAGGTTCAGCAAGCAATCTCTCAAAGGACTAGGATAGAGAATTCACAGTCCTCAATGCCCTCCACTGGCCTCTGCATGTAAACAAGGTAGGATACATGTATACCAACTGCAAGAATCCCAGATGAAATAATTTGGGATCACATGATAGGGGATTTGAATGACACCATGGAATTTGCACCTGAAGTTACCTACATCAGCAGATCTATTGGAGAGTTCTAGAAATAGAATACAGATACTGTGGTTTTAAAGTCTAAAAGAATAATTTTCATATTCATTCATTATAATTAACACCCAAGTGAAATTAATTCCCATTAGTAAAATTTGTGACATTTTTTGACCAAAGCACTTGCTGTTTTCAGCCTTGAAATATCTCACATAGAAGCTTGAGACTACTTTACTGTTCTGTTTCAGAATAGTCAGTCAAGTCCTGGAAACAGACTCCAGCAAAACTTGGATTTCAACGTTACCAAGCAATTCTTTGTTTCTTTTATCATTCTGACAATTACTTTAAATATTATCAGTTTGTTTTCTCATGTTAATAGCTAAATATAATCTTTTTAATTAAAATCATTTTTCTAAGTTTGCATTGAATAATTTATAAAATAATGATTGAAAACACATTGGTGCCACTTTGACTAAGTGTGCTGTTGTTATCTCTTATTTAAAGGCTTGTTTCTTGAAGATGCTTAAACTTCAAAGCATATGTGTTATCTTAATGGTTTTCTATTTATTTATTTGATTGATTTTTTTCTTTTCTCTTTCATTCTTTTCCTCCCCTTCTTCCTCCTCCTTCTTCTCCTCCTTTTTTTAGACATGGTCTTATTAGTAGTCCAGACTCTATGAAATTGTGGTTTGCCTGCCTTGGCCTCCTGAGTACTGTGATTACAAGCATAGGCCACCATATTCAACTTCATTTTTCCTTTTAAAACCAACCATAATACATTTTGTAGTTCATTTAAAGTAGGTGAAATATCTTAGAACTTCCCCCAATATACTTATGAATTTTTAAAATGACAGATATGTGTTCAATTGAAAATAACATAAAGCACCTGAGGTTTGTCCCATTTTACTTTAATAATGGTATCAATTGCTTTTGAAGGTTTTAGTAAAGAGACAACCTGAAAACATGTAAAATTTGCTTAAAATTTCTTCATAAATGAACAACTGAAGTCTGACATACATTTCTTTAACAACTAGAATATCAGAGTCTTTCTTTTCAAAATATCAAATGTCTATTCTTTCTAGAATTTTCTCTTCAATTACCTTAGAACCTTTCTGTCAAAGTCTCACCCATAGGAATTTAACTTCAAGTAAGAATACAGATTAGATAAACATCTCCCGTGACTACTCTGAGCTAGTTACAAAGTTAGTGCTCATTGTTGGGAGTTATTGTTCAGCCCCACTGCCCCCAGGCTGGATTTGGCCATGCGACTTTTTCTTTTCTTTTGTGTGTGTGTGTGTGTGTGTGTGTGTGTGTGTGTGTGTGTGTGTTTAAAGTCAGTAACCTTTATTCCAGGGTTAGAATAAGGCCATGCACACTGTAGACAAAGGAACACAGGCTAGGAGCAACCTCACTGCGGCACATGGGCAGCAGGGTAGATAAGTGTATCAGGGCAGGTTAGAATATTTAAGGTTTGTAGTTTTTGTCATTTGNCCCACTGATGGCCAACTAGGCCATCCTCTTCTATATATGCAGCTAGAGACACGAGCCCGGGGGGTACTAGTTAGTTCATGGTTATTCTTCCACCTATAGGGTTGAAGACCCCTTTAGCTCCTTGGGTACTTTCTCTAGCTCCTTCTTCCTTGGGAACCCTGTGTTCCATCTAAAAGCTGACCGTGAGCTTCCGCCTCAAAGGGGAAGCCGGTCAGGACTAAGGAGACTTAGGAAGGACCTTTAAGCCAAAACTGGAGTCTTCAAGTTATATGCTAAGCCAAGTTCTGTAGCAGTGGCCAGAGGGGATGGGCAGACTGGGCTCAGCTAGGAATTGAGGGTGCTCTAGCCCGTCTGGCTTCTTCACTCTTCTGACAGCCCGTCCTCCCCTCCCTGAAAAGCATTGCCCCCATATCCTAAAAGCTCCCACCTTCAACTTTCTCTGAATAGTTCCTGAGATTCCTTGTAAATGTAATGTTTGTTGTGGTTGTGCTTTAAACGCTTTCTTTTCTGTTTAGACTATGGAACAATTTGGTTCTCCACTTTCTTTACTGTAGTACCCTCACCCCATTCCCCCTATTTCCTTGACAATAAGCTAAAGCTAAAAACCACAAAAGGGCAGACATTTCAGTATGATATATATATATATATGTATATATATATATATACATATATATATATATATATATACATACATATATATTTAACACACACACATATATGTATATATGTATGTGTATATATATATATATATATATATATATATAGAGAGAGAGAGAGAGAGAGAGAGAGAGAGAGAAAGAAAATGAGAATATATATGTGCACATGGCATGATCAAGATGGGGAAGGGCATCTTGGAACAGGTAGGAAGCTGGGTTCCCTCACTGTACTCTAGTGAATTGGCTGTGAGACATCCACAAACCCAAATGAGAAAGATTATCCATTCCTTCCTGAGTTGAATTGGGGTGGTAGTTAGTCCAAAAGAAACACTTTAATTAACTTCTTTCTTCATTGGGGGAAATTTAAACTAGAAAATAGGAAGATTGCCTACAATACACATATTGTGACCCTATAGGTGAAGGCAGGTTGGGGATAAAACTTAAGGATCTCATTTCCCAATCTCCCTAGGCTCAATGTTAGTGAGTTCAACAGTATTTAGAAACAGGAGTAGAAAGTGAGCCTGTCTACCTGTACCCTTATCTCGGGCCTAGTAATGTACAATTCCATCATAGTCTCTCCAGAGCAGAAGTTGGGGACATTAAATGCTGGCTTCTCCATGGGGTTTGATCTCTGGGGCCAGGAAAGAATATAGCTAGCCTCTTAATTTTCCTTCCCTTCTGTTTCTCTTCAGATCTAACCATCTCTTTCATATCTCATCTTCACCTTATCTCCTGAGTGTAGGAAAATGCAGGTCGTTTCTGCTTCCATACATTAAAGATGTGGAGAAAGAGTGGAGGGCAGGGAAAGTGGAGGAGGAGAAGGAGGGGGAGGAATGTACCAATTTCTGTTTACAAAGAAATTTCCTTCCTCTGTAGTGGGAAATTAAAACCCCCTTCCACTCCAATCATCTCATGAAGAAAAGACACTAGATGAGTTAGAGAGCCAGGCAGTCAGAATCTTTCTCTCTTCTTCTTCTTCTTCTTCTTCTTCTTCTTCTTCTTCTTCTTCTTCTTCTTCTTCTTCTTCTTCTTCTTCTTCTTCTTCCTCTCTCTCTTTTTCTCTCTCTCTCTCTCTCTCTCTCACACACACACACACACACCCACCCACACACACACCCATGCTATAGTTACTATGCATCTAATAGCCTCTTATTTAATTACAGCCTGTATTGGCTGGTCTGTGGTCAGAATACAGACTTGTGACCATGAGGACAACGTTATTTAAAGTCCCTGAATTCAGTGTGTCTCATTATAGAGGATTACTGTGGCAACAGTTGACCAAAAATTATCCTGAGATATGTACATATACCTTTTAAGATAAAATATATTACTAAGTTCTGCTAAGTTCTGCTAAGTTAATTGAAGCATAATAGTACATTATACTAATTGAGAGTTTCTCTTGGCTGGTGGCAGATATAAATTTTACAGAGAGTAAAATACCTGAAACAAGATATTGTTGTTGTTACTTGGCTTTGTTTGCTATTTTTTTTTTTTTGAGGATGAGTGATCATAGGGCAAAATGGCTTAGAATCTGTGGCATACCTTCCTATATGTGAGGTAGTCAGCACGTATTTACTGAGCACTTATTGTTTGCCAGGCGTTGCTGAACTGAGAAATAGGGTCAGGGGAGGGAAGTGACTGATTCAAGTTTCATAGCTAGGAAAGGGTAGCCTTAGGGTCTGACAGGGTATGTCTCACTAAAAAGATCACCCCATTATTATAATTGTATACTTTATATTCAGCCTGGTGGAACTAAGGAGACATAGTTTATAAAGCAATACATGTAGCATTTGAGAGAGAGAGAGAGATCCCACACAATCTTGATGGCATCAAGAATTTCCTCAGCATTCAGAACTCAATGTGCACTGAGCATCTCTTACTCTGCTAAGCATCCTCTTCCGTAGATTGTCCACACTTTGCCCATGGATTGCAGTATCCTCACCTCCTCAAATTCCTCTTCTGTTTTATGGAAACATTTTTTTGAAGCCTTGGTAGTCTAGAACTCAACTTCAGGACTAACATCCCCAACTGAAGTATCAATGTGTATGTGCATTCTCTGTATCTCATTAAAAGCAAAATCAGTGAGACTCTTGGAAAAGAGTATGAGTTGCAATGAGTCCATTAGTCTGACAACCACTACTGAACTGAATTTTAATTTTAAAGCCGGGCATGGTGGTGCACGCCTTTAATCCCAGCATTCGGGAGGCAGAGGCAGGCAGATTTTTGAATTCGAGGCCAGCCTGGTCTACAAAGGGAGTTCCAGGACAGCCAGGGCTACACAGAGAAACCCTGTCTCGAAAAACCAAAAAAAAAAAAAAAAAAAAAAAAAAGAATTTTATTTTTAAAATTGAATTGCATAGAATTCTCAACATTGACTGTTCAATTAACCTTAAATGGTGAGAAGAGAAAGCATCTAATATAAGAAAGCACTACTTTGTTCTTAGATTAGAAATGATACTTGATTTTACATAACTAAGAAAAAGGCTTCTTTAGAATTTGCTTTCTTCCCACCTCTTTTCTAAAAATGTGACTTAGAAAAATTACAGAATTGGTCTGGATGTCAGCATTTCCCTGAAGCTGACATTTTCAGACCACATTCCCCATTAGCTATTCAAAGTGAATTTCAGGAGTTTGAGAACCAGCTTTGTTTGTGAAGCCAGAATTTAGACACTGACACAATTTTAAATCATGTAAAGCACGTTGTTCTATGACTCTCAGAAATAGCTAAAGAGCTCTTCTCTGCCTCTGGCCATGCCAGGCCCACCATCTCATCTCACATCATTTGCCACTAAATTTTTAATTCTTATCAGGATTAATTTTTTTTTAATGGAAGAAAGCTGACTACCATTTGACCAAAAGAACTTGATTTATCTCTTATATCTACTATAATTTTAATTTATTTATCTTTAATTTAGGGGTCAATACCTAGTAATTTGTCAGGCTTGGATTTTTGAGGAACTTGTTCTTTCTCATATGCCATGATCCTAGAGGTCTGGGGGGAGGGTAATTGAGCAAACATTATTCCACTTATTAAACAAAGCATTGCATTTGGGAATATTTGAATATATAAGCAACAGTAAAGTAACAGAGAAAGACAAGGCAGATCCTGCATGTGAGGTATATTTAGAGAGCCATGTTTTACCTCTTATTCCTTACATGTTAATCCAAAGTGTGCTGGTCTGCTTTCTTTAGAAACTGTTGGTACGGGAGCTGGTAAGATGGCTTAGCTAGCTGGTAAAGACACTTGATGACCTAGGTTCTATCCTCAGGATTCATACCTGCCTCATGAAAGGTACTTGCACACATATGTGTACTCACAGAGAGACACACAGTACACACATATGAATACATAAAATATTATAAAAATAATAATAATAATAATAATAATAATAATAATGAGGAGGAGGAGGAGAAGAAGGAGAAGGAGAAGGAGAAAGAAAAAGAAGAAATATGTTGGTAGGGATCAGATGAAAACAAGAACTGTGAGTGACTATAGTAGAACAAAGGGTCATCTGATAGCTACTGTCTATCAGTGGCTTCCAGCATGACTGGAAGTTGGCAGTCCTCAAATCATCAAGTACATCCTGTGTAGTTAGAGCAATCAACCTTGTTTACAGAAATGAAAATATGTGGGGCTTGTTATCTTACATGAACAACACCCCCAGTACTCAAGGAAGTTATCTGTCCTTGGGCAAGTGGGGCTTACAGGTTAGAGGCATTTTTGTTTTTTAGATCTCTTAAGCACTACTGTAATTAAAACATTCATAACTTTAGCCCTTACAAAAGACCAGTGTGTGTGATTTATCGTTGAAAGACATTATTTATAAACCACCCACTTTATTTTTAACTATTTAAGGCACAGAGATGGGTGGGGGGGAAATAGGCTATTTTAAAATGTTTGTTGCAATTTACTGCTCTTCCAGATGACCTGGGTTTGTTCCCAGGACCCACATGGTGGTTCACAACTGTCTGTAACTTCAGTTCCAGTGAATTTAATGTTGACTTCAAGCACACAAATACATATAAAATACATATTTTTTAAATGTTTGCTGCAAACAAAATTCTATAACTTTAAAAAAGTAAATGAGTGGCAAAATCCTCGTCTCCTCAGCAGTTTGCCACATTTGATTTTTAATATGATCTTTTCACATTTCATAGACATTAGTATTACAACGAAATTCTATTTAATTATTTTTGTTGCAGTTTTGCATTGTTAACTTTTTGATCATAATTTTAACTTCATATTCTGTTTTAAATTATTTTCAAATTGCTAGAAATACTTACCTCTTTGATAGAATGTTTGTATTTAGCCCTAGTTGGCCTCTAACTTGCTGAGGATAATGTTGAACTTCTGGTCCTCTCCACTCCACTTCTAGAGGATAAAACCCAAGTTTTAATGCATGCTGAGCCACATCCCAAGTGTTATCTGATAGGGTTTACAGGAAATAGGTAATATAGTATTCATTCTAAAGATAAAATGTACACATAAGAACTTCTCCCAACTAGTGGAAATCACTTTTTACTCTGGAACACCTTAAGGATTGCTTTTTTACTTCTTTCCTGGACAACTTATAAAACAAGCTTCCAGTTGTGTAAATGGAATATGTGGGATAAGGGAAGAAAACATCCTGAAAGATGCTAAGTAGAGAGAGGCACTAACTCATATCAATCTAACAATGCATTAAACTCCCCACTGTATCTTGTTACAGTTGCTACTTTGGTGCCTACTGTCTGCTAAATAGTTAGAGAGCATGTGGGCAAGTTTGTGAGAAACTGAACTCTTATATAAACATGCTGAACTTCATTGTTATTAATTTGCTGCAGAAATCCAAGCATGGCAGGAGTGTGGCCTACTGTGTTATTATAAATTCATATCTTGTTCTTGTTGCTTTGAAATAAGTCAACCCCACATTTGGATCCCAAACGTCAAAATAAGTCAGGACCAATGTTTGAAGAAGTTGAGCACTGGGAATTTTTATGCATTTGGGAGGACTTGAGTTTTCTGATAGACAGTTCCTTGTTATTTCTAGCTGCAGGCTTGAAAGGGCAGAGTTAGGCAGGACAAAGGATTTTCAGATCTGAACTTCCAATAATGTGTTGATGTCAGAAAAAGAGTCAGAGTCATTTCTGATAAGAAACAAGTGTTAACTTTAAGCCATTATGAATGTACTTTCTGTGATGGCTCCTGCAAAGTAACACAGAGTAATTCATGGGCTATAAGTCACAAGATTAGTTTTAGTAACCAATCCCTAAGAGAGAAGAGACAAAACAAAGAGAGAAGAAACAAATACTGGAGGAAGTGACGGAGGTCAGCCCTGAAATGGAACACAGAGTCCTTTACAATTCCACAGTCCTTTCCCAGGTTTAAATTGGGCAGTAGCTACTTTCCTGTGAAGTCCTTTGCCCTATTCCCACACTATGTGTTAACACATGAATATTGTTGAAATCAGCATAGGTCAGAATTACTACTGGATTGGTACTTGAAATAATATTGAAAATCATGAGTTATTCCTGGTACCCAGCTGAACCAGGTTATTTTGATGCTTAGAGAAATGGTGTGTGTGTGTGTGTGTGTGTGTGTGTGTGTGCATCCTGGTTTAAAATCTTTGTCTATATTGCTAATTTATTGAAGGTGCATATTTTCTCAAGAATTCTGCAAATATCAAATGTTAACTTCAATTTGAAAATTAGGGACTTGCTTCATGGCTTTAAGTTTAGTTAGTGTTGGAGTATATGTGACTTCAAATCCTATGCATTTAGAGTATGTTTTTTCAAATAATGAACAAGTTCTTGTTTTCCCAAAGGACTTAGCTGAGTAGAGGTGTTGAGAGCTTGGATCTTGTCCCGATCTCCCATAGAAATTGGCAGAGAAGTCACTTATTTTGTCTCTCATCTGTTTTATTCCACTATCAAAACATATACATTAATTCTGGCCTCCTTGCTCTCAATTAAGTCATATATAATATTTTGTGATAAAACTTTAAATATCAGAAGGAAATGGTATATCTAAGGCTTTATCAAACCACAGTATTGTTCTCTGTGTAATGGTAGAGACATTTGTATCTTATCTTAGTACTTTTACTGATAACAATCGTAAAATAGAAGTATGTATAAGTGTGGAAATTTTACATAGGTAAGTATAAACCATTCATAAGAGATACTGTACGATTACAGATAATTACAATCAGCATCGAATTTTTAAAGTCCTAACTCTAAGTTTTGCTGGTATATCCTTACTTGGTCCGGTTATGAGTTTCCTACAACCCCATTTTTTTCTTTGATTTTACATAACTTTCAAATCATGCACTCTAAAAATGAATCCCTAGCTGTCCTTCAAGATAAGCCAAGATGACATGGTGGCTATAAAAGTAGCACCTCCTAAATACAGAGTAGTATTAACAGGTTTAGATATTTGACTATTGCCTCTTTCTAAAAGAAAAAGAAAATAGCGCAAGCAACTTTGTTTGGGAAATGATCCCATTTACTATGCCCTCAATACAAAGAACAGATTTGCATCTTAGAAGCAGATCTGGAAGGAACAGATACAGGGGACTAGAAGATCTTCATCACTAAGCTGAGAGATAGCAGTGAAGACTAGGAAACAGGATAAACAGGACCATGTAATGGCAACAGCTGACATTTATTGAATAGTATGTTTAACCCAGCATTGTGGATTATCTGTATAGTTGTGTATGAGATGGAGTCTCTCATTACTCTCATTTTGAAGAAAAAGGATCAAGGTGTATAAAAATGTACACAAGGTCATATATACATGTTTTAGCTTTCAGGTACAGAACCTGCAAGCAGAAGCCCCTCTTAATTGGTATGCTATGCTGCCCTTTGGAATTTAAAAATAGATTCACTTAGAGGAGCTATTGGCATCAAGCCTTGAGTGTTAGCTCTAAGTTGTTTAGAAAATAGTCTAAGCAGTCACATAATGCTAAAGTTGAAAGAATGAATAGATAAATAACAGTACGAAGCAGAGTGGTCTATTCCAACAGGCATTAAGTACTAAATACTGCTGTGCTTCCTATAGAGTGTTAACCCCAATACACAGTCTTAAGAGCAAACTCAGCAAGTGAAAACTGAGGTACAAGGCGACAAACACTGTCACTGAAGATTGCAGTAAAATCAGGGCATGGGTGGGGCACTCGTGATAATGGATTTCTTTTATCTCTCCTGCTGACTCTGGTTTAGCTCCACTCAGATGCACTGCTATAAATTTGGGTTAATTTAATAGATTCCACTCAGGAGAAGCAAGGGCACCAGGCCATAAAGTTCCAGACTAAAGAGTCATTTTACTAATTTTACTAACATTGGTTTTTTTTTTCCCCCATGACAGTTTCTGCAGGACATGGAACCGAGCAGCAGTGACATTAGCTGCCCAAGGGCAATGGAGTAGAAAGATTAAGTACATATTTTGATGGGCTTGTTTCACATATGTTATGGCCCAGTTTGTTTTTCCCTTTTTCTAAAACTACACGTTGCATATACTAACCGTAGATTTCATATGTAGATATTCTTGACAAATATCAGTAAAACAGGTTTAATGCCTAATTGTATATGTCCTTGGTATACCCTATTCTTCCTTCCAACCCACTATTTTCTGAGAATCTCAAGCAAGTCCTTTAGCTTTGTTTATGATAAAGACAGCATGCCTTTCTTATCTTGTGTTCTACAGCACTACCTTATCAATTGCAACCATGTCCATACCCACAAAGAAATCATGTCTATGGCTGTTGTAAAGACAGTAAGACAATTGGAGCTCTTGTTTGAGGTGCACCTTATTCTTTCTAAGTGCCTCATTTCCTTAATTCTTCTACCTAAAGTCTATACTAAACCTTTCTTCATAATACTGGCAAATCTTCAAGTTCTTTTATACATTGAAGCCAGGACTCGTAGGTTTGTCTGATCAAGGTCTCTAACACACTACACTAATTCCTTTAGGCTGCAAGTGACACTGTAGAGCTGCCTCTGTAACCTATTTATTTCACCCACATTTTATTAGTAACTATATTGATTGCTTATTATAGGTTTTCTAAGTGTCTCTTGGTACTATTATAGGCTTATTATAGGTTTTCTAACTATCTTTTGGTATTGATTTTTAGTCTGATTCTTTTGCAATCAAATATTTTATTTTGCAGGGGTTTGATAGCTGGAGAGATGCCTGAGCACTGGCTACTCTTGCAGATGACCTAGGTTTAGTTCCTATCATCCTTTGGACCCTCATGGCATCTCACCACCAGTGGTAACTCCAGTTTAAGGGGATTTTGTAGGAAACAGCAGAATCTCCAAGGTCTTGAGTGAATGTGTCGGTGACAAGGATATGACCCTGTCATGGACCCAGAGGAAAATGACAAAGCCCTTCCCCACTTGAGATTCATCCCCACCTGTGCCTCACCTGAGATTCAGAGAAATAGCTGAGCTGCTCCCCACTCCCAGCCCCTAGGCTCTGGGAAGTGGTACAACCTTCCTCTGGTCCATGTAGTATGTACAGGAAATGTCCACCATAGCTTTCTCTACCAGATATTTACAGAGAGGAGACTGTAAATATTTGCTCCCTTACACAAGATGCTCCTGCAGAGATGAGTTAGCCCTGATTTCTTTAATCCAGCTGCACAAATGAAACTTGCCTCTTTATTTATCTGTATGCAATAACTGAACTTACTTCAGATGTATTCAATAATGTTGCCTGTCCAACATTGTAAAATAAATATGCTGAGCTTCCAGGGTACTGTGGTTTCTCCGTCTTAGAGACCAGACCATTTGACCCCAGATTTTCTCTGTGTCTGTGTGTCATTTCTTCATCCCTTTTCCCTAATCAGGCCTATCTCTGAAGCCATGATGGATACAAGATCCAATCCCCTCTTCTGTCCAGGAATACACACAGTGCACATATATACAGGCAGTTACTCATACACATAAAATAAAAATAAAAATTGTAAAACTTTTATTTTACATAAATTAGTTTTTTTAATTTGTTGCAATTTGCTTTCACATATACTTGATTTTTTTTTTTTTTTTAAAAAGATCTATCCCAATTCAAAAGCAATGTATACATTCTGCAACTTTGGAGTATGGTTACATATGACTATTGGGTCACATATCCAAATCTTATTCATCCTATAAATAATTTTGTCTGACAAAACTGATAGATATTACATTTTTATTTCTCACTGTGAGTTTTTACTTCTGTTTTGTTTCATCAATATCATTTGATATGTAACTTTGGATCATACTGTTAGGAACATCAAAATGTAGATTTAGTATTGCCTTCAGTGGATCTCAACTCTTTTAATTTAATTTTTCCAGTATTCTTTTTTTTTTCTTTTTTTCCCTTGTTCTGGTCAACCCCGCTCGCTCCGGCCGGCCCTGCTCGCTCTGGCCAGCCCCACTTGCTCTGGTTGGTCTCTCCAGTCCAAGGATTCGTTTATTATTATTCTTCATAGGCACGCTGTAGCTGACTTCAGACACACCAGAGGAGGGCGTCAGAACTCATTATGGGTGGTTGTAAGCCACCATGTGGTTGCTGGGATTTGAACTCATCATCTTCGGAAGAGCAGTCGGGTGCTCTTACCCGCTGAGCCATCTCACCAGCCCTTAATTTAATTTTTATTCATTATTAGTGTGTAGGTTTGTGCAGAGGCTCAGGTGTGTATGATGTGCGCACAGATGTGGCTTGTATGTGCTGCAGCACCCCTGTGGGACGAGGACAACTATGAGGAGTCATTTCTTGCTTTCATTGTGGCATCTGAACTTCTCATCAGGCTTTCATGACAAATACCACCATCTATTAAATTTTTTGCTGATCCAGAGCTCAGCATTTTTAATTTCTAAATACACCTATTTCTAGTTGTGTTTTTTTCCTTTTGTTGACCTTTGTCTCATATATATATATATATATATATATATATATATATATATATATATATATATATATATATATATATATATATATATATATTATGATATTGATATATTTTTTATATAATACATACTTAAGATCTCCTAAAATTATTGCAACTATAATATTCACTTAAATTCTGTAAAATTTATTCACATGTGCTGTATAATTGTTCTTTATTCATCTTAAGTCTTAGCTTTTTCCACTTGAGAGCTGAATATTTCATTAATATAAATGTTGATAAAATTCCTTTACATAAAGTGAAAAACATTCTGCTTCTAAGGAGGAATTTCAAAGGTAGGGAATTTAGGGACATACATATGTATGTGTGTGCACGTGTGTGTGTGTGTGTGTGTGTGTGTGTGTGTGTGTGTGTGTGTGTGTATTAACTGCTTTAAAGATATTCCATTTTCCTTTGGCTTCTCATTCTGATTGTGGGTAAAATTTGTTAAAGAACCTTGTTAAAATATTTGTAATTAAGACTATAAAAGCTAAAAATTAGTAGCACTTGGGCACTTACTTTCTGGCCTATTTCTTCTGTAACTTATGAGGCTGTCTATGTGTATATACTTAGGGACTCAAATGTCTTTGTTATTTTTTTAAGGGGAAAAGAAAACCTCTGATCTCCAAAGACATCTTTGTAAATCTCATCCCTAAATTATAAATTCACCATGGTGCCTTTACACATGACGCACTGATGTTCCCTCAAAGGGATCTGCCATCAAAGCTTCTTGACAAACATCTGCCAAGAATGTTTTGACCTCAGTGTAGCTCAGTCTTTTGCCAGATTTCCAGAGTTCAGCTGCCGTGCTGGTCATCATGGGCTATTTTGCTTTTTCAGGAATATCTCGAAGGGATCTTGCTTGGGGAAAAAAAAAAAGCCATGCTGTGACATTTTGCTACTTATAAAGAGAACAAGAATGACCTCTGTCTTGTTCTTTTATCTAACTTCAAACAAACACCCAGTTTAAAACCAGAAATAGAGCTGACGAAGTCATCAACAGAAAGCCTCACCCACCTCACCCACATATTTTCTAGTCTTGAAAGAATCTAATGATAAAGACCTCCTAGGAAGGTTGAGGAGCAAACCATCTACCAACACACTACACTTCTCATTCTCCACCTCTGAAATATGGTTGTTAGTGTCTGGCTTCCCTGTTAGAAATACCAAGCTCATAATGATTAAGAAGCTCAGAGAGTTATCTAAACCACCAGGCTTACAAAAGCAGGGCATCACCACATATTGACTGTGATTCTTTACCACCCGTGGTGACATGGGCAGGTGGTATGGTACATAAACTCTCATGATCAATTAAACAGCCAAATGTGCTATTTTTATTACAAAATAAAGAAGAAATAATGTATATGTAGTTCTAAATGCTATGAATTTCTTTTAAATTTCTCCTGAGACATACTTTTTTCTAATTCCTAAATCTACATAAAGTATTTAGAACAAAAATTGCATGTATGTGCAATTTTAAAATTTAGAGTGGTTCTAAAACAGATTGTGACCTGGAGTCTTGTCATGAGAGGTGGGAATTTCTGTTCATGGTGAAGTTGACTGTTTTCCTCTGTGTAGTCAGTAGATGCTGGGGCTTCTGCAGTGCAGGAGGTGGGATGAGGGTGCTCAAAGAGGATGTGTCTCCAAGTGTTGCCACTGTCTCCTCAGGACTACATTTCCAGACACAGTCACCCAACTGAAAAAAGAATAATAGTTTATTAATTTAGAATAGACCTCACACAGAAACCCATCCACAGTTTTAGTTAGATATCTTGTCAAGAAGAGTGGGAAAAAAATTGGTTGTCTCCTAAAAGCAGCACATCAGACTCTTGTACCTTGAAGCTCTCCCTCGTTAGAACCACTGTACTTTATCTGAGCACACTGTACATTCTCATTTCCCAGCATTGAGTTCTCTAGTTTTGACTAGTCTTTAAAGGAAATGCATCTCCTTCTTTATCATGCTTATAATGAGCTAAAATTTCTAAGCCTTTGGCCAGATAAATCTCCAACTGTACAAGGATACAATTGGGTAAGCAACTGGATGGTGTTCTAAGCAGATAGGATAGGAACGCAATGACACCAAAGGTAGAGCTGGAGGCCCTGGAGCCTCTGTTACCTAGTAGTCGTCATTTTCCCTCATCCTGGTCCCTAGGTTCAGTAGCTTAAACTGCAAGATCAGACCCCTTTCATATTTGACATGGGAGTTGCTGGAAACTTATTTTCCTTCAGTTTACACAGGTACTTAGATGAGTGGATGGATCTGTTCTTGTTAGGGTAAAGAGCTTTGTCCATTTCTTTCTCCTTCACTTTCATTCAGAAGTCTTTCTTTGTGGGGTGTTCATTTTTTCCATTCTTCTTTTGGCTAACTGGAGAGCACGTGTTACTGACATTGTCTAAAGAATAAATTTTTGTTAGCTTTTGAGAAAGGAATACCAGAATAGCACTTGCTGCCAAGCCTGAAGATCTGAGTTCAACCCAGGAACCACATGATGGTAGGAGAGGACCTACCTTTCCCACCTCGCAAATGCTTGTTTTTGAAAAGTAATTTTTTTTTTAAAAAAAAAGGTATTTTAAACTAAGCCATTCAGTTATAAATGTATTAATCTCTAATTTAATCATATCTTGACACATTGTAAAAGATGCCAACCGACCCTCATCTTAATTCCCTGGAACTAACACACTTCTAATGTAGTATGTTCTTGGATTCTTCTAAAGTGCTGCCTCACTTATGTACGACATTGGCCTTGAGCAATAAATCCTCTACTAATAAAATGTATTAAAATACGTACTCAGGTGCTTAGGATGTACACTTGAAATGGTATACTGAGAAAGATTAACAACACCCTGGGCCCTATCAGACTGTTTTAGAATACCTTGATACCTTGGCTATTATGTTGTTTCTCTAGCATCAAACAGTGGACTTGAGTTGCAATAGTTCTATGGATTTTTCTTCTCTTTTGACTCTTTGTATTTCAGAAGTAGAATAATCATAACTTTTTAAAAAAATATTTACTTTAAATTATTTTAAATTATGTGTACGTATATATTCATATGAGTGCAGGTGCCTATGGAGACCAGGAGTTCCAGATCCCTGAGCTGGAATTACAGTTGATTTTGAACCACCTAATTTAGGTCACCTGAAAGAGCAGAACATACTCTAATCATTGAACCATCTTTCCAGCCCAACATCCTTCTTTTGAATAATGAAGTCTTAGTTTAAAGAATAAGCTGGCAACAAATCTCATAATCAAATATGTTGAAAATTATGAGTATGAAACCATTTTACACAGCACAGAAAAGAAATGAGCTACTTACCAGATGCCTAATAAATGTGCCTAACTATTGCATGCTTGGAAAAGGTAAGGGCAGGTTGTTGTATTGATAACATTTCAGTTAATGTGTTCAAATCCATGCACATCATTATAAACATTGTTTTCACAGCATAGTCATAGGCTTAATTTTTTTCAAAAACCTACTTTTAGTAAGTGTTCTTAAATGCTTTAACCTCCCTTCTGGCCCACCATCCATCAGAGGTAGTGGAAAGGAAAGATTAATAGAGCAAAAAAGAATATGGACCTGTTCAGAAATATTTCTTTCGAACAAATCCAATCTGCATTGTCAGGATATCAGCAGTTCAGTTCACATGAATCAGCAGTGGTAGCTTGATCCACTCTCAAACAGCATTCATGAATCAGCAATGGCAGGTTGTTCCAGAAGAAACTGCAAGGCCCAAGTCCACAGAAGTGGTAAGAAGCTGCCAGAACACCACCAGAGCTTCTTTGGAGGCATTTCTCTCTATCAAGTCATGACAAAAGAAGAGCAGCAAAGAATGGTATGGTGTATCAATACAACCCAGGATTATCAATGAAAACCAGTATCAGCAAAGCCCAACAGTGGCTAGTAAAGAATGGCAAGGCATACCAATACCATCCAGCACTGTTCACTGTCAATTGGGTTATATTTATACCCTTTCCAAATATCACTTGTTTTCTTAAGCATCTGCTCTAGCAAAACAGCACATGTTCCTTTCTCCAGGCTTCTTCCAGAAAAAACACCAGGAACCTGTTCTTAGTAAAAATCCTCCCATGTGTGTACTTCATCAAAAGCATCCTCTCATATGACAGATAAGCCATTTAGGAGTGAGAGGTTGATGACCATCAGTTCCTGGCTAGCCAGGGATACATAGTGAAACCCTATAAAACAACAACAACAAAAAAAACAAAATCAACAATGGCTACCTCCAACCCCAAAAGTAGTGATTATGTATTGCTAGCACTGCCCTTATGGTTTTACATTAGTCCACTGCCTTAACTTCATTATTACAGAATATCAAAATTAGTAAACCATGTAAAGAAAAATTGTTGTGGTAGTTTGAATGAGCCTCCACAGACTCTAAGTTTAAATACCTTGCCCCAACCTAGTGGAATGGAACTGTTTGGGAAGGCTTAGGAGGTATGGCCTTGTTGGAGGTATGTCAATGGGATCAGGTTTTAAGGTTTCAAAAGCCCACACCATTCCCAGTTAGCTCTCTTTGTGTGTCCCCTGCATCCTCCAGGTCCTTGCTTGCTGCCTGCTGCCATGTTCCCCACCATGATGATCCTGGATGCTACCCCTCTAAAACCAAATATGAGCCTCAAAGTACATGCATAGGTACATGCATAAGTACATGCTTTCTTTTATGAGTTGTTGCCTTGGTTATGGTGTTCTTGCCCTAAACTGGAAAGTAACTAAGGGAATTATTGGAAAACTAAGACAACTTGGCAAAATCTAAGCTAATTATTTTTTTTTTTATTTATTTTCTACTGCAAAACAAACTTTCATTTCTATCCATACGTAGCTGTCACAATCTGGGGACAAATAGACTTGGATTTGAACTGAAGCTTTCCACTTCTAGGCTGGATGACTGGACTAAAGTTATATGAAACTGAGTCTTTTTGCTAGTCTGCAAACTTGAGTTAATACTACCTCATGGAACTGCACAAGAATGAAGAAAATAATGTATATACAGTCTTCAGAAAAAAAATGCCTTGCACCACAGAAAGCTCAATGAATGATAAATATTCTAGGTGATTGTTAAGAGCTTTAAGAACACCCCGTTGGTTTCTTTTTGCTTCAGAAATTAAAATGTGACAGCTTAACTCAATTAGGACATATAGTTGCAAAGAAGTGCATTTATCTACATAGCCTACTCAATGAGATAGAACTAATATTTGTTAGAACTTTACAGAGTTCTCCATGCAGCTTCTACTTTCTTAAGGAATTATTTAAGAAACTATGCCAATTAGTACTTCTCTAAATCCTTCTGGTAAACTCTGGCTTATGGGAAGGCAGACAGTCAGAATCTCATACTTCCAATCTCACAGATTCAGCTATATGCTATTTTTAAAGAGCCTAGAAGAAGACTATACACATATATAATAGGGAATCAAAAATTACGACCATATGGCCTTTTTACAATTAAAACAAAAGTGAATGCTGATAATACTTTGAGCTATTTCCACTTGGGGTTCCTAGACTAGGAATGAGGAATTATTGAAAAGAACCATTGTGACCCTAGGGCTGAAACATGCTTCTTGTGTTTATTGGTTTTGTTGTATTGTTTTTTTTTTTGTATTAATAAATAGGACTCATACAGAATTTTGAAAATGCAGTCAATAGAGAAGAAGAGTGGAGCAAAGGAAGGAAAGAAGGAGGATTTTAGGGAAGACTTCATTTATCATCATATAGAATTCTTGGCATCTTTGAAATCTCCAGGAAACAAACAAACAAACAAACAAACAAACAAAAACATGTTACAAAGGTAAAGCCAGTGTAGGAGGAAAGAAAAGACCCTGTGAATTATAGCCATGTTCTTCCTTGACTCCTCTAACAGTGTTACTGAGTTCTCATTTGTTTTGAATAAGAGCCCTCACAGGCCATTTGACTCTTTAAATAGCCTTGTTTGTTCAGAACTATTGTTCATTGGACTAGGCTGCCCAGATTTGGAAACTGAGAAATTGAAAAGACTGGTGTTAAGCCAGAGAAGAAACACATTGTTAACTTCCTGTTTCCCATAGAAAGTCTATTAAACCATTTGTAGAGAGAATGGTTACATAGACATTGTAAGTGGTTTCCCAGTGGCTTTATAGCTGTGGCAGAGGCTCCTTCCTCTTAAAGGGATCATATAGATCATATAAATATAGGAAGCATGAGTATTGCTACTATTTAGGTACTGATTTACCTTAGGAAAGTTAATAATTGTGCATAACTATTTTCTAATGTGCTCAAACAGAAACACAGGTAATTGCCTCCTGAAAATGTAAGATACTGAAGGTCTGTGAAGTCCTGCCTCAGCTGACCAGCTCCAAGGTGGCAGAGGCAGATGGTAGGGCTAGCCCAAGTTAGCCATGGGTAGGCAGAGACACAGGCCCATGAATAGACCTGTGTAGTGACCATTGCCAATGGTCTCCTCTGGTGAATGCCATAAAGTAGCAAAATGCCACACTGTCACAGTGCTCCTCCAACACAATGCCCAAACAGCAGCCTTTATGCCAATTGTCCCTATTTAGAGAACTCACAAAAATGTAACTAAATAAACTAAACAATGAATGCTTTTTAAAATGAAACAAAATGTACATTTAGATGGCAAGTTGTTTTGAAATGATCTATAATTTTTGTTCAGAGACCTATAATTTCCAGAGGCAGGAAAGCTATAAAAGATACTGGGTATAGTGAGGAAAATTTGAGTTCTGACTGAACATTAGAGTTAAAAAAAAAACCTCATAGGTATGTGTGTGCATCTGCATGTGTCTATGTGCATAATGTGGTGTGCTTGGTGCCTGGGGAGGTCAGAAGATGGCATTGAATCCCCTAGAGCTGGAGTTACAGATGGTTGTGAGCAATCATGTGGGTGCTGGGTACTGAATCCAGGTCTTCTGCAAAAGCAGAAAGTGCTTTTAACTGCTGAGCTGTCTCTCCAGCCCCAGTGAATATTAAGTATTTAATCGAGTTCTATGAGTGGAGAGATGGGGGAAGTGAAAGCAAGTATAGTAAATGTTAACTGGCAAGACACACACATGCACACACAAACAAATGCATTCACACAGAAAACACAGCCATGGAATCCTACGGGTTCTTCTGTGTTTTGGCATATGTATGAAAAAAATCTGTATTAAAAAATGAGAGTCAGAATATAATCACTATCCTCTTTTTAAAAAGCAAGCACTTTTCCCAACTGAGCCCTCTCAATGGTCCAAAGCAATTGTTTTGTTGTTTTTGGTTTTGGGTGGTGCTAGGGCTTGAACCCAGGGCCTAAATGGATCGTTCGAGGCAAGTATACTGCCACTGTCCTGTTTCCTATAGCTGAATGAGGCAGATGACAAAAGACAACAAGGAGAGAAGAAAGGACACAAGTATGACCCGCTGGACTTTGGACAAATACTTAGCCTATTTGACCCTAAGATTTCTTCATATGTTTTATATATGCTGTCTGTAAGGAGTGATATGATGATTAAATTGATGACATGCATTGCAGAGATTATGTTATCTGATGGTATTTTTTCCTTGCCCCAGAGCCATTCTGCCATTTCAGCCTCAGGGAAAGGCATAAGGATGCCTCTCAAATGAAGGGCATAAAACTAGCAATTTCATACTAAAAGTGAAGTCCAAACTTGGCAGCATTGCCTTTACCTGGAGCTTGTTGAAAAAGTACAATATTAAGCCTTCCCTGAATTCCCTGCATTGGATCCTGCATCTTAGCAATGTCCTCAGGCAATTCACGTCTATATGAAAGCTGAAAAGGCTTGGACCTGTGACATGACTCTGGTAAAGGGGATTGCTGCCAAATCGGATAGTTTAAATTCAATTCCACGGCCTCACATAGTGGAAGACCAGACCTCACTCCTGTAGGCTGTACTGTGACCACACATGTTCTGTGACATACCTTCCTACATGCTAAGGAAGCAGAGGGGATGCAAGAAGACTCCTACTTCCTTCTCCAAAGGCAGTATGTGAAGAAGACAGAAGTCAGAGCTGAGAGATTTGTCCACTGGCCTTTCCTTGTTTGGGTCAAACTCCATAGGGGGTCTGAGAATGAGCTAAGAAAGCCAAGAGGACATGTCCAAACATAGACATCTACTCCCACTTGCACAGGTAGCAGAGGATCAACAGAACAGCTGCAGTCTGCTGAACAGAGGGAACCTGAAGTAGCACTCTGTGCTACCCCTGATTGTCACACTGAAAAGATGCAGCAAACTATAATTCAAAGGCTGGCTGGAAAGCTAGGGCATGAAGGTTATAAAGCTTCCCCAGGCTGGTAATAGTTATTGGCGACCAGAATTCAAGAGCTTCCTTGAACTGTGCAGAATCAACTGGAAGGGACCCCTGGCCTTCATCATCCAAAGATTTATGCATCAAGGTCACCAAGGCTCCAAAGATCCAGATAGAGAACAAGTGTTGCAATGGAACTCAGGGCTGATGAGAACCATGCAATTTTCTTCCTCCTCAGAACAAGAGATTACTTATCCATTCCTCTTCTACAAACCCAGACACCATCATGGAGACAGATTGAGGAAGCCATTAAAGTTCTGATCATTTGTCCAAACGAGAAGAGCTCATTGGAGAGACTGCTACAATTGCAGAAGCACTATGAATTTTTTTTATAAAGGGGGTATTTAAAAATACACACTGACACAAAACATACAAAAAATAGAAGGGTAGAAACTCAATAGCAGAATGTGATGTTATCTTTCTTTTTCTTTTTGGATTGTAAATGCATTTTATTTTGTAAGCAGCAATCAAAATATATTTGTGCGCCGGGCGTGGTGGCACACACCTTTTTTTTTTTTTTTTTTTTTTTTTTTTTTTTTTTTTTTTTTTTTTTTTTTAAATTTTTTTTCTCTTTATTAGATATTTTCTTCATTTACATTTCACCTGTTATCCAGAAAATTTTCCCTTACCCTCCCGCGTCCCCGCCCTGCTCCCCTACCCACCCCCTCCCATGTAATGGCCCTGGCATTCCCCTGTTCTGGGGCATATAGAGTCTGTATGACCAAAGGGCCTCTCCTCCCAATGATNGGTCCATCCTTTTGATTCAGCTTCACACATGATCTCTGTAACTCCTTCCGTGAGTGCTTTGTTCATGATTCTAGGAAGGGGCACTGAGACCACATTTTGAACTTCATTCTTCTTGAGATTCATGTGTTTAGTAAGTTGTATCCTGGGTAGTCTAGGCTTCTGGGCTAGTATCCACATATCAGTGAGTACATGTTATGTGGCACACACCTTTAATCCCAGCACTCAGGAGGCAGAGGCAGGCGGATTTCTGAGTTCGAGGCCAGAACAGCCAGGGCTATACAGAGAAACCCTGTCTTGAAAAACCAAATATATATATATATATATATATATATTTGTGCTACTGATTTTTTTCAAATAATGAATGGGATCTTAACAAAATTTGTTCACTGAACAACTTTGTAATCTGCAAAACCCAGACAAAATAAACAGAAGCAAGTGTATAACTGAGATGGGAGGTGGCACAGGTGTCTCATACTTCACCAGACCACCTTCAGGTTCCTTGACTATGAGTGTTACAAACAAGAAAGGACAATACACTCAAAGTGCCACTGATAGCTCTCTATATCGCTTTATTTAAATACAATTGTATCCAACATTACTGGCAAACACTGGACAATATTTGAAGTCATAAGCACATCCACATGTTTTCCCAAATGATGTTTGGGATCCTGCTTGCCAGCACTCTTTACTGCCAGCTGTTCAGGTGTCATCTTTTCTTCTTCTTCTTCTTCTTCTTCTTCTTCTTCTTCTTCTTCTTCTTCTTCTTCTTCTTCTTCTTCTTCTTCTTCTTCTCCTTCTCCTTCTCCTTCTCCTTCTCCTTCTCCTTCTCCTTCTCCTTCTCCTTCTCCTTCTCCTTCTCCTTCTTCTTCTTCTTCTTCTTCTTCTTCTTCTTTATAATTCTAGGCTAATTTCAACATCTCTTTTACCACTGATTCATTGTGTTTACCGTGTTCATTGTAGTCCTGAAGTGCCAATCCTTCCATCCAACTGTTCTTATGCAAATTTAACAGCATCTTCTATTCCAGTTCATTTTTCCGGTAATTAATATTGATGGAGTAATAATGTCTGTTTAATCTGTGAACTAATGCCTGGATAGATGGCTTGTTTAAGTGGCCCAGATTTAAAGTAATTTGTCTTGGTTCATGTCCTAAGACCATCATATTAGCTTTGCTCAGTCTGAAGACATCAATAACAACCTTTCCTTTTCCATCTGAATGGGATCCACAACCACTGCCACAGCTCTCAATGACAAGGCTTGAAAGCTAACAGCCAAAGCCGGGAGACTCTGATAGCAGCCAACAACCCATCTCGGGCCTTCCTCTTTGTCTCAGCATATACAACATTTTGTCTTGGAACACTGGACCAACTGCTTCTACACTGACACCAGTTCATGACTGTGGCATAGAAAACACATCAATCACTCAAACACATCAACAAATTCACTAAGCATTAGACCCATAACTACCATAGGAACTCCAGGACAGCCATGTTTTAAGGTCTTTAGCAATGCCAAGGAAGAGATATAAATTTGTTCTGCCACTTTCTTTATGGATATCTATGCAAAAATACTCAACAAAAACTTTGCTAACCGAATCCAAGAAAACATCAAAGCAATCATCCATCATGATCAAGTAGGCTTCATCCCAGGGATGAGGGATGGTTGAATATATGGAAATTTATCAACATAATCCACTATACAAATTCAAAGAAAAAATATATGATCATTTCATTAGATGTTGAAAATTCATTTGACAAAATTCAACACTCTTTCATGTTAAAAGTCCTGGAAAGATCAGGAATTCAAGGCCCATACCTAAACATAGTAAAAGCAATATATAGCTAACCAGTAGCCAAATCAAACTAAATGGAGAGAAACTTGAAGCAATCCCACTAAATTCAGGGACTAGACATGGCTGCCCACTCTCTGACTAATATTCAATATAGTATTCAAAGTCCTAGCCAGAGCAATTAGACAACAAAATAAAGTGAAAGGGATACAAATTGAAAAGGAAGAAGTCAAAATATTACTGTCTGCAGATGATATGATCGTATACTTAAGTGATCCCCAAAATTCTACCAGAGAACTCCTACAACTGATAAACAATTTCAGTAAAGTGACTGGATATAAAATTAACTCAAACAAATCAGTAGCCTTTCTCTACTTGAAGGATAAACAGTCTGAGAAAGAAATTAGGAAAACAACACCCTTATCTATAGTCACAAGTAATAAAAAAATACCTTGGTGTGACTCTAGCCAAGCAAGTAAAAGATCTGTATGACAAGAACTTTAAATCTCTGAAGAAAGAAATGGAAGAAGACCTCAGAATATGGAAAGATCTCCCATGCTTATGTATTGGCAGGATTAATATAGTAAAAATGGCCATCTTGCCAAAAGTAATCTACAGATTCAATGCAATCCCCATCAAAATTCCAACTCAATTCTTCATAGAGTGAGAAAGAAACATTTGCAAATTCATTTGGAACAACAAAAAATCCAGGATAGTGAAAACTATTCTCAACAATAAAAGAAAATCTGGTGGAATCACCATGCCTGACCTCAAGCTGTACTACAGAGTAAAAATGATAAAAAACAAACAAACAAACAAACAAAAAACCCTGTATGGTATTGGTACAGTGACAGCAAGCAGATCAATGGAATAGAATTGAAGGCCCTGAAATGAACCCACACACTTATGGTCACTTGATCTTTGACAAAGAACCTAAAACCATCCAGTGATAAAAAGACAGCATTTTCAACAAATGGTGCTGGTTCAACTGGCAGTGAGCATGTAGAAGACTGCAATTTAATCCATTCTTATCTCCTTGTACAAAACTTAAGTCCAAGTGGATCATGAACCTCCACATAAAACTAGATACACTGAAACTAATAGAAGAGAAAGTGGAGAAGAGCCTTGAGCACATGGGCACAGGGGAAAATTTTCCTGAACAGAACACCAATAGCTTATGCTTTAAGATCAAGAGTTGACAAACGGGACCTCATAAAATTGCAAAGCGTTTATAAGGCAAAGGACACTGTCAATAGGGCAAAGGGGCAACCAACAGATTGGGAAAAGATTTTTACCAACTCTACATCTGATCGAGGGCTAATATCCAATATTTACAAAGAACTCAAGAAGTTAGACTCCAGAGAACCAAATAACCCTACTAAAAATGTGGTACAGAACTAAACAAAGAATTCTCAACTGAGGAATACATGTAATAAGGATACATGCTCCACTATGTTCATAGCAGCCTTATTTATAATAGCCAGAAGCTAGAAAGAACCCAGATGTCCTTCAACAGAGGAATGGATACAGAAAATGTGGTACATTTACACAATGGAGTACTACTCAGCTATTAAAAACAATGAATTCATGAAATTCTTCAGCAAATGGATGGATCTATAAAACATCCTGAGTGAGGTAACCCAATCACAAAAGAATACATGGTATGCACTCACTGATAAGTGGATATTAGTCCAAGAGCTCAGAATACCCAAGATACAATTCATCATAGACTGCATGATGCTCAAGAAGAAGGAAGACCAAAGTATACCTGCATTGGTCCCTCTTAGAACGGGAAACAAAACACTCATGGGAGCAAATGCAGAGACAAAGTATAAAGCAAAAACTGAAGGAAAAACCATCCAAAGAATATTCTCCCTGGGGAATCTATCCCATATGCTCTCACCAAATCCAGACACTGTTATGGATTCCAAGAAGTACTTGCTGACAGGAGCCTGATATATGTCCCCAATAGGGTCGCCAAGGGTGGAGTCAGAGAAAGGACTGAAGGAGCTGAAGGGGTTTGCAACCCCATAGGAAGAACAATATCAACCAACCAGATCCCCAGAGCTCCTAGGGACTGAACCACCAATCAAGGAGTACACATGTAGGGATCCATGACTCCAGCTGCATATGTAGCAGAGGATGGCTTTGTGGGGCATCAGTGGGAGGAGAGGCTCTTGGTCCTGTAAAGGCTTGGTGTCCCAGTGTAAGTGATGTCCAGTGATGTTCCTGGGTGGAGAGGCAGGAGTGGGTGGGTGGGGAACACCCTCATAGAACAGGGGGAGCAGGGATGGGGTTGGGGTTTGGGGGGGCAGGGGACCAGGAAAGGGGATAACAAGTGAAAGGTTAACTAAAAAAACTATCCAATAAAAAGAAAAAAGAGAAAAAAAGAACAAAGAAAAAAATTGTGTTGCTGGGCAGTGGTGGTGCACGCCTTTAATCCAAGCACTTGGGAGGCAGAGGCAGGAGGATTTCTGAGTTCGAGGCCAGTCTGGTCTACAGAGTGAGTTCCAGGACAGCCAGGGCTATACAGAGAAACCCTGTCTGGAAGAAAAAAAAAATTGTTTTTGCTGTCCTGAGTTTTTTGTTTTTCCATATGAAATTGAGTATTGCTCTTTCCATGTCTTTGAAGAATTGTGTTGGAATTTTGAAGGAGATTTCGTTAAAACTGTAGATTACTTTTGGCAGTATGATGGTTTGTATATGCTTGTCCCAGGGAGTGGCACTATTTGGAGGTGTGGCCTTGTTGGAGCAGGTGTGACCTTGTTAGAGTAGGTGTGTCAATGTGGGCATGGGCTTTAAGACTGTACTCCCAGTTGTCTGGAATTGATTCTTCCACTAGCAGCCTTCAGATGAAGATATAGAACTCTCAGCTCTGCCTGCACCATGACTGCCTAGATGCTGCCATGCACCTGCCTGATAATCGACTGAACTTCTTAACCTGTAAGCCAGCCCCTACAAAATGCTGTTTTTATAAGAACTGCCTTGGTCATGGTATCTGTTTACAGCAGTAAAACCCTAAGACAGGTAGGATGGTCATTTTTAACTATGTTAATTCTACCAATACATGAGCATGGGAGATCTCTTCATCTTCTGAGGTCTTCTTTGTTTGATTTTTTGAGAGACTTGAAGTTCTTGAAATACAGATCTTTCACTTGTTTGGTTAGAATTACCCCAAGATATTTAACATTATTTGCGACTATTGTGGAAGATGTTGTTTCTCTAATTTCATTCTCAGCAAGTTTATCATTTGTATAAAGGAAGGCTATTTATTTGTTTGATTAACAAGTTGCTAATAAAGTTGTTTATCAGCTGTATAAGTTCTCTGGTAGAATTTTTGGTGTCATTTATGTATAATATAATATCATCTGCAAATAATGATACCTGACTTCTTCTTTGCAAATTTCTATTCTCTTAATCTTCTCCTTAAACACATTACAGCAGAATTTGTGAAATACAACTTTTCTCATCTCTAGTGATGCACCTTAAAAAGGAGGTACCATGGAGAAAAAAGTTGTAAAGTTTCCAGAAGATCCAAATGTTTATTGTAGTTTTTCCATCATCTCTCTCTCTCTCTTTTTTTTTTTTTTTTTTTTTTTTTTTTTTTTTTTTTTTTTTTTTTTTTTTTTTTTTTTTTTTTTTTTTTTTTGTTATTCCAGACAAGGTTTCTCTGTATAGCTCTGGCTGTCCTGGAACTCACTTTGTAGACCAGGCTGGCCTCGAACTCAGAAATCCGCCTGCCTCTGCCTCCCAAGTGCTGGGATTAAAGGCGTGTGTCACCATGCCCAGCTTTCCATCATCTCTTAAATGAAGGGAACTAATGTACTTCTGGCCCTGGCTTCGCAGAAAGAATTAGGGAATCATGCCTACCTGTAGTCCTGTGTTTGAGTAGGGTATGTATCATTTGGAGAGAGGGAGCAAAGAATCATTCCTTACACTCCATCCTTCATGTCAGTAGGCAATTTCTAGATAAGTATATTCCTTATTGTCATGACTACAAATCATATACTAAATGTATTTCTACATGTCTCATACTATTTCCCACCCTTCCAGGCTGGGGATTGAACACAGTTTCATACATGCCCAGGCAAGCATCTACCTTTGGCCATCCCCACTCATGACTTACTTAATTATTGTCAGAATTCTCAGATTGCTAAACTAACATTATCTCATAGTCTTTTTGTTAAGGTGAAACTGTATTATTTAACAAGTAGTAAATAACACAGTGAAAATTGATAAACTTTGCAGTTTTACTTATATATAACACATACATTTTTTAAAGAAATATTTTATAAATGTTATATGGAGGTTATCTCCCTATTTAGATTGACTTTTTATATTATGTATATGAATGTTTTACCTGCATGTACATATATGTACCACATACATGCCTGACACCTGCAGAAGTTAGAACAGTGTTGAGTCCCCTGCAACAGGAGTTGTGGAGGGTGCTAAACAACCATGTGGGTGCTGCAAAACAAAACCTGAGTTCTTTGTAGGAGCAATTGGTGCTCTTCACTGCTGTACCATCTGTCCAACCCCTATTTTGCTAATTCAAAAAGGGTTTGTTCTTATCCTTTTTGTTGTATTATTTAGCTGGTAGTTAATATGATAAAGACCTTAATTATGTTAATTTTACAATAATGCAATCACTTTCACATAAGCTAATAAATTTAATAGATGTCATACGATTTCTAGACATAGAATACTGCAGATGATCATGTTTTAATCTCGTCTTCTTATTAGAGAAGGTGGTCCTTGTTTGTGTACTGGAAAGAATACTAAACTGGAGAGTCAGAAAGTTTGCATGCAGCTGTCAGTCCCTTACCTGAGCAGCTCATCTGTGAAACACCTCTTTCTTAACCTGTGCGTCAGGTGCCATGCTGAGCTCTCCATATAAGCCATCGTGATCAAGACTTATAACAAGCCTATGAAGTACATAGAGATGCCCCATTTTGTTATGCTTTTATGAACTAGAGGTTTGTCAACCCTTGCCTCTAATAATACCATTAGCACCATTTCCCCATGTGTGCAAAGGATGTTTGTATCTGGGCATTTCATTTTGATTTTGTTTTTACATTTTTATTTGTGTATATGTGCACATATGCACATGCTACAGTACATATGTGGAGATCAGAGGACATGTTACAAGCATTGATTTTCTCTTTTAAGCATGTGTATCCTGATCCTCAGTCATCAGGGTTGGTGGCAAGTGTCCTCACCCACTGAAATACCTTAACAGCCCTAGTGAAACATTGTGATAATGAAATGCTTCAGTCTTTTAAATTATTGTTACATCTGTTATGGTGATCAGTGATCAATGATTCTTAATGTTGCTGTTGTATTGAAATAATTACATATCAGGGTTGAGGAAACAGGTTTTAACAGGTGTAGCCTGCCCATGGTAGGTCTGAAGAAGCCATAAGAAATGGAATAATGAAGTGTCTGTCTATGGCTGTGGCTCTAGACTTCTGTGACCTGGTAGACTTTTTATTTCCTAGAAACTAGATTGACCTTGGCTTTTGCTAGAGGCTGTAAGAAACTAGGAAATGATTGAGGAGCAGGCCAGCTCACCTGCATCCTTATTCTAAGAGCATGGGTCTCTTCTTTTCTTAGTAAATCTAAGAGAAGATAGCCCAGAGGCAGTCTGCATTCTCCCTGTGCTTGCCTTCAAAAAATGCTAGCTCTTTGATGTCTCAGTGGTTAAGCAGTGTGTCCAAAATTATCTAAACACTGAATTATGAACAATGGCTTGCCCTGAATAGCAGGTGGAGTCTACATTCTGGTTATGTCATGCCCCTGACATGGTTTATCTGGGCCACTTCATCTTCCTAATCTGCATATATAAAAGAGTTCAATAACATAATCCAATTTTTACAGACTGATCCTGTTGTTAAATGTGCATTCTAAATATCTTAAAGATTGCAAATTGCTCACAACAGCCATACTTTCCTTATTTTGACTTGTTCTGAGACCCTAGAATGTTCTTCTGTTATGCAAAAAAAAAATTCAAAGGAAGGTACACAGTGCCTAGGAGATACACAATTTATCTCAGTCATCATTACTTGATATTGCTAAATCTTTACGCCTGAATATTCCTGAGCATATTTCATCCTTAGCCAATGAAAGCAGGGAAGGAAGAGCTGTATCACCAATAGTTACAGCAGCTATTTTAGGAACTAAAATCAAGAACTTGCAGCACACACAAATGTTTAGTTTTATAAAGATCTCTTGAGCTTTATAAAGATCAACATTAAACTGAGACCATAAAATCTTTGTTCTCTAAACTAAAAGAAAAGCCCAGGGGATTTAAACATTTCTCGTTGAAAATGAACTAACATTAGGATATCTTTTTTTTTTTCCTATTGAGTTCCTGCACCAATGGATGGATAGTGGGTAGAGCAATAGTCAATCTGTTTTATATAAGCCACTTTATATGTGGGAATTAAAAACATTACAGAGGTTAGGGGCAGTGTCTAACATAGACACAAAAGAGGAGGGTGGCATCGCAGGTCCAGTTTGTGCTTCCATGGGCCTGGTGCTTTTAGTGACAAATGACAAACTGAAATACTCAGAGCAACCTAACAATGTTAGAGGAAAAAAAAAAAGAAAGAAAAAAGGAAAAAGGAAAAAAAAAAAGAATTGGCTTTACTTGCTAAAATTTGTTTACCATATTCCAATGGGTTAAACATTCTTGTCTAAGCACAGGAAAAGAAAAATATGTTAATTAAATCTGAGTAATAAGGTATTTATAATATGGACATGTTTTATATTTTTAATGTTATTTTATGGTACCAAAGAAAGAACAGGGCTCAGCTATTTAAAAAAAATAACACCAGGGCAACCTGAACTGAAATGGTCTAGAATTCTCTAAACCATATTAAAGGTCCCTAATAGTATTTTAAAGTTCTTTGTAAGATAGTACATGAAGAAGAAATCAGAACTTCCTCTCCTACATAACTTGATTTTACTAAGTACTCTAATCAAATGTGCTTTGAAATGATCCAGCTCTGCTAGATGACCTGAATGTAGCCTTTCTCCCTGTATTTACTAAGGTAAGGCTTTTTGTAAATCTTGTTGAAGCATGCATGTAACTGCAGCACTTAAGAAGCAGAAGCAAGAGAATCAGAAATTTAGCCTTAGCTTCATAGTCAGTTCCATGCCATCCTAGGCTAAATGAAACCCTGTCTCAGAACCAAGAAAAAAAAAAAAAAGATACAGCACCATGGGAACTGACATGGATAAGTCTCAGCAGCTATTAACTTTAAAAGAGAACACTACCACTAGACTTCTAGTTTCCAATATTAAGTCAAAAGAAACATTTTTTTTCAATTTTACCTAAAATTATAGAATATTTTTAGAGTGTCAAATTCTGTGTTTTATTTCAACACATTTAGGACTGTGCTGCCAGAAAACCTGTCAGTGCATAGATAGCCTCAGTATTGAACACTGACCTTTCTAAGAAATACCAAACACAGCAATGATGAAGCAGATTTATAAAAGCCAACATACTAAATGAATTCCATGTATGTAAATTGGAGTGTCAACATACTCTGCTTGGTAACAAACATCCAAGCCCTGCTTAGCTTACCTAATAAGGCAAGTAAGAGCAAGTAAGTTCTGACAATATAAATTCTTATTAATTAACAATCAATAAAATGCAACATTAAGCATATCCTTAGATCTACATATTACAGTAGCTTATAAAATAATTGCTGTATTGCTTATTATATATCTTACCTTTACATTTATACAGCATACATCCTTGCTGTAAGAAAAAGCTGAAACTTCAATGATTACACAATTCTCCTTTCCCATCCTTGTGTAGATAAATTCCTTTAAAGAGGGTACTAGCATAAATTCTCCAGGCATACTCCTCGTTTTCAAATGTCTAATTTATCCTTTCCAGAAATCCTAAGTTTTCATCGCAGTATACAAGTCTTCCAATATAACTTATGCTCCCCAGGGATCCCACATGGCATGCATTCTTTGTCATTGTGTCATCTTGCCACATTATAATCATGTGACTCTCCCACCAGACTAGAGCTCACTGGGGACAGGCAGTCTTCCTGATTGCTTTGTTTGCCTAGCACAGAGTACAGAATAGGTTTTTAAAGATTTCTTTATTACATTTATATGAGTACCCTGTAGCTGTCTTCAGACACACCAGAAGAGGGCATCAGATTACAGTGAGCCACCATGTAGTTGCTGGGAATTGAACTCAAGACATCTGGAAAAGCAGTCAGTGCTCTTAACCTCTGAGCCATCTCTCCAGCCCCTTTAATAACTCTTATTAAGCATTTGACACATCTTTTGTGGCTATTTTAAGATAGATTTTAACTGTAATAAAGATGATATACAAATTGTGATTTTTGGTTTTTCCTTTATTTCTAAGACTTCACTACAACCCAGTGAGATCCAGCAATAAAAGATGTCCAGAGCCAAACACTAGTAGGAAAGGCACAAATTTCAAGTCTTCCATAGCACTTGCTAAGACTTCACCATGCCTCAGAAGCAAGTTTAATTTGTATTTCTGAAAAACAGATAAAAGCTTGACTTTGGGTGTGATGAGGATGAAAAAGAAGAGAGACATGAAAATAAAATTCAAACCAAAGTTGATGGGCTGTACAGATGGCTAACAACCTATGACTATTGACATCCTGCCAGGTTCTAGGATGCAAGAGAACACATGGATAAGGAGTATGTGAATGGGAAGAGGCATGGAAGCAGGTAGAGGTGATAAATCTGAACAGTCAAGTGGACTCAGTGGGCATACATCTATCTAAAGCGTTCATGCTAAATCAGGGAGTAAAGAGGGAGATGAATTAAGCCAAAGGTCTCAGCAAAGTAAAAAGAACTCCCACTAAGAAGGATCATTGGCAGCACAGAGTCCAGTTATCATTAACCTTGTTGTTGCAGCTTAAAACAAAAGGTTCGATTTCAATTCCCAAAAATCTCAGAATTCAGATTTCAGAAAGCTTCTTACCTAAATGAATTCAATTTATATGAAATTAAGTAGCAGATACAAAGTACATCAATGGTGGTAGCAGAGTGCACATGCATGGTTCACAGATGCACTGCTCACAGGTGCATCATCCATAGGTTTTATGTGAACATGACTCTGTGGTAAATAGGCTATGGGATGAACAATACCCAAGACAGGTACAGATGAATTGATAGTGGAGGCTAAACAAAATTTATCTTTGAACCAGAGCAGCAAGAGAGTGTGTGACAGAAGTCATAGGAAGATTTGGAGAAGCTCCTGTGCTCAGTTGTGATATAGGGGTTAATGCTAGACTCTGGAGCTATGGGGTAAAGCTTAAAATGAAAAATAGGACCATATTCTTTTTTTGTTTGTTTGTTTGTTTTGTTTTGTTTTATTAGATATTTTCTTAATTTATATTTCAAATGCTATCCCTAAAGTTCCCTCTCCCCTCCCCCCGCCCTGCTCCCCTGCCCACCCACTCCCACTTCTTGGCCCTGGCATTCCCCTGTATTGGGGCATATAAAGTTTGCAACACCGAGGGGCCTCTCTTCCCAATGATGGCCAATTAGGCCATCTTCTGCTACATATGCAGCAGATACGAGCTCTGGGGGTTCTGGTTAGTTCATATTGTTGTTCCTCTTATAGGGTTCAGACCCCTTCAGCTCCTGGGGTTCTATCTCTAACTTCTCCATTGTGGGCCCTGTGTTCCATCATATAGATGACTGTGAGCATCCACTTCTGTATTTGCCAGGCACTGGCATAGCCTCATATGAGACAGTTCTATCAGGGTCCCTTCAGCAAACTCTTGCAGTCCTATGCAATAGGGTCTGAGTTTAGTGACTGATTATGGGATGGAAATGAGACTTAGAATGCCTGGTGAGAAAGCCAGGAGCTTTGATGGAAAAATCAACATGATTGTGGAAAATGCTTCAAGTTCTGTATTTTCCCTCTAGACAAATTCAATTAAATGTATTTGAACAAAAGTTATAAAAGATAGTAATTAGGCCCTACAAGCTAATTATTTTCTTTTTTAGAATAAGTGAGTAGTAACAGAGGCAAGCAAGCATCCTTTTAATGGATTTTGTTTATATGCGTCTTGATTTATATCCTATGTCTAAAATTAAGCTATAATATCCTAAGCTAAAATTATCTTGCTATGAATTTTTAGTATCTTTCTTTATACTTTCTGCCCAGGAGACCCAAGTTTCCCTGGAAATGAAGCATATGTTAACTATTTGCCTCAATGTTGAGCTTAAATTGTGTTTTCTCTATTTCTTGCATTTGGAGCTGAATATGACACATTTGGGGCAGGATGTGACATATTTAGCCTGATATGTGACACATGTGGGGCTGAATGAATGATTGAAAATAAAAGTGTAAGTATGCACATAACGATTTTGTACAAACTATCTGTTAGGACACAAGATTCCTTTGTCTGCAAACTGTTTTCAGAGTGATTGATTGCCAGGGGAATGCATCTGCTTGCACACAGGCACAGCCCTCAGAGAATCAGTCCTGTCTGACTCCAGTCTTTTTGGACCAAGAACTGGATTGCAATTGCAGAGCCCACTGTCCTAAAACTACGTGTTTTTGTGATGAAAGAACATTGTGTTCCTTCCTTTTGTGGAAAAGGGTCTCTAGCAAAGTTGGTCGTAAAACACAAGTCTATAGATAACCTGTAGTTCCCATTGAGAAAGTTACAGAATTAGTATCAGGGAAGGGAAAAGGGTCACATCTTTATATATTTATTATACTGTTGTTTTGTTCCCTATAGATTTTAAAATGATGTGTAAGAACATATTAAACTGCTAGCAAGAGAGTGGACACTTAAGAATGAAAATAAGGGAGGAGCACAAAATAGAGCTAGGAAGAAGGCCATAAAGATGCTTACCATAGGACCTCTGCTATGGGTGGGTTTGCACTTGCCTCTAAACTGTCTAATAGTCCTCCATCTGCTAATGGCATTAGCCTCAATTTGCTTAAGAGAATATTTTGAGGAAAATGGAAAAGTCAGGGAAAAGGTTAAAAATACAAGAGTGTCTGGCCAACTCATTTTTCATTTGGCTTCCTGTAGGAATAGATCTTAACATATCTGGGACAGAGAACATACTGAACTGTGTGTCCTTAATACAGCCCTCTTCAGTACACTTCTGGGACAGGATGTTCAGAGATATCCAAAGGTACTGAATTCAAAATCTAGGCTGGCTGGACTGGCCATCAGCAGAACCCTGAAGCTCTCTGAAGCTGTTCTGCCTCCTCTTCTACAGTTCCTCCTCGTCTATAGTCAGACAGCTCAGGATCTTTGTCTGTTCTTGCTGTCTCCATTTCTTGCTCCATCCTCACCCCTAAATCAGTTCTAACCTGGTCTCCACTCAAACCACATCAGTAATGCTGTCTTGCTAAGGTTCACAAACCACTATTCAATTTACTTTTTACTTCATCCCAGCAGCTTTTGGAAGTTCCTTTACCTGCGTGTTTCTGCTTTTATTCAGTTGACTCAACAATGCTGGTGTTCCTTCAGATATGAGGAGGTGGCTCCAGCAAAATTATAGAGTAAAACTGAACACTAGTAGCAAAAGACATCTACTACTTCTGAATCCCATAGCATATGATTTTATTGAACATCACTAGCACGGTTTGTTTACCTCAACTTCCAGTCCAAACTCCTTTTGCTGTTCTTTTATTTCAGACCCAACAAAGTTAGGAGCTACCTTTTCCTGGCTTGCCTTGGACTTAAGATTTCAAATGTAATTTATGCTTTTACAGTCAGTGATATTTACATGAATTTTGAACTTTGACCTGAAGTATCCCAGGATAGTTTCCCAGACTTACTAATTTGAAGATGTTTGGTGACAGGACAGTCTACAGTACAGCTGAGAAGTGCTTCTGCCAAGACTAGGGGGTCTTAGGAATGGAATTTCCCTAGAAGTATATAACTCTGGAGATTCCAGAGCTTTCTAAATGAGAAAAGGCAGTAGACACTTAACAGTAACACTTATTAAGAGCCTACTAATGTGACCTAGATGTTCGATTAGGTGATTCACAACCAAACACCCTCTTCAGCCTTTTCATGATCTCTGTGATGACAGTAGTGGTACCCTCTTTTTAAAGATGAAGAATCTAGTTTCAGGTTAGTTGTGCATGATTTGGGGTTTCCTGGACAAATTTTTAGGCATGTTATCAGAATACTATTTAAATATTTATTTTTATAATAAAATATTTATTCACATATAACTGAATAAAGAAGCCTGTTTGATAAGCAAGAATAACAAAAATATTATACACTGTCTTTCCACTATTAATGCTAGTTTAAAAGCTTGAGATCGGCAAGTACCACATTAGCTTCTCATTCATTTGCTGTCTTTTCTTACTGCCTGCTTCTTCACTTCAGGCCTCAGAGATAATTCCACTTGAGTTCCAGGAAATAGAACTGCTATGAATAATTGCTAATGTTAGCTTTCTAGTGCTTTAATTTCGTCTCCTTGTTTCAGTCAAGGGTAGTAGTTAGCAGTTTTCATATCATTCTAGGAACTCACATTCCCACTTTCTGCAGGCAATACTCACTTGAATTACAGGGGCAGCAGTGTTGCTGGTGCTGTTCCCTTATATGATTTCTCCATAGACTTTACTCTCTGTAACTTCGCTCAATGGTAAGTTAATAGGGCAGTTTTCAAACTGAGTTTTCATCATGAAATGCTCCTGAGGTCCTTTAATTATAGATTGGTTTTCTGTACACACACACACACACACACACACAAAATACATTATCTTGTTTCAAAGACAAAAACTATGCTATAAATCATGAAGCTTTCTTATAAAATATTGGGTTTTTTTTACTTTTTTTACATTTTCTTATTAGATATTTTCTTCATTTACATTTCAAATGCTATCCAGAAAGTACCCTATACCCTCCACCCACCCTCGCCCTGCTACCTAACCCATCCACTCCTATTTCATGGCCCTGGCATTCCCCTGTACTGGGGTATATAATCTTGGCAAGACCAAGGGCCTCTCCTCCCTTTGATAGCCTACTAGAGATGCTACATATTCACCTAGAGACACAAGCTCTGGGGGGTACTGGTTAGTTCATATTGTTGTTCCTCCTATAGGGTTACAGACCCTTTAGCTTCTTGGGTACTTTCTCTAGATCCTTTATTGTGGACCCTGTATTTCATTCAATAGATGACTATGAGCATCCACTTCTGTATTTGCCAGGCACTGGCATATCCTCAAAAGAGACAGCTATATCAGGGACCTGTCAGCAAAATCTTGCTGGCATATGCAATAGTGTATGAGTTTGGTGCTTGTTTATGGGATGGATCCCCTGGTGAGGGTCGTTCCTTCCATCTCAGCTCCAAACTCTGTCTCTATAACTCCTTCCATGGATATTTTGTTCCCCATTCTAAGAAGGAATGAAGTATCCACACTTTGGTCTTCCTTCTTCTTGAGTTTCATATGTTTTGCAAATTTTATCTTGGGTATTCTAAATTTGGGGGTTAATATCCACTTATCAATCAGTAAGTGCATACCATGTGTGTTCTTTTGTGATTGGGTTACCTCACTCAGGATACTATCCTCCAGATCCATCCATTTGTCTAAGAATTTCACAAATTCATTGTTTTTAATAGCTGAGTAGTACTCCATTGTGTAAATGTAGCATATTTTCTGTATCCATTCCTCTGTTGAGGGACATCTGGGTTCTTTCCAGCTTCTGGCTATTATAAATAAGGCTGCTATCAACATAGTGAGAATGGCACCAAGTAAAGCCAGTCACTGTGTTTATTTCTGTTCTGCAAAAACTCACATGAAATGAAGGAAAATGGAAGGAGCTGTTAAAAATAAGTGAACTAATTGCAATGAATCACCTTGTTTCACAGGCATAGACAGGGAAGAGGGGGTCAGAGGGGCCATTTGTCAGTCCCAAGTCCTCCAGCAACCTTTGAGAGGACAACTATGCCCATTACCTATGTTATTTCATAGAAGAATACCATGGGCAAAAGTTCTTTTTAGCTTTCAAACAGTATTTTTTTTTAAAGCTTTTGTTTCATGTGATATAAAATCAAATTTTAGTCAATACTCAGGGTTTCTTTTTACATTTGTATGTTATAGGACCTAGAATATTCAGTCAGGGATGAGATCTGTAGACCTGAAGAAGACATAGACTCATTCCTTCAATGTTATTATCTAGTAACAAGACCGAGTCTGTCTTGGACCATGCATACTAGTGTCAAGGAGGCACATCATGAAGAACACATCAGCAATTCCATAGCAAGGCCCATTCACACTAACCCTGGGAAGTCAGGAGCCTGAGCTTATTTTCAAAGCCTACAGATGGCTGCTTTGCTGCTGCCAAGTCCATGAATGTGTGGCACTTACTGTATCTGACGGCTAAATATCCACCATCTGCCACAGAGAATGTTACAAAAACTGCAATGGGGCTGAGGGTTGGTGACTGCCTGAATGGGAACGCAGACATACACACACACACACACACACACACACACACACAAATACATGGACACACACACATATACATACACACACAAATATATACAAACACACCCATGCATGAACACACAATATAATAATAATAATAATAATAATAATAATAATAATAATAATAATAATAATAAATACATAGCATTTTATATATAGTATTATATTATAGCATAATATATTAGACAAAGAGCTCTTTCCCTGGTCATTTGATATTCACCAACCCTGTGTTTTACTTATTCATAATGCAAAGATGGCCTGAAGTTGCTTGGAAGTCATTCATGCAAGATCACTGTGATTTTCCTTCTCTAAAAATTCTTCTCAGATCTATAATCCTCATCAAACATGTAAGAAATACATTTACAATGAAAATACTCTTTCTGTTGCTACTGTGTCATTGTTAAAGCCTATGTGGTTTTGGTAAAGAAATAAAAAGATTAGCAGGCTTCCTCCAATGGGCCTGAGAGTCTAGATGCTAGTGTCTTCACTCAGAGCCTGATAGTAAAAGGTGATGCTTAATAAGATAGTTATAGAAGCTGACCTCAGCAACCCATCCCCAGATGATCTATCTATAATGCAATCTGTACACCTAAGGCCCGGGGGGGCATCTCAGAAGAAACAATGGAAAGACTGTAAGGCCAGAGGACCAGGTCATGTGTCCACAGTACTCAAATGCACAAACTAAATCATAGGTATTGCTGATATGTTAGGATTAACAACTCTGAATAAGCAGAAAAATGTTTTCAGAACAATTAGGTTATTTTATGCAGTGTAGTAACTTTGCTAATGTATATGGTAAGAACAGTATTAGATATGAAAGACAGATCATATAATTTTATTTGATGTTTTACAGAAATTATGTCTTTTCTTTTTCATAATGTTTTCTCTCTATATAGCATGTGTACATACACATACACACATGTGCACACATACATACATACACATATGAGTCTACCATATACCTGGTAATGAAAAGAATGGTGAATTGCTTTTATTACTGACCACTTTATAAAAGTATTTTGAAAATTAAGAGCAAGGTAATACTGACTTTGAAGAGTTTGTTTGGTTGGTTGGTTGATTGGCTGGTTTTGTTGCTGTTACTGAAGGAATGGGCAGGGAGAATAACCCTAATATGAACTAAGTTGCTTAAATTATTTCCTTTCTTTGTCCATGTGTAACTATGTATTATACTATTAATACTATATTTTTACAACAGCATATACAATGTAAGCAAATTTATTTGTTTATTTTAATTAAGCTTGGTATATTGAGTAATATGACATTTTCATCAGCATATAAGACAACTTATAAAACATTTTATGCAAAAGGTACATTGTAAATGTGAACTTCTTTACAGCATATTTTAGTAACTCTGTGTGTACTCTGTATACTCATTTCTATTTGTTTCTGTTCATAGGAAGTCCTGGCTGAGCAAGGTTGGGAGTCCTAGTTCTCGCATCGACCGGGCCGACTTTTCTAATGAAAAAACAATCTCTAAATTGGAATACTCTGATTTTAGTATTCGATATTAATGGAAGAAAAATATGAATTGCAATGCTTATATTATAGAAAATAAAACATTCTTAGGTTTATAATAGTAGGAGAGTTAAAAATGGAAAATGTCTCTTCTGGAATTATACATTACTGAAATGTCTGAAACTGAAAACATTTACTCACCTATGTTATAGCAAGCAGAAACTAAATATTATAAACTAAAATGTCATAAATTATCTGATATGAACATTCAAGTACAATGTTGTTTTATGGAGTCATTCATATAAAAATACTACAGTATATATGTTATTTTATGTTACAGTATATATGTAATTTTGGCTAGACATAAAATAAAATTAACTATCTAAAATTACCTTTGTGTACTGTTGCCTAATAGGCTGACTTTTAATGTCTTCTAAATAATAATTTACTATTAAGGTTGAGGATTAGCCGTGCAGTGGGGGTACATTTAATCCCGGCACTTGGGAGGCAGAGGCAGGCAGATTTCTGAGTTTGAGGCCAGCTTGGTCTACAGAGTGAGTTCCAGGACATCCAAGGCTACACAGAGAAACCCTGTCTTGAAAAACAAACAAACAAACAAACAAATAAAGGTTGAGTGATTAGTCTTAAAAACAGTTAAAATAAAATTGTATGATAGTGCTCACTTCGGCAGCACATATACTAAAATTGGAACGATACAGAGAAGATTAGCATGGCCCCTGCACAAGGATGACACGCAAATTCGTGAAGCGTTCCATATTTTTCAAATGGATGTATCTGGAGGACATAATCCTTAGTGAGGTAACCCAATCACAAAAGAAGTCATTGGATATACGCTCACTGATAAATGGATATTAGCCCAGAAACTTAGAATACCCAAGATACAATCTGCAAAACACAAGAAAATCAAGAAGGAAGACCAGCACGTGGATACTTCATTCCTCCTTTGAATAGGAAACAAAATACCCATGAAAGGAGTTACAGAGACAAAGTTTAGAGCTAAGATGAAAGGATGGACCATACAGAGACTACCCCACTGGGGGATCCATCCCATAATCAGTCACTAAACTCAGACACTACTGCATAGGACAGCAAGTGTTTACTGAAGGGACCCTGATATAGCTGTCTCATACAGAAGTGGATACTCACAGTTATCTATAAGATGGAGCACGGGGCCCACATTGGAGAAGCTAGAGATAGAACCCCAGGAGCTGAGGGAGTCCGCAACCCTAGAAGAGGAACAACAATATGAACTAACCAGAACCCCCAGAACTCGTGTCTCTAGCTCCATATGTAGCAGAAGATGGCCTAGTCTGCCATCATTGGGAGGAGAGGCCCCTTGGTATTGCAATCTTTATATGCCCCAATACAGGGTAATGCCAGGGCCAAGAAGTTGGAGTGGGTGGGCAGGGGCACAGGGCGGTGGGAGGGGGAGGGAACTTTCGGGATAGCATTTGAAATGTAAATTAAGAAAATATCTAATAAAAAATTGAAAAAATTGTATGATAATTACCATAACCAGAAAGTAATAGCAACAGAGTGTTAGTATGCAAAACTTTGCTTAAACTCAAACCTGATTCAGTACAAAGTTTGACTTGGTATCCTTGACTTCATTGTTCTGTGGTCTGGATAGGCAAACTTGGTGATAGCTAGAAGAGCTAGTTTCAGCTTTGAAACTTTTAATCTACTCCCTTCAGTTATTACCCTATGACTAAAAACACTGAGAGTCTAAATAAATCACCTAAACTTGGACTATCATTTGGGATCTTCAAATGATAAACAGGCAATATTGTACAAGGAATTATAATATTGAATAGGAAAGGCCTTTAATGGAAAATATAGCAGGATTTTACTTGCACATATATTATATATGTACGTCACTGATTTCTGTTGTGGGAAATATTGAAAAGAATGGCAAGTTCCCACACTACACTGGGCACCGACAGGCCACATGGCTCCAGCTGGACTCAGCCGACTCAATCATCTCAGCCGACTCTGGCCCAGAGCTCCAAAATCTCTCCACCCAGCTCACTAAGTCTCCACTGGTGGGTCACATGTCTGACCCATGTTTCAAAACCCCCATGACCTTTGTGGTGCACATCTTGCAAACCCACACTTTGCGGCCGTACCTTTCTCTCTTGAACCCAGTTGAACCACCATGTGAAGGAAAATGCCACACAAACTTAGTTCAGAAACAATGGTAACTCAATCTCTGGGTGCAATAACTAGAATCTTAATCTTGTAAGCCATATCAAATCTAAATCCTCTGATGGTGAATCTTAGAAGATTTACCATAAGCCAATGAAACAGGCAGGGAGACACTATTAGCTACATCTTGTCCTCTCGCTACCCCAGTCCAAAAGGACCCTATCTCTTTCCCCCTTCCTCTCTTCCTCTTTACAGCCCCAGTGACTGAATCCTTTATTCATTAGGGGATGGTTCACAAGGAGTCACCTGAGTATGTGACTCATTACTCATTCCAGAAAACCCCTCCTAGGAAAGCAGAATTAACATCAAAATACAACAGATTCTTGTTTTAAATTTTATTTATTTTTATTGTGTATATACGTGTATGGTTATGTGTGATTACAAAAATGCATCATGATTTGTGTGTAGAGGTCATAAGTCATTTCTTTCCTATATTGTATCTTGTTTCCTTGAGTCCCAGGCTTCAAGTACCTTTATCTTCATAGACCTGATTTTCACATTTTTTTATAACAATGGAACCCTCCACTAAAACAGCTTTACATAGAACTGAATACATGAAAGAAGTTGTTTGGTTGTTGTTTGTTGTTTGTTGTTTTGTTTTGTTTTAACACAACTGGTGTGACTGAACTGGAATGGAGAGGTCCCTCATACTTAGTCTCTCCTTCTTTGTATTTTGGTCTCCTTCAAATCCTTTGGGAATACAAGTTGAAAATGACCTTCCTAGTACATCTTGAAGGCATAACAAATTGTAGGTAGAAGGTTTCATGGTTGGGTTGATGTACCAGTCCCACCACTGAATCCCTCACCTGATTACAGAAGATGGAAGTGGTAGTGTAGAACTTGGGAGGGTGGCCAACCAATGATGGGTACAACTTGAGGCTCCCACTAGCAACAAGTGGGAGCCTATGCCAGACACTCCATGGATTGCTAGGAACCAGAGTTTGCAGAGACCAGAGACCCAAGATAGAACCAAACACAACTGATGGGAAGAAAAACAAGGCAATGAAATAATTCCTAATGATATTCTGCTACACCTGTGCCTAGCTCAATTGTCATCAGAAGGGTTCCATCTAGAACTGATGAGAGCAGATACAGAGACCTGTAGCCAAACACTAGACAGAGCCAGGAGAATCCCAAAGAAGAGCAGGAGGAAGGACTGTAGGAGCCAGAGAGTTCAATGATAACAGGAGAACAAGACCTACAGAATCAACTATGCACTACTCAAAAGGGCTCACAGAGACTGAAGCAACAATCATGGAGATGGCATGTCATGGTTGTGTAGCTAGGTGATCTCATGGGACTCCTAACATTGAGAGTGGGAAGTGTTTCTGACTCCCTTTTTGTTCTTGGGACCCTTTTCTTCCTATTGGTTGCCTCATACAGCCTTGATATGAGAGTACCTAGTCTTATCGTAACTTGTTATGCCATACTAAGTTGATATCCCTGAGAGACCTGCCCTTTTCTGAAGAGAAATGAAGGAGGAGTAGATCTAGGGGAGATTGTAGGTAGAGGGGGGGACTGAAAGGAGTGGAGGGAGGGGAAAGTGAAGGGGATATAATATATTATAGAAGAATAAAATTTAAAAATAAAGTAAACTTCTATTTCATTTTTTTAAAAAGAAGAAAAAGACATAGAGAAAGAAAACTACCATCCTATCTGTGAAGCAAATTCCACTGCTATATATGGCCCAGGGCATGACCTGTACCTACAAGTCTGTATTCAGGCCTTTCCCCTACCTGCTGCATGGTATGAGTTGAAAGAAAGAAGTAGGCCGGGCGGTGGTGGCGCACGCCTTTAATCTCAGCACTTGGGAGGCAGAAAGCAGGCGAATTTCTGAGTTCGAGGCCAGCCTGGTCTACAGAGTGAGTTCCAGGACAGCCAGAGCTACACAGAGAAACCCTGTCTCAAAAAAAAAAAAAAAAAAAAAAAAGGAAGTAGACATGGGGTGTTAGCTTGAAAAGTTCATTTCTGGATTATAATAACATATTACATATACATAAGACAGTGCAATGTTGGCAAATGACCTTCCATATAACCTAAAAGAAAAGAAACACATTCCTATTATTTGAAACTAGCATTATGATAAGTTAAGGGAGCATTGTATTTTGGGTGTGGAGAAGATACGTGCTGAATCTTCATTTGGTAAAAGAGAAGCAGAAATGCTGAGACCTAAGGGAGCAAAGGATTATCCCAGACTTTGGAAATGGCCAAGAGGCTGCCCTTTTCCTCAGTCACAAAGACCTGTACCTTTCTTCCTGAAGCACCTCTAGGGATAGTGAACAGGGTATCAATGGCATGCCAGAATTAAGGATTCCCAGCCCTAATAATATTGCTATCCCCAAAGTACTGCCAAACATCTACAAACATAGGAGTATATTAAGGAGTAGTCATAGTAGCTGGCATGCACTCCAGACAAAAAGGATCAACCTTGAATGCTTCCTCACCTTAAGGCATCGTGTGTGTTCCTTGTGTGAAAGAATGCAAAGCACCATGAAAAATAGTCAACTTCCCAGAGCACAGACAGCTTGAGGATCCATTTAGTTTAGAAAGTAAAAGATAGATATGTTTTCATATTCATGTTTGGAATAAAGATCTGTATTTCTGTAGGAATACTGGAATACATAGAAAGGTTTTAATATGTATATATGATCAATTGTGACACTGATACGTGACTTTTTATTTATATCCTTTAGTAGTTCTCTTAACTCTTTTAAAAAAAATTACACTTTGCTGAAGTAATCTTCCATCTGCACAAAGTAAGCCATACTAATGATTTATGTATAAATAATCTCAACTACTGGGTAGAAATGTAGGTAATGATTGAAAAATAGGTGTATACGAATGGGTAGAAAGCAAGATAAATAGGATAAAGCAATATACAAATGTGAAATCAGACAACATACTTTAAATTCGAAATTGCCAAATTCCATACTGAACATCCATGAGGATTTTTAATTTATATATGTAGACGTCCAGTGGCCATGGAGAACTGGGTTTACCTGAAAGGGGGATGGAAATGAAAAGGACAGGGTGTGAGAGAAGGATGAAGCCAAGACAAGGTTCTGATCAAGGCTCAAAGTTTAACTATGCACTCCAGCTTATAAAGGGAAAACCACAAAACTCATCCTTTGTTTCAGCTGGATAATGTAGCAAAGTAAGCTCAGTAGACAGTCTATTCTAAGTTCCTGTAGGAAGCTGCCCAAGTAACCAGGGCGGATGACTCCACCTAGATTGCTAAGGTCCACTGTGGCAAGCACTTAAGGTCTATTCAGCCTGCTCAGGACTGGAAAAAAAACTGCTCAAGGCTAGGGAGGGCACATATATACATTATTTAAATATTGTAATAAGAATGGTTTTGTCAGAATTAGACATTTTAAAAACCTAAAAAGTTCTAAGGGAAACATACTTAATTCAGTGACTATCAACTGGTGCCGCAACACTCCTCATATCCACACTCTTTGTCCCTTAAGCAACCAGATTCCTGAGCAGTATGAGTGACAGAAGAATTGAAATAATGTTTATGTATTCATATAAAAGTTTCTACCTTTAAAAAAAAAAACGTAGTCAATGGGCTGCAGCCGTAGCATTAGCTCAGCCCTTAGTACTCCTGCAGAAGATCTCGTTTCAGCTCTCAACCCACACATGGCAACTCACAATTGGCTGTGCCGTCAGTTTTACGGACATATGGACAGAACACTCAAATACATAAAACAAGGAAATCTCAGTAGGACTTTGTTAAGAGGAGGAAAAAAATGGTAATGGATGGATCTTACCTAGAAGGGGATAACCAAGAACTGAGAAAGAAAACTCTAGGCTGCTTCTATTATGGCATTAGGTGCCTAATCATAAGGGTTTTGATAAACTCAAGGTTCATCTGAATCTCAAGATCAGAGAAGACCTTGTAGCTGGACAGATACACAGCAAAGGAGAGAACTAGCAAGAGTGAAGAAGCCAGGCAACAGTGTCCATTAATTTGATTTTGTTGAAATCTGCTGACCATTATGGCTTTTTAAAGTTATTCTACTTTTGACACTCATTACTGGTTGGTCCATCTTTTTGTTTCGGCTCCAAACTTGATCTCTGTAACTCCTTCAATGTGTGCTTTGTTCCTAATTCTAAGAAGGGGCAAAGTGTCCACACTTTGATCTTCATTCTTCTTGAGTTTCATGTGTTTAGCAAATTGTATTTTGGGTAATCTAGGTTTCTGGGCTAATATCCACTTATCAGTGAGTACATGTTATGTGAGTTCTTTTGTGATTGAGTTACCTCACTCAGGATGATACCCTCCAGATCCATCCATTTGCCTAGGAATTTCATAAATTCATTGTTTTTAATAGTTGTTTTAGTACTCTATTGTGTAAATGTACCATAATTTCTGTATCCATTCCTCTGTTGAGGGACACTGGGCATCATTTCCCTCTTTCCTCACTCTAAATCCTCCCATGTATCCCCCTTGCTCACCTTTTTAAACCTATGACCTCTTCTTTTTTTTTTAAATTTATGTTCCATAAAACACATTATGACTTTTTTGGGAAGTATATGTGACCAATATGGTATATATTTTAAGTTTCCTCCGTGACAGCAGATACAGGTATCAGAGATGTTCACTTCTCCGTATAAAGGAAGATTCCTCATGACTGTAACTCATTCAAGGAACTAAATGCAGAGAGCAAGTGAGTCATGAGACCTGCATTCTGGGCCCAGCCCATCACTCGTTAGCAATGTCCTGGGATCCTCAGCTGCAGAGTCCGTAAGTTACATATTTACCAGATGCAGGTAAACGAGGGGACACCCAGGGGTGATAAGAGATATCCACAGAAGTCCTATGCCAAAGACATGTACAGGTTGTTATTTGGTCCCTGGGCTGATCAAACCAGAACAGCACCACTTCTCATCCTATCCACATGTTAGGATTGCTCCTGACATCCTGTAAGCCAATCCTGGGCCTAGGGGTGAAGTTCAGGTAGAACACTTGCCCAGCATGTGTGGGCCTGAACCCCATCTCCAGTACTTCAAAGAAGCAAACAAAACCAAAGCAACATCTAGCTTTGACAACTGAAGTGGGAATTTCTGGTTTTGTTAGAGACTCAATTGTGTCATTTGCTGTCTTTTTGGGAAACTGTCTCATGAGAGGATGTTTTGCTGAAGCAGATACATGAAAGGATGTTTTGCTGAGAACAGACACATGTGGTGTTCTTCTGGAATCTGCCTGGTGAAAGGGCATATGATGTTTGGAAAGAGTATAAGTATAACCCAACAGACATTCTTGCATTGGTTCACCTTGCCACTCTTTGCTGGTCATGATTGCGCTTCCCTGATGCTAGTCTCTGTGATGATACTCTTGCGTTGTTTGCCATGGCTTTGTGGAGAGAAACACACCAAAGAACTTCTGGTTATTCTGGCTGGTTCTTACCACTTCCATGGACTTGTGAGAATCAGTGGAGCCTCTTGGTTTCTTCTGGATCGAGCTGCTGCTACTGATTCATGTTTGCTGAGTATACTAGACTGCCATTGCTAATTCCTGTTTGGTGTTTTGTTAGTGTACTGGACTGCTGACAAGAATGATTGAAATAGCTCCCAAAATTCTATTTCAAAACAGGTCCACAACCCCTATTTCCTATTAACGTTTCTTTCCCCCTACCTCTTGGGGGTGGGGGTGTCTAAAAGGGAGGTTCAAGCATTAAAGAACCATAATTAAAGTCAGTTTTGAAAAATCTTAGCCTCCAGACACTGGGGCTTAGTAACATGGGTGTTTTCTGAGTTTTCCTTCTGTCAGACTGGCATGGTATGTAAACTGAACCATAGTCATTTGCATCAAGAACACACAATACAAAGAGCACTGTGCCAACAAATCCTTATGTCTTATGGTAGCTGCCATAAAGACCCATGTCCCCAAGGTTGTTTTTCTGTTCTCTTATTTCTGTTTTTATTTTAACAAAGTGGAAATTGTGTAAGAAGAAATACAAATATATAATTAGTAGTTGATTTTTAAATGTTTTAAATGTTAATTTAAATGTTTTTAAATGTCATAGTGATTCCTAATATTTAGAATCCTGGATAGAAGGTAACATTTCCTTAATTAACTCACAGATCTTGGTGAGGAATATTGATTTTTTTTCTGTTTGTTTTATTCCAAGCGCATGTTAGGTAAGCTTTCTCCCACTGAACCATACCTCTGGCTATGGTTTGTGATTGAGAATAAAACCAAGTTCTGAAAAATTTTTAAATTAAAATGTAAATATATGGCTCTTAAATGAGCTTACCAGAAGGAGGGAAGTGATTTACTTTCCTCTTTTCAGGGAACCTAGATTACCCTTTCTCCTCTGCTAGGAAAAAAAAAAATCAGAGTGCATTCTTGGTTGGATGTCCCAAATACACCTTTTATCTTCAAAGTACATGTATATTTGCAATTTCCCTGATAGATTCTGAAAGTAACAACAAATATAGTCTTTCTCCCTTTCTTCCTTCTCTTTCATCATTTTTCACAAATGTTAGATGTTGTCAAGAGGAAGATTAGAAGATTCAGTAGATCCACTGTATTAAAGATGGAATTTCTATTTCAGACTATTCTAAATTGTGAGAATTACCATTATTTTACTTTGCAAGGACAACGGCAACATTTCTAGCAAGTTTTTTTACAGGTTAATCTGGATGAAGAACATGCATACAAAACTCTATTAAGAAATCTGCACAGAGAGTATATATATTGTGTCCTAATTCTTTGGAAATGTAGTGTAAATATCAACACTACAGAAGGGAAATACTAAAGCAAAAGTATCTCTGTGAGAGATGATTTTTCAAGGAAGTAATAGAAGAATCAGCTATTTATTTACTGATCCTAAGCACCAGTTTGTTCACCTAAATCACAGCACCTAAGTGCCACGGACCAGGCCTAGTCAGCCCCCTCAATCTGTGGGAATCAGGGGTTCCGGCAGGTAGGCATGGAGTTGGCGAGAAGGGGGTGACAAACAGACACGACACAAGAGAGTATGGATCTGAATGTATTTTGTCCAAACGAAGACCAGACTTTTAATACAGAAGAAAAACAAGAAAAGCCAGGTGAACGCATCTGCCAAGTTACATTGACACAAAACAAAAGAGAATGCTTACATTAAAAGATGACGGGGGACCAGGCCACATTTACCACTTAAGATGGAGCCAGGTGAATGCTCTGATGCAATGCTAATCTATTGTTAAACCCACCACTAGAGGTTCTTTAGTAAATACCTGATTATGCTATTCCTCTGGGCCTAGTGAAGAAACCTGTACCAGGGGAATTCCCTTCCACTAACTCTTTCATGTGACAACCCACCTATTTGCTTGTTCATTTTGTATTCTGGTGTTTGGGTGTGACTCCGCTATTGTCCTAAGTAATTACTATGCAGACTAGCCCTGAGCTTTTCTAGCTCTGTTCTTTGTAATGTTTAATTAGTTTCACTGTCTGTACTAGAAGTAAATTTGAATGTTACTGAATAGGTAACATTCTTACTGAATTCCAAGCTCAAACTTGGTTCAAGGGTTGTCTGGGACATTGAGGAAAACCAGGGAGTAAAATTTAACCTGATTAAGTACTTGTAAAAATCATTTCTTGGAAGCACCTATAATACAAGAAAGCACACAGATTCATATGTAAGATCAAACCAGAAAGACCCCTACTACAAACATGGGCTGTTCGCGCACCCCAAGAATCATGAGAGACCTGTCTTGATGCAAACTGCAAGAGGATTTTTAATCAGAGCTCCAGGATGACCCCGTATCTCACACAGGAGACAGGGGAGTCTACCCTGACCTGAAATTTTACAAAGCTTATAAAGGCAAAAACCACAAACTCAGGGGTGGGGGAAAGGGGGAGGAAATAGGGGGAGTCTAAAACCATAAATTTACCTAACAGTTAAGTCATGTGCTACCTTAGGCAACCTCCTGGGGCGTTGAAACATTCCACAGAGGGCATTGGAACATTCAGAGGGCGTTGGACTATTCTGTGATTGTTCCAGGAAAAGCTTGCCCCGTAGCTAGGGCCAACAGTTCAGTTCCTTATATTAGTTTAAAAGTTCACTTTCTTACCCAAGGAGCTGAAGGGGTCTTCAACCCTATAGGTGGAAGAACAACCATGAACTAACTAGTACCCCCTGGGCTCGAGTCTCTAGCTACATATATAGAAGAGGATGGCCTAGTTGGCCATCAGTGGCAAGAGAGGCCCCTTGGTTATGCAGACTTTATATGCCCCAATACAGGGGAACACCGGGGCCAAGGGGTGGGAGCGGGTGGGTAGGGGAGCAGGGCCGGGAGGGGGGAGGATATAGGGAACTGGATAACACTTGAAATGTAAATGAAGAAAATATCTAATAAAAGTTGAAAAAAAAAAGTTCACTTTCCCTTCTGACACAAGGGACTCCATTTTGTCTTTGGTTACGTACTACTCTTTCACATACATCAGACTAACTCAGGGACAGGGTTTGAGTATATGTGCTATGGAAATGCCAGGGTTCCAGGAGACATAGTTTCCTTGAAACTCTGCCTCATTACTGCTTTCAGGCCCTTAGGCCTACCATCAGACTGCACTGGAGTGGATGTAGCACCCAAGGAAGAAGACACGGTGGTAATATAATGGGTGATGCTTTGTGAAAGCATGGCTTTCGGGCAATGAAAAGAGCCTCAGTGGCAGAGTGTAGGAGAAACTGTGTTGAAGGATGTTGGCAACAGAAATAGAAGTAAGAAAAGCAATGGGTGCTTGTTGCAAAACAAGGACAGTGGTTATGTCCAGGCTATAGGGAGCGGGTTTTGTCCAGAACAGGTAAACAGAAAGCCTTACCCATCCCTGCCATCTGGGAGCTCCCACTTCTTCACTGAAGTTGTGGGTTCATAAACACCCACTTTGTCATTATTTGTATTCACTACTCAGTTCTTTCTAGCTATGAAGTCTGAACAAAATCATTTCTCCACTACTTTTAATCAAGCTAATAAGCCTCCCCTCACAACCCCCTCTCTTGGTTTCTTTTTCTGGTTCTCCTCTCTCCTAAGTGATAGATTGCCCAAATCAACCCTCGCTGATGCCTACTTTCAGCCTACCAGCAGCCTCCTCCTCCTCCTCCTCCTCCTTACTCCTGCTCTGCCATGGTACCACCTTTACTTCCACTTGACTGGCCCACAGGCAGATAAGATCCACCAAATTAATGCCATCTACCCATTTTGGGCTGAGGCAGTCTCTAACTAAGACCCTGAGTGAGGCTACAATTCTCCAGGCGTTTTTACTAGAGACCAATTTATAATTTACCTCCTGGCCAGTTTCTGTAAGGCTGTCGTAAAAGAAGTTAACTGTCCTTAAAAATATCCAAAAAGTCATCCAAGGCAAACATGAAAACCTGCCTCAATCTCTAGATTACCCTCTGGATCCTGAGACTCCAGTTGGGAAACAAGTCTTTTGACCCATTCTCCCAGAGTTTCCATAATATTAGGGCCAAACTTAAATGTCTGGAGAAAAGGAACCCTTAAATGTCTAGAGAAAGGTCACAGGAAGAACTCCTAGCTGTGGTCTTTATAGTATACCATGAGAGAGATGAAAAAGCCCCTGAACAAAAATACCTGATGCTAACAAAGGCCTTTTGACTGGTCACAGAAGTCGTCCATGTTCCTTGGACTCCCAAAGCCTGAGAACCTCTGGTTCCCTATTTGAAATCTGGAAAGAGGATCACTGGACCTGAATCTATCCAAAGCTGTGTAAGCCACCTCATCCAAGATGCCATCAGGAGGTACATTGGGGTATTGACTGCCCCTATGTCCTTCATGACATTGGAACATCAAGCCCAAATCAACCTCCCATGTCTGGCCATGGGTGGCTGAGGGATCCTGGACTCCCTTGGCCTGACCACTACCATCTCCAACAGTGATCCTCAGGTAGTCATCACAGAATCAGATCAATCCATCTTTCTCTGGATATTGAGGACACTTTTTGAGTCCTGACAGAGTTTTAGGGACACACCTCTCCTTATTGTTCCCCTAATGTCAGCACACTTTACCAGCCTCACCAAACCCCACCACTTTCTGGTTCCCTCGCTGAAAAGAGTCTCTATTTCCTTTACTCTCCCCATAGGTTTAACCCCAGACTCACCAGCCATTCCCATACTCCTTCTCCTCAAAAATCACACAATCTGACTCACTGACCTCTTCCTTTACCAACTGCCCAGGTGGATCCATGGGTATGGAACACCCAAAAACATTCCATAGTTAGACATCATATCTATCTCACATCATTCAACTATAAGACCTTACCAAATGTATCACCTAGGCTCCATACCCACTTTCTCTTCAAAGCCTTTGACAAACTTTTAAGAAAAAGTCATCTGCACCCCACTTCTTCCCCCTTCAACACTCCCATACCTGAGGTGAAAATTTCCAATCGGTTCAGGATCTCAGCCTCCCCAACTCAGTAGTGGTTTCCCTTCATCCCATAGTATCCAACCTCTATCCTCTCCACCATGCCTCAGAGGTCTCCAATTTCTCTGTCCTAGATCACAAGGATGCTTTTTTGCCATTCCACGTGTTCACCAGTCAAACATTACTTTGGCATTTATTTGAATTGACCTTTTAATTTCTTGTTGTTGAGGTCCAACTTTAATCCATGGTTGTCTTATAAGATACAAGACCCCTAAGGTACTGAGAAAGAAGGTATATTCTTTTGTGTATGGGTAAAATACTCTATAGATGTTTGTTAGGTACATTTGATTCATAATGTCTATTAGTTTTATTGTTTCTCTGTTTAGTTTTTGACTGGTGACATGTCATTTGGTGGGAGTGGGGAGCTGAAGTCTCCCACTATTAATGTATGAGCTTCAATGTGCAATTTAAGTTTTAGCAATGCTTGTTTTACAATTATAGGTTCCCCAAAATACCCATGGAAGGAGTTACAGAGACAAAATTCAGAGCAGAGACTGAAGGAATGACCATCCAGAGACTGCCCCACCTAGGGATCCATCCCATAAACAACCACCAAACCCACACACTATTGCAGATGCCAACAAGATTTTGCTGACAGGAGCCTGATAAAGCTGTCTCCTGAGTGGCTCTGCCAGTACCTGGCAAATACAGAAGAGGATGCTCACAGTCATCCATTGGACAGAGCATAGGGATCCCCAATGAAGGAGCTAGAGAAAGTACCCAAGGAGCTGAAGGGGTTTTGCTGGGTATACTAGTCTAAGTTGACACCTGTGATTTTTTAGAGGCTGCAAGATAACCCAGGCCCCTTTAGGGGTTTATTTGGTCCTCTTTTAAATACCTCTACCTGTTTGAATGTATTTTCCTATATTTCTTTAATACATTTATTTATTTCTTCTTTAAAGGACTCTATCATCTTTATAAGAATGGATTTAAGGTGTGTGCACACGCATGCATGCTTTGGTTGTGTGGGTATCCAGGGCTTACTGTAGTAGAGTAGCTATGCTCTGAAGGTATCATATTGCCCTCAATTTAGTTAATTGCATCTTTCAAAGGGCCTTAGGCCATCTTGATGGCTTTGGTTCCTGGATGTTCCTATTGTAGTAGGTATTGGGAAGGGGATTAACCTTGATGGTCCTGGAATGGCAGGCCTCTGATGCATAATCCTTGAGCTGTATGCTTCCAGATTAGCAGATCTGTATGGTTCAGGAGCTCCACATCTGATGGAGTTCGGTGGTGATATTGAAGAGGAATGTTATCCAGTGGGGCTAGCAGGCTGCTTAGGGCAGCTTGTGGTGCCCTAGAAGACTCAACAAGCAGGGAAGATGGGTTGTGGAAGGGAAGCTAACCTCTATGGTTCAGGATCTGATGAAGTTGGGCAGACAGGTGTAGGGAGAATGGTGGTCCAGCAGGGATAGCCCATATATTTCTTTATGATAGAAAAATAACTTATTGTAAACTGTTTACTAAATCCTGCTGCCTAATTTTAAAGTAATAATTTCACTAGAATTTAAAAAAATTAATCTCTACCAGAATATAAACCTAATTAGCACATAATCCTTCAAAGCTGCATATATCTCTAGATGTTTCTTTATGAAACCTTTTGAATGATTTTACTTAAATTCATTTAAATTAAGTTAATTGGTTTTAAGTTTTCATGTTGGGCTGAAATTGGTCATTTCTTTCATTGTTAAGACTTTTTTGAAGTTTTTATTTTTATCATTTGAAGTGTGTGTGTGTGTGTATGTGTGTGTGTGTGTGTGTGTGTGTGTGTGTGTGAGAGAGAGAGAGAGAGAGAGAGAGAGAGAGAGAGCACATGTAGAGAGGTCAAAGAACAACTTTGTGGCTTTCTTCTACCATATTGATCCTGTGCTTGAAGCTGAGGTTGCCAGGCTTAATAACAAGCACCCTTATGTGCTGAGCCATTTCATTTGTCCATTCATTTCTTAGTAACAACATTTTAGTAGGATAAATCTAGATAGGATTATAAATCATACATGTTCTCTCATCTTAAGGACATAATAGAGTATTCTAAAGGAAAAAAGAAAGTAAATTAAAATGTTGAAACTTCCATTCATTGTCTGTGTTAATTTTAACAGAAAGAGTAGCTTTGTGATGTTATACCACTTAACAAATATATCACTAAACAGAAAACACAATCAAATGAATAGAAGGTGAAATAAATAAAAGATATAGCATTAGATGATTTAGGAGGCAGAGAGGTCATACAATAAATGCTCTGATTGGTTTATGACCTCTTTCTTACTAGTCTTCCCCCAAACCAGTTTGTTTGAATTTAGCAACAGTAAGGAGTCTCTTCAGAGGCCCCATTAGGGCTTACAGTATTCAGTGTGCACAATACATTTGAGGTATCAGCATACTCTATTCAGGCTGTAGCTTACTCTGACTAAAGAAGGAATGTCAACATTCCATCCTTTTATTGTTTGGCCAGTAGTTTAAAAGCAGAGTGTTGAAAATTTTTGCTATTCTCAGATGCCAGCAAAGCAAACTTTGGCAACATTGTCTGTTCTGAGCTGTCAATCCACAGCATCTCATGGGATTTAAACCAGTATGGGTGTTCATGAGCATCACTGCCATCCAAGCATGCAGAGTCTATAAATGTAGGTTAAATACTGCCTCACACACCCTTTAGAACTAACAATGTCACTACTTTTTATAGCCAGATGCAAAGACAAAACTTCAGTATAGGAAATGCTATTCATATTCACGTTTTGAAACATCTCTTGAAAATGTGTTCAAATGGATCATTTTGTTGCTAATTATGTCTTTAAAAACCACAAAGGTGATTGTATTAAAGTAGAGAATTTAAATATTGGCTATGCCTGAGTAGCCCACAGTTTAGAAAATAAATTATTGACAGGCACATCTCAAGTAAAACTCTAAGGCAATAACAAATAGATGATGCTATAGACTGCCATCCATGTGGCATGAATCTTAAATTAAGGCATTGCTTTGCTACCTGGGGAAATCAGGAAGGCCTCAAAGGCCTGAAGTTTTCTTCCCTCGAAATCCTGGAGGAGAAAAGGTCCCCTAACCACAGTCCTCCTTATCAAAGGTCTGGTTGCTCTGCTTGCTTCTCACTGTATAGCAGGCCTTGGCTCCTTGTTAGCCTTGAGAGTCACTGGAACAAGCTAACCACATCCTGTATTAGAAACCTGAAGTCACCCCACTCTCTTAATACCCTCCCTGCCTTGTACAGCCTCTGGTTGTTCATCCAGCTCTCATGTACCACCCCCAAGAAATGTCCTCTTCCACACTAATGAAAGAGTAGTACGTAACCAAAGACAAAATAGAGTCCCTTGTGTCAGGGGGGAAAGTGAACCTTTAAAAATACCGATGGCTCTAGGTACTGGGCAAGCCTTTCCTGGAACAATCACAGAATAGCCAACGCCCTCTGAATATCTCTGTGAAATGTCTCAATGCCCCAGGAGGTTGCCTAAGGTAGCACATGACTTA
>LR749649.1:2234221-2317727 GCA_902729485.2 Mus minutoides
CACCCCCCCTTGCCTCCTACCTGGGTATCTTGCTGATGTTTAAACTAGCCAATCATGTGAAACCGCGCCAATTTCCCCAACCCCCCTACCCCATTGTTATAAAAGCTCCTGATTTTCGAACCACGAGGTCGACCCCCCTGTCCCCTGCATGGGATACGGGTCGTCCCGGAGCTCCGATTAAAAATCCTCATGCTTTTTGCATCAAGACAGGTCTCGTGATTCGTGGGGTGCACGAACAACCCGTGTTTGAAATAGGGGTATTTCTGGTTGGATCTTACACTACTACTAGTGCTTGTGGCTGTAAACTGAGCCAATCTCATCTGCCCAGTGCCTAGAAGGCATGTATTTGGCTGTCCCATAACTCCACAGTAGAAATCTTTCATTCACCAACAGGAGAGCACAGACTATTGGAATCAGGACTTCTCTCTTCACATTGTAACAAGTTTAGGGAAAAGATTCATAGCTCTCATAAAGTAGGTTAGCCTGAATGGAGAAAAGTACTAGGGATGTTTTTACATGTAAATTTTGTCTTCTAGAATTCTTTGCCAAAGGATTGTATAAACTAGAATTTATAGTCAAATAGCAAACAAAGCTATGATTTCCTTAGCTGAACTGTAGAGATTCAGATGAAGAGATGACAGACTCTAAGTTAGGAGAGGAATAAACCAACTTCTCTTCTGTGACCTGCTCTCTCCATCCAGATCTCTAGCTGCTTGAATTTGGCTCCCTGATGACACCAGTAAACAGAACTAGAATGGTGAAGTAAGGTCCTGACAATCCCTTTAGAAAGAACAGGGAAAGGGTGTGTGCTGCCTGTGAGCTGGTAGTACTCTCTGGTACTCTCCGTGTCAGAGTCTAATGCTGTCAAATTTATTAGCAAGTTTGTTTCCAATAGATAAAGTAGCCAGGGGTTGGCGGCATAGCTCACAGCTTTAGTGTGATCTCTAGCACAGCATCAAATTTTGTGTGATGGTATATATAGACCTATAATCCCAGAGCATGGGAGGTAGAAGCAGGAGTATGAAGGCCACAGGAGACCTTAAACAAGTAAAAGTATAGGTGGTGAGACGGGTGCTAGAAAAAGGAGCCCCAGTTTCCTTCCAACACAACTAAGGCTAAAACGAGGTTCTCTTCTCAACTTATATTGAAAGTATTCGAAATAGGTTTAATCAGACCCGGCAGTGTAAAGCTAGAATGAGTGCTGTTTGTAGCCAACTGCAGCCTCGTGAACTGGGTTCCCCTGAAAGGCTGGCTGGGGCTGAAATAGATCAGAGGCGAGAAAAGAACGAGGCCAAGACAAACCTTTCTGTTCAAAGCCACTGAAGTTTACTGAGAGTCCGTTCTTATAAAGAGGATAGGCCCATGCCCGGCCAGTCCATTCTTGGTGCCTGGAGCCAGCCCGTAGGCGGCGGATCTACAGGGTGTGTCTCCGGAATGTCTCCAGGACCTCTCAGCAGGAAGCAGTCTTGGAGAAGAGCAGCGGTAGTTAACAATTAGAGCCTTCTAGGTCAGAAGACTCCACCCTCGGTAATCTTAGAGGCAGCAACGTCAAGGTCTGGATCAGCCTACTTCAAGGCTGAGGAAGGCTACTGCTGTTTATGGGGAAAGAACACATCATCTGGAGCAAAGGATCTGATCTGGAGATGTGTGGGCCTTTCTGGGAAGTTCAAGACAAAAGAGGCTGAACAGCAGCCAAGAAAGTAGATACAGCCTGTGGGAAAAGAAAAAACAATTTTTTTTTTTGCCTATCACCAAAGGCCTTAGCTTATCTAGTAACTATAACTCCTTGAGAAAAATTCCAGAAATAGGGAGATACCCTTGGGCCGGTAGAAAAGAATATTGTGTAAAACTTTATTTACTTAGGAAATAACCACTGAGACCAGTACTATTCCTGGAGCTGGGCCCCTCAGGGATAAAGAGACCCTGTGAGCTTTCAAACATATTTGAAAACAGCAGCTGGTGGTGCTTTACCAGGTAGCACACCAAGGCCACCATGCCTGAGCTTCAAGAAAAGCCTATGAGGAAAGGACTGTAGTCAGGATCAACTGGCAGATAAGACAATACCTAAAAGACATTGTTTCAATGACCCAGTATGTAGCTACTATGCTCAATGAGAAGCAAGGGAGAATAGTAAAAATACAGAACAAGGTTTCAGTTCTGTCTGTTCCTCATTTAAGCAAAACAAGCGTAAATTTCTTCAGAGAACGTGAACATCAAAAGTATGGAGAGCAGTAATCATGGATTGTAACACAAATCTCAAATTACCACATATGAACAGAAGTGATAGAAAAAAGTTTGTGTGACAGCTGTAAATCATGCCTAAAATGAAATTATATGCCCTTCATGTATTCCAAAAACCTCAAGCATTCATTAGAAAAGTAATATACTTAGAATCATTATATATTCCTAATCTGTTTTCATCCAAACTAATGAAACCCATATTGAAACTAAAACAAAAATCTAAAATGAGTTATTTGGGTCTATCTTTTATATGACTCAGGCTCATGTTTAAAGAGATAAATATGAGTCTGAAGTAGATTGTATTGGGAGGGGACTGTCCTCGGCCTAAGATTCTTGCAGAAGTGATATCTAATTTAAAATGAGCGTTAGTCACAAGCTCAGCAGCAAATAGAACCTAAAATATAAACAATAAGGAAATACTAGTTTTGCAGGGTAACTGCCCATCAAAGTAGACATCAATGGACACAAACATGGGGAGCCCTCCTGCCAGGAGGATGAGGTGAGAACACTAGAACCTATATTAGACTGAATAAATGATATATGTTCTTAAACAAGGCCAGTTTCTGTTCTGCAGCATTATCTTCCCAGCCAAACTGTGGCCACCTTCAGGATTGCAGCTGGGTCTGCTCACAATGGATCATGCCAGCATTTCTTGCTGAAGGTCAACATTCTGTCATAGAAGGAGTGGGGAGAGTCATGGATCTTGGCAGGAGTGTTCAGTCACTCCTCTGGACCAGTTTCATGTGCAATTCTGCCTTAAATGTTCATTGTCTGGAGAGGGGGCCAGAGAACATAGGCTGGGAAGGCCTAGGGAGGATGGATCTTTCTATGAGGCAATGTGGAACTCATCCTCCATGCTGAGTGCAGACCTTCCTGTGGCTGCCCCAGCCTGTAACTCTCACCCACTACCCTGTAAATCTAATGAACTTATTGTTCCCATCAGGGGGAAATGTGTTGGAATCATGCCTTGACTTGTCTGTCCTTGGGACCTTGAAGAGAAGAGTGTTACTTACATTCCCCTACCCCACGCCCCACCATAGGGAAAAGAAATTTTTGTAGCAGTTTCACAGAGCTCTTTCCCATGGAGCTATTTCCTAAACTTTACCCAACAGTCAGGTTAAATGATGATACCTCTGTGGACAGTAAAGCCAGAGGCCCAGAGGGGTCAGGTTTTCCAGTGGTCTCAGGAAGAACAACAACAACAAAAAAGGAGTGATCAATTAGCATTTCCATCAGGGAAGCACATACTCTCCTTTACTGTGGCTGCTAACTGAAGCTTCTCTGCAGACCCACTTGACCATTGCTAACACAGGAGCCAATTATCATCTATGACACTCCCCATAGCTATTCTTTGGGTAACAAAAAAAAAATCATAGAAATATCACAACTCCTCCTCCTCCTCTTCTTTTTCTTCTTCTTCAGTGGTCTTCGGATTTGGGGGTTTTGGTTTTGGTTTCCTGACAGAATTTCTCTGTGTAACAGCTCTGGCTGTCCTAGAATTCACTCTAACCCAGGCTGGTCTCGAACTCAGAGATCAGCCTGCCTCTGCCTCCTGAGTGCTGGAATCAAAGGCATGAGCCACCATGCCCAGTTCTTCTTTTAAAATATAAGTAAAGCTTCTAAGATTTCTTTTCGTGAGTCTTATAGCCAATTATTAAATCCTCATCAGTTGGAAGAGAAAGCAACTTAAATCGGTTATGTAGTTCACCTCAGGCCTATTATAAGAGGATTCAAATTGTGGCTGAGTTTCCAAACTCTGGAGAGACAAATAAAGGCTGCAGTTATTAATGTCAACCTGAAACACACAATGATATAAAGGAGAAGGATGGGATAGCATAATAGTTTAAAAGACTGGTGGAAGCTTAATTTGCAGTAGGAGTTTCCAAAGAATGGCATTGGCATAGGAGTCACCAGAGGTAAACTCTGCTAGCAATCAAGCAGCTCCCTGTCTTCTCGTAGCTCTCAACTGTAATTCTTTAGGCCTGCTCATACTTTTAGCCTTTTTTTTTTCCTTAAGGGAATCTTGTGGTCCCTCAAGTTTACTTGTGCTACAGAAGAAAAGTATCGATCCACCCATATCAAAATAGTGACTACTGTTCATAGGATCGATCCACCCATATCAAAATAGTGACTACTGTTCATAGTATAGATCCACCCATATCAAAATAGTGACTACTGTTCATAGGATCGATCCACCCATATCAAAATAGTGACTACTGTTCATAGGATCGATCCACCCATATCAAAATAGTGACTACTGTTCATAGGATCGATCCACCCATATCAAAATAGTGACTACTGTTCATAGGATCGATCCACCCATATCAAAATAGTGACTACTGTTCATAGTATCGATCCACCCATATCAAAATAGTGACTACTGTTCATCAGCTCGGCAGCAAAGGGTCAAACTGTGGCATGACATAAAGTCACAAACCGAAGTCATAGCCTTTGCGATTACATATTTCTTCTTGAATTATTATTACTTCTCTTCAGCTGACCTCAGCACCTGTATATTCATCAGAGCACACTGTGAACTCAGACGTTCCACAGTGGGTGCAGCACACTTAACCCTTCGCAGCCATTACCAAACAGCTAACAATCTCCACTGTCAAGGTCTTCAGGCCTCAGGCCTCACTCACCGTCCATTCATCACACAATTTGATTTTAATTTTCTAACTCTATGATTAAACTGATTTAAAACTGAATCTCACAACACAGTGCTCCTAATCATTCCAATCTAATCTACATGAGAAAGGCCTTGCTGGGGATATCAGGTCCCGTTGTTATTCACAGGATTTAGAGCAAGACAAGACAAGTGTAAGTGAGAGGCCATGAAGTCTGAAAGGGAGAAAGTTGGCACAAAGCAAATGACTGCAGCTTCACTTTCTAACTGGCCACCTTTAGACCAGGTGAGGGCAGTGAGGGTGGCAGAAAGAAATACTTATCGCATGCTTATTTTGTTTGGGTTTGGGAGTGCACGTTTTTTAAAAATAATTTTTATAACATTTTGAGTGGGTGGTTTTGCACCTACCCAAGCTTGTGCCATGGTGTGTATGTGAAAGGCAGAGGACGATCTGTTGTCTGTATAGCACAGGCTAGCCTGAAGCTCTGTAGTCCACATGAGCTTAGATTCCTAGTCTTCCAGCCAATGTTCTGAACACTGCCTTTCAGGCAGAAGAGTCATGGCCAGCGTATGGTCCTCATTTGTTCTAGTGGTTATAAAAGCATTGCCCACCAACTAATCCTAAATGGTCTTTTAATATCTTTCATTTTAAGATTATTTTTTGGTTGCTGAATGAGCACTCTACCCTCAGTCCTTGATTTTTTGAGAGAAGGTGCACTTAGCTCAGGTTGGCCTTGAAGATGCCACCAGACAGCTCAGCCTGTCCTTGAATCTTCTGCCTTTACCTCCTGATGTTTGAATTAAAGGAATGAACCACCGAGTTCAGATCATTTTTTTTTTAATTAACAACCAAAATATTCAAAATTGAAGGCTGGAAGAATTTAAACAGGTTCTTCAAACACACAAAACAAGGATTTCAACACAGGTCTAATCTCAAAGTTCAATAAATAATAGTTCTCCTCCCCTGGAAATTACAGAGATGTCAAGTTGCACCATCAAAGAAAGGGCTCTAAGTAAAATTTATGGGCAAGTGTTAAAGACTTAAGTGTTCAGCTTAAAAGAGCATTTAATTATCATGTTTAAAATGTGGAGACTCTCTAAGGAATACAATAATGGTTTTTATGTGTGACTACAAAAAAAAAAACACTGAAAATTTAGAAGTAGTATAGATTTAATAGGCTAACATAGTTTCCTACAAAGTAAATAAAATGAAAAATAAGTATTTGCAAAAGAAAGGATTTTCTATGCCAATCTCATTCAAGGTTTTGTTATTATAGAGTATATTAGTCAAGGTTCTCTAGGATCACAGAATTTAGGGAATGTCTCTCTATATTGAGGGAATTTATCGTGATGACTTATAGTCTATAGTTCAACTATCCCAACAATGGTCAGCTGTGTCTGGGAAGTCCAAGAATCTAGTAGTTGCTCAGTCCCACGAGGCTAGTTGATTCATCTGATCAAGTCTATAACATTAGGTTCCAACAGATGTGCTGGCAAGTAAAAGCAAGCAGGTGAAGAAGAGTGAATCTTCCTTCTTCCAATGCCATTATGTAGGTCTCCAGCAGAAGGTGTAGCCCAGATTAAAGGTATGTGCTACCTTGCCTGGATCTGGGACTTGCTTTGTCCCAGGCTGACCTTGAAAGAGATCTCCCTACCTTAGACTACTGGGATTAAAGGTGTGTACTACCTTGACTGGGCCTAAGCTTTTCATGGCCACTATGCTTCAAGATCTATATCCCAAGATCCAGGTCAGACACTTGTGTCTTCCAGCCTCAAGATCAGGATCACAGTTGAGCCCTCCAATTCTAGATTGTCATTCATTCCAGATATAGTCAAGTTGAGAACCAGGAATAGCCATTACACAAAGACTTCATTTCTAGGCCCTCAGGGCTCAGATAAATAAATAAATGTTTATCTATTCAGTCCAGAAAGAATAGGTCAGAATACAGAAGTTTCTCAGTAATTAGACAATAAGGTCTAACCACTGTGTGGAAGATGATTAGACCTCGGGGATTCTACAGGAATAACTGTTTGTTTGTTTGTTTGTTTGTTTGTTTGTTTTAAAAAGCCTTAAAAAGAAACTAGAAGATGTAGAATACCTTCAAAACTTCAGTGAACCCCAGCCTTTTTGAGGATGATAACATTCACAGTATGATTCATTTACAAAAATCCCTTCTTCAAAGAGGTCAGAGGTAGTCATTCTTTCAGGCAATCTGTACAACAGCATTCTGTTTACCCATGCCACCCATGGCCTTTCACAGTTCTGTCCATCAGAGACCAGCTTTTCCTTTGTCTTTGGGTTATTTATAGATTGTGTATAAGTAATTGTAGTTAGTATTATTTTTAAATGGATTTTGAGTCATGGAATCATAGAAGTAGCTAGAACCATCTAAGTTTATAAATGCAAGTTTCTTTCCTCGATACGATGAATTTCCAAACTACCAATTACTTCCTCAGTGAGCCATGGATGGTAGTTTCATTTCTGGGAAATTCATAAAAGATTTTATTCTTTATTTACCCTCGTGCCTATCACATGTATACATAGAAGACCATTGTGCCAGAACTGATCTAATTTACCCAGGAAGTTCGCCTTTTAAGAAATGTAACATCTTGCCCAGCCAGTGATGGTACATACCTTAAATCCCAGCACTTGGGAGGTAGCTGCAGACAAATCTCTGAGTTCAGGGTCAGCCTGGCTAACAGAGTGAATTCCAGAGTGAATTCTAGCTAGTGCTAGACAGAGAAACCCTGTCTCAAAAACCCAGAGAGGGAGAGAGAGGGAGGGAAGGGTGGAGGGAGGGAGGGGTGCAAAGATGAAGGAAGGAAGGAAGGAAGGAAGGAAGGAAGGAAGGAAGGAAGGAAGGAAGGAAGGAAGGAAGGCAATATCTCATATCTCATACAGGTTTGACCCTGATCCAGAGACTCAGGGATACTTTCCTACCTGTGACTCATTTGAGTTAGTCTATTCTCAAAGATAAGCCAACATACCATTTATTTCCATTGCTTTAAAATTAGTATGTTTTAGTCATAAAACTCTTACAGTCCAAGTTTACTTTAGTAAACACCAGGTGGTGCATGTACTTTAAAAAAAAATCTATCTCACTAATCCATAAATATAGGAAGACTATTGGCAGCTAGCTTTTGATGAGTATCACCATTTGCTTGGCCAAGTTCTATACCACATGTGTATAAGGCAAATACGTTAGCTAGACTTTAAAAAATAGAATCTAGACTAGTAGTTGTTTGGGTCATGTGTTTGAGACCCTCTCCTCTATCACAAGCACACTGCTGGAGAAAAGGAAGTGTGTCTCCTTCAGCTGCAGTTTTAATATAAGGATGTGATATAGCATCATTACATATTTTTAGCCCTTTGCTGTGGTTTAAAAGTTTTCTGTATCTCTAAAATTGTGGATGAGGAGTTTTCACCTTCCCGGGGTCCCACACATATGCTGTTAATTCTCGTGTTCTTAACCTGACACTGCTGGTGAATAGATGGATTTGGATGATTAGTTGTTGAAAAGTATCTCCTATCCTGAATGAGACATCTGTCATTTAGGCTAATGGTCATTGATTGCCAGCAAATGGATTTGCATATAAAAAAAGATTGTAAGGATGGCAATCTGGCTACTTCTGTATTTATAACTGAGACTTGATGTTTCTCTCCAAATCTTTATAAGGAAAAATCACGGACAGCAACTCAGTGCTTTTTCTGTATAAAAAGTCAATAATTATCAAATCTATAATATGCAATGCCCTATAGAGAACACACCAAGGGTAACTGGAATATTATATTATTATCAACACTAAATGCAATACCCATAACTGTCAATTGATTATACAATACTATTTGTAGTCAAAGTTTTCCTATCTGAAAGGTTTAGATACCCAAGACAACCTTGTAGTAGGCGTGGTTTATTTATTTGTTTTTCATACAGTGGGCCTGAGGGGGATGCCTCAGTGGGCAGGGATGCTTCTTATGTAAATGAAATTTGAGTTCAAATTGCTAGCCCCCACATAAAAAATAAGACATGGCTATACATGCCTTTAACCTCTTTAGTACTGAAAGGTGGAGACTGGCAGATCCTGGAAGCCTTCTGGTGAGCCAACACCAAATCAGTAAGTTTCTTCTTGCTCAATGAAAGATCCTGTGTCAAGGCAAGAAAGCAGGAGGGCATGGTAGAGGAATATACATGATGTGCTTCTCTGGTCCCTTCATGAATGTAAGACGGCACCCACCCACCTACCCACCCACAATTTGTTCTGGTTTATATTGCAGAATGAGCATACTTCCCTGGGCCTCTCCACCCCACCCACCCACCCCACCCACAATTTGTCTTGGTTTATATTGTATAGTGAACATACTCCCCTGAGCCTCCCTACCCTCCTTTTTCCTCATCCCCACGCTGTTGATCTCTAGACTATTTTATTTCTACTTTTGATATATATGTGTATGTATATATATATATATATATATATATATATATATATATGTGTGTGTGTGTGTGTGTGTGTGTGTGTGTATACATATATATGTATAATTTTTATCAGAGTCTAGTTTATAGTAAGTGATTCTCTTTACTTGCATCCATTTTTCTTTCAAACAACATAACCTCATTCATTCATTGTTTAAAAGCATTTTTCTTTTTTTTTTAAGAATTATTTATTTATTTTAGGTATATGAGTACACTGCAGCTGTCCTCAGACAGAACAGGGCATCAGATCCCTTCACAGATGGTTGTGAGCTACCATGTGGTTGCTGGGAATTGAACTTAGGACCTCTGGAAGAGCAGCCAGTGCCCTTAACCTCTAAGCCATCTCTTCAGCCCCAACCTCATTCTTCTTTATGCCTGAAAAGTTTCATTGGCATGTGACATGAAGGTCACATGGCTCAATAAAGCAGTAAGCCACTGCTCTTAGAACACTGTATCTATTAAACCATCTATACTTGACAGTAACTCTGGATCTCTCAGTTATGGTCTTATTGCTACACAAAACACCACAACCATAAAGCAAGTTGGTGGAGAAAGGGTTTGTTTGGTTTACGCGTCCACATCACTGTTTATCACCAAAGGAAGTCGGGGTAAGAACTCAAGCAGGGCAGGAACCTGGAAGTAGGGGCTGATGCAGAGGCCATGAAGGAGGCTGCTTACTGGCTTGTTTCACAATGCTTACTTAGTCTTCTTACAGAACCCAGGACCACTAGCCCAGGGATGGCACCACCCATAATGGGCTGTTCCCTTCCCCATTGATCACTAATTGAGAAAATGCCTTACAGCTAGATCTCATGGAGGCATTTCCTCAACTGAGGCTCCTTCCTGTCTAATGGCTCTAGCTTATGTAAAGTTAACCACAAAACCTGCCAGTTCACTAGGTGTTTTTAGATTTTGTGAATGAAGAACTTCAGGCTCTGAGATACTAAACGTCTCCCTTATGTACAAGCTAGCAAGAAGTGAATCCACAAGGCAAACACCAGTTGCTCGCAGCGCCTATGTGCATAATCAGTTGGATGGTTAGGATTCAGCTAGCTTTTTCCTATGGACAGTGGGTCCAATGAGTGCTTGGCTCAGCAAACATGCATGCCGTCCCCTCCCTTCCTAGCTTTCTGCTTCTCCAAGCCATTTCCCTTATATTTGGTGACCCATAACTCCCTATCCAGAGACACGTACAGTCCACACTCAAGTATGTAGGTTGCTATATGTCAAATTTATCCGCAATCTCGTCTCCTTAAGAGGACTCTAGGACCTGACTACAAAGGCCAGCCTTCACTACCCCACATCTGTTCCAAGCGAGTATAAATTTACAAAATGACTTTGGCTTCCCATGCTTATGCATTCCTCATACACAGCAGATTCAGTTCAACAGAGACATCTCTAATCCCATTTCCTTTCCTATACAGAAAAAAACGGTTTAGTTATCACACGTGCCAAGGGCATTTGGCTCTGGTAGTGGAAACTGGAAAATGGAGTAAAATTTTCCAGGCTCAAGGTGCTAGATGATCGACCAGGTCTTTTCCCTGGAGCTTGGGATTTTGGAAAAGTGCAGCCATGCAAGCTGGGAGCCTGCCTAAACCTGCAGTTCCCTGAACCCTCGCTCAGACTGGGCAGATGCACAAACTACAGGGAGCCTCATTTGCAGAGGAGTCTTCCTTTGTTCTATTTTAAAGCTTGGGGTTCTGTCAAAAAGTGATAGCCAAGCTTCCCCGTGAGAATCAGGACTTGCACAGCTCTGAAGTGCTCGTGGAAAAGAGGTTTCCATAGGCAGCGGAGGAGACCTGGAACCCTTCCTTGCTCACTCCTCAAACCCAACCGGGCTGACTCCCGGCTAGGTTTAGGGCTCTACAACTTCAAACTCACTGTCCAATTTAAGGCTGTAATTAAAAACTAGGGACTCGGGCTCTTTCCCTCCCGGATTGAAGCAAGCCACACCCCGCTGCGAAAGCCCAACAGCACCCTTACTGCGCTTGCGCTTGCGTACAGTCCCCAGCCGCTTCTGTTCCCCACCCCCCAGTCGCCTAGCAACGCTGGAGTCACAGTGGCAGCGCTCTAGAGCCCCTTTCTAGCAAGAATAGGTCAGTGTTCTCTCTTGACACTCTTAGCTGCCACGTGCCAGACTGGAGGGGGCCATGGAGGGAGAGGAGAAGCAGCAGTAAGTGCCGGGTTTCAGCTTTCTGTTTCCCCTTCTGAAAACCATTTCTATTTCTTGCAAAAGATTAAGGGAGTGGCTCAGCACATAAGATCCAGGCCACATACATCCAATAGGAAACCTCCCCTGCTTTCCAATGTTTGAGTGATTACAGTATCTTTTTTTTTTTTTTCTAATGCAGCGTTTACTGAGCATTCTTGAAGCCATCATGAAATAATCACTCCTCATACCCCACATTTAACTCATCAGCAAATTCTGTCTGCTCCAGTGTTGAAATTATCCATACTCCACTGTTCATTGCTTCCTGTATTGTCCTCACTCGGTCTCAAGAACCAGCTTTTCATGGATACAGCCATCTCTTTGCTTCCCTAGTCTCTCTGCAGCCTTTTCAACATGGCCTCTTTTTAGAAGGGGGGAAAACTGTTTTCCACAGGGTAGATACAGTAAAACCAAGGCTCCTCTTATGCAAGCTACTTCCTCCTCTTGCCACACCACACCTGCTGCATCCCTCTAGATCACCCTGGCACCTGCATACAGCCACATGCAATCATCTGTAGGGATCCTTAGAGTGACCCCCAGACATGTATCAGCACCACCTAAGAACATGTAGAAACAAAAACTCTCAGGATCTCCCCACATGAAACATTGAATCAGAAACTCTGGGACCCCAGTAATCTGTGGTTTGACAAGGCCCAGGTGGTTCACCTTTGGTGAACTGTGGAATGGAGATAAGACAGCTACAAGGAGTGACACGGTGCCAGGGACACCTGCTTCCAAAATGGTATTCTTGTCAGAACAGTGGCTCTTACTGTAGGCCACCTAGAGAACTGGTTGAAACAAGTTCCTAAGAACAAGCCTCAAAGATTACTATTTGATACCTTTAGATTTGTTTAACTGATAATTTTGGAGAACATGCTTTATGTCTAAAGATGGACACATTTCTGATAAGAGTTTTGATAGTTACAGTTGGCTCTGCTGGAATGTTCCCTCCTCGAATATCCTTAATTTGTACCCATCCCTCCCTTGCTTTTTTCAGTTACCACCTTCACAATACCCTGCCCCAAATGTAGCCTCTCCTCCCACATACCTACATGCCTCTTCCTCCCTGGAAATTGTCCTTATCACGCGGCACCATCTAATAGACGGTGTATGCCCCATTTCATTTCTTCTCTGCCTTCTCTAGAATGTAATCCCAGTGAAAACAGGAGTTTTCACCTGTTTCCCGGCTGTATCCTCAGAGCCTCGTGTAGCAGGCATGTAGAGACCCGCTGAATGAATTAGCAGCATTGCCCTGTCTCTCTCACATCAGTTACAATAGCTATTGTTCTTTCATATAAATCAAGGAATGGAACCTTAGATATTAAGTGGCAGAGGTTCCAATCCAAGCATGGGTGCTTTCTGTTTTGTTGTTACTGTTTGCATTGCTGATAGAGAACCTAGGGTCTCAGGCACATTAGTGTTTTGTCTGTATAAGGTGTTTCATTGTACAAAGATGTTTCTACAGAATCGGGCATTTCACATTTATTTATCTGTAGCCATCCACGCCTTGAAATACAGAAGCAAGTAAATGCATAAACATGTAAACCAACATCCACAGTCCTTTCCTTCAAGGATCTGATACAGATGTGTTGGTGTTCAACCATGAGAAACAGATGGAGAAAGCAGAGACCAAGGAGTTCAGACCAGAAAGTTACAGTTTTTAAGTAAATACACAGATCTGCGAATATAATAGAAACATCTTAGATGTTGTTTACACTTTTCTAGTAATCAGTTTTTCTAAATCCTTTGCAAAGCACCAATTTTTGTTACAAATCAAGGAAATAAGATCACAAAGAATCTGAAAAATGTTTTTAACGTGGAATGGAGTGAGGGTTAAGGGTGTACAGCTAAAGCAAAGGCAGAGTGGAAAAATAAGTCTAGTACAATCACCTGAAATATATAAAGAGTACAACACAAAGCATTTACCTAAGCTGAACAGAACACGGGTGTCAGGCCAGCAGTGATCAATGAACTAATAGTCACCACTGCATGGAACTTATATTGATCCGTAAGGGCATGTCTGGTGCTCAGTAAAGACAAAGAGCTAGATGCATGCAATTTGAGTTATAGTACGAGTCACAAAAGAACGTACAAGCCTAGAGCATCATGGGGATGGGACTCTAGGGAGTGTCTGGGAAATGATTTTTCAACTGATACCCAAGAGATGCTAGGAAGCTGGGAAAGACCAGTGGTGCTGGGGAAGGAAGAGCAGGAGCAGGTGCCCTGCGGAGAGAAGATCTGAACACAGGGAAGAAGCTTGAATGAGATTGAAGAGATTAGCCTCAGTGCACACTCAACATAATAAGACTAGGTTTTACTCTAAGTCTAATGGAAAGCTATCCGAGATTGTTAACTGAGAAATTACAATAGAAATGATGATGGACTGGATTCATTTTGAAGTAAGGTAATAGGTATATTTTAAGGGTTGTGGAAAAGGCGAAACAGAACTACCCATTTGTCAGTATGAATCTAGAATCTTTGTTGTTATTGTTTTGACCACGTTTTTATTCTTTTGAAGATACCATACAATGTATTTAGATCATATTTCCCCCACCCTAATTCCTGCCAGACCCACCCTCTCCTTCCTATCTACCCAGCTTCATGTACTCTCACTGATTTCTTTTCTCCTCTTTTTTAACCCGTTGAGTCCAGTTAGTGTCACCCAAATACTCTTGGGTGTGGGGCCTGCCCTGGAGCATGGTCATCCTACCAGGGTCACACCATTAAAACAAAACAAAACAAAGCAAACAAACAAAAACAAAACCCGACTCTTTGAGCCTAGCAACTCTCATTTACCAATAGCTCCTTGGGTAGGTGTGGGATTTTGTACCCATATAGCCCCTTCCATGATGGGATTTGTCTGGTTGAGTTTGCACAGGTCTTGTGCATGCTGTCAGAATCACTGTGAGTTCATATGTGTAGCTCTCCAGGTGTGTTCAAGAAACATTCTTTCCTTGTAGTCACCTAACAAGTTGGTTGTTGATAATCTTTCAAATCTCTGAGCCTTCAGTACAGATGACCCACTTAGAACTGATTACTTTGAAGTCTCTGATTCACAGCAATTGTGGGTCTCTGTTAACTGCCTGGTATTGCAAGAGGTAGCTTCTCATATGAGAGATGCAAAGATCTATAGGTATAGCAATTAGTCATTAGCAAATTAATAGGTTCTCCAGGGCCTCTAATGTATCTGGTTGTTCTTAGCCCCATTAATGGTGCCAGGTATAGCTTCTGATTCATGGAGTAGGGATTAAATCTAATTAGAAAGTGATCATTTAGCTCCTTATATTAGTTATCTTTCTATTGCTGTGACAGAACACAAAAATGAACTTAGACAAGAAAGCATTTTGGGGGGATTAGAGTTTCAGATGGTTAGTCACTGATGGCAGAGTAAAGGCATAGTAGCAGAAACGGCTGAGAATTCATAGCTTGACCCACAAGTAGGAGGCAGAACAATAGCACAGTGGGAACGGCACAAGTCTTTTGAATCCCCAAAGTCTGCCCCAAGTAACACATGTTCTTCAACAAGACCACACCTTTTAATCCTTTCCAAACAGTGCCAAACAACTGTAGAAAAAGTATTCAAACATATGAGTTTTGAATTCACTACTGAAGCCACTCACATTTAAACTAACACACTCTTGTAACATATATACCCTTGAACCCATGGGCATACCTTAACAAGACGCTCATTATGTTAACTCATAGAATTTGCAATGAGTAATATTCATGATTACTGTTCTCCTCTAGTATCATATTCAGCAATTTCCAGCACTATGAAAGCTATCTAGTATGGACAAAGCTTCCAAGTCAATATGAACTTAATTTCTTTATGTTTTATGACTCAAGTATGTGATGTCTTGAGCAATAGGGTCTTGCATCAAGATCTAGGGGGTAACCAAGTAAAAAGAATAGCCAATGATGCTTGAAGGTCTATGAAATCCCACTCGCCACAAAGAAAAAAACGTTTTAAAGATAATTCATTACTGGGACTGAAATTTTCTTTGGTAGCTTGTGTCTAGTTTGTGTATTTCTCTACCATTATCAGGCAAATTCATTTAAACTCTTACTAGATTTGTATATGTATATATTCTTGGATGCTTCCACAATGGTAGTGTGCTGGTTAGTTTTGCCAACTTGACTCAAATAGATTCATGTATGAAGAGGGTACCTTAATTGAGGAGTTGCTTCCATCAACTGGCATGTAGGGATGTTGATTAAGCATTTTCTTATGTAGAATCATTTTCTTTCAGTTCACTGTGGGTGATACCATCTTTGGGCAGGTGATCCTGGGTTTTATAAGAAATCAAACTGACCAGATGTCCCTCAACAGAGGAATGGATACATAAAATGTGGTACATTTACACAATGGAGTACTATTCTGCTATTAAAAAATGAATTTATGAAATTCTTGGGCACATGGATGTATCTGGAGGACATAATCCTTAGTGAGGTAACCCAATCACAAAAGAAGTCATTGGATATGCACTCACTGATAAATGGATATTAGCCCAGAAACTTGGAATACCCAAGATACAATTTGCCAAACACAAGAAAATCAAGAAGGAAGACCAGCACGTGGATACTTCATTCCTCCTTTGAATAGGAAACAAAATACCCATGAAAGGAGTTACAGAGACAAAGTTTAAAGCTAAGATGAAAGGATAGACCATACAGAGACTAACCCACCTGGGGATCCATCCCATAATCAGTCACTAAACTCAGACACTATTACATAGGACAGCAAGTGTTTACTGAAGGGACCCTGATATAGCTGTCTCATACAGAAGTGGATGCTCACAGTCATCTATAAGATGGAGCACGGGGCCCNGCCAAAAAAAAAAAAAAAAAGATGGAGCACGGGGCCCACATTGGAGAAGCTAGAGATAGAACCCCAGGAGCTGAAGGAGTATGCAACCCTAGAAGAGGAACAACAATATGAACTAACCAGAACCCCCAGAACTTGTGTCTCTAGCTCCATATGTAGCAGAAGATGGCCTAGTTGGCCATCATTGGGAGGAGAGGCCCCTTGGTACTGCAATCTTTATATGCCCAAATACAGGGGAATGCCAGGGCCAAGAAGTGGGAGTGGGTGGACAGGGGAGCAGGGAGGGGGGAGGGGGGAGGGAACTTTCGGGATAGCATTTGAAATGTAAATTAAGAAAATATCTAATAAAAAAATTGGAAAAAAAAGAAACTAGGGAGGAAAAATGAAACACAATATATATATACATGTAGATGTCATTTATATTTATATATTTATTTCTATGTCATTTTTATATTTACTGTGTCATATATATATAAAGTAACATTAAATAGTATAAAAAGTAAAAAAAAAAAAAAAAAAGAAATCAAACTGAGCAAGAAATGGAGTGTCTAGTACAACTGACCCCTAGTCTATTTGACACACAGACATTTTCTTATACATCCCAAAGATCTCCTATTAAAAACATAAATAACGTTAAAAGTCCCAGAGTCTTCATTCCCTGTACTGGCTGGTTTTGTGTGTCAACTTGACACAAGATAATGTCATCAGAGAGGAAGGAGCCTCAGTTAAGGAAATGTCTCCATGAGTTCCAGCTATAGAGTATTTTCTCAGTTAGTCATCAATGGGGAAGGGTCCAGCCCATTGTTGGCGATACCATCTCTGGGCTGGTGGTCCTAGGTTCTATTAGAAATCAGGCTGACCAAGCCATGTGAAACAAGCCAATAAACAGCACTGCTCCATGGCCTCTGCACCAGCTCCCGCGTCCAGGTCCAGCCCCATTTGAGTTCCTCCAATGATGGATTATGATCTGGAAGTGTAAGCCATATTCCTTTCCTCTCCAACTTGCCTTTTGGTCATGGTGTTAGTTCAAAGCAATAGAAACCCTGATGAAGACAAATCTGTACCAGAAATGGTAGGGTATTGCTGTGACAGACCTGACCATGTAGTATAAGCAGCGCTCCTTCACAGTTCCTACCACCAGGCTCCTGCCTTTCCTTTCCTTAGTGATGAACAGTGATGTGTAAGCTGAAATAAACACTTTCCTCCCCAGGCTGGTTTTAGTCAGAATTTCCTATTACAGTAATAGAAAAGCAAACTAATATGTGTTCATATGACTTTTCTAAAAGGCAACCTAGACTCTAAGCTATTATGAATAGAGCAGTATTGCTTATGGATTAGCAGGTGGTGCTATGGTAAGATACAGGGTACTTTGTATGATAAATGCCCAAGAGTGCTAGAACTGAGTTGTGTGGTAGATGGATTTCTCCCTTTTGAGAAAACTCTGCAGTGGTTTCCTTAATGGCATTGCCAGCTCCCACTCGCACTGGCAATTCATTGTTCTCTTGTCTCCACATTTATAAACAGTTCTTCTGCCCTTTGCTGTTTGACCTTAGCCATTATGACTGTGATGAGAGAGTATCGCAATGTACTTTTAAATCTCTAAGGATGTTGGACTATTTTTTGCAATGTTTCTCAGTCACTTGTGTTTCATCTCTTGAGAACTATTTAATTCCATGCTCAATTGTTTAATTGGATTGTTTATTTTCCTTATATTTAGCTTTTAGTTCTTTGTATCTTCTAGATACAAATCCTATCATATATGTAGCTGGTAAAGATTTTTTCCCCATTCTGTAAGCTGCCTCATCACATAATTAATGGTGTTCATGTTCTATTTATTAATTGCTGATTTTAGTGTCTGTGCTATCTCAGCCCTGTTCAGAAAGTCCTTTCTAGTGCCACTAAGTTCAAACCTAGTACCCAATTTTTCCTCTATCAGACTCAGGCACCACTGTCTGGCTCAGCACAGGTTTGTGTTTTGTTTTGTTTTGTTTTGTTTTGTTTTGTTTGTTTTTGATGGTGCTGAGAGGCAGCTTATAGAATGGAGAAAAATATCTTTACCAGCTACACATCACAAGCCTATACGTGTGTGGACTTATATTGTGTTCCTCAATTCTATCCTGATTATGTTTGTTTTTATAGTAGTATTATAGTGTTTTTATTAATACAGCTTTGAGCATAGTTTAAAATTAGGGGTGCTAATTCTTTTCACTGTTCTGGGGTGTGTGTGTGTGTGTGTGTGTGTGTGTGTGTATGTGTTTATATAAACTTTAAGATTCTTTTTCAAAAAAATTTTAAAAGAATTGGGTTGGAATTATGAAGGAAATTACATTTAATCTGTAAGTTGTTTTTGATAAGGTGGCCTTTTAAAAAATATTAGTTCTGCCAATCTCCAGTTGTGGCAGATATGTCCATCTTCCTGTATTTTCAGTCTTTCACTTCCTTAGTTAAATTTATTCATATATAGTATTCTACACATACACACACACAGACAGGCATATAGTAGGTGAAATGTGATTGCTTCCCTGATTTTCTTCTTGGTATGTATTCTGATTTTTTTTGTGAGTAAATTTTAAATGTGTTCATCAGTTTTAGAAGTTTTGTGGTGGAGTCTTTAGAATCTTTCATATATAGAATCATATATGCAAATAAGAAAACACTGACTTCTTTCTTTCATATCATCTTCTCTTGTATTATTGCTGTAGCTTGCACTTCAAGCCTTATATTCAACAGTGATAGAGAAAGAAGTCATCCTTGTTGTATTCATGATATTGGGAAGGCTTGTTATATATTACCTTTAATATGTTGAGATATGTCCCTTTATCCCAAGATTCTCCAAAAGTTTTGTCATGAATGAATTTTGAATTTTGTCAAAGGCCTTTTCTGAATCCAATGAGATAATTGTGTATTTCTTTTGTAATTGAATCTTTTAAAAAAAATTTTTTATTAGATATTTTCTTTATTTACATTTCAAATGCTGTCCCAAAAGTCCCCTATACCCTTCCCCTGCCCTGCTTACCTACCCACCCACTCCCACTTCTTGGCCTTGGCCTTCCCCTGTACTGGAGCATATAAAGTTTGCAAGACCAAGGGGCCTCTCTTCCCAATAATGGCCAACTAGGCCATCTTCTGCTACATATGCAGCTAGACACACGAGTTCTGGGGGTATGGATTAGTTCATATTGTTGTTCCACCTATAGGGTTGCAGGCCCCTTCAACTCCTTGAGTACTTTCTCTGGATCTTCCATTGAAGGCCCTGTGTTCGATCCTATAAATGACTGTGAGCATCCACTTCTATATTTGCCAGGCACTGGCATAGCCTCACAATAGACAGCTATATCAGGTTCCTTTCAGCATAATCTTGCTGGATTATGCAATAGTGTCTGGGTTTGGTGGCTGATTATGGGATGGACCCCTGGGTGGGGCACTCTCTGGATGGTCCATCATTTCATCTTAGCTTCAAACATTGTCTCTGTAACTCCTTCCATGGGTGTTTTGTTCCCTATTCTAATGAGGAATGAAGTATACATGCGTTGCTGTTCCTTCTTGTTGATTATCTTGTGCTTTGCAAATTGTATCTTGGGTATTCTAGGTTTCTGGGCTAATATCCACTTGTCAGTGAGTGCATATCAAGTGACTTCTTTTGTGATTGGGTTACCTCACTCAGGATGATATCCTCCAGATAGATCCATTTGCCTAAGAATTTCATAAATTAATTGTTTTTAATAGCTGAGAAGTACTCCATTGTGTAAAAGTACCACATTTTCTGTATCCATTCCTCTGTTGAGGGACATCTGGGTTCTTTCCAGCTTCTGGCTATTATAAATAAGGTTGCTATGAACATAGTGGAGCATGTGTCCTTATTACCAGTTGGAACATCATCTAGGTATATGCCCAGGAGAGGTATTGCTGGATCTTCCAGTAGTATTATGTCCAGTATTCTGAGGAACCACCAGACTGATTTCCAGAGTGGTTGTACAAGCTTGCAATCCCACCAACAATGGAGGAGTGTTCCTCTTTCTCCACATCCTTGCCAGCATCTGCTGTCACCTGAATTTTTGATCCTAGCCATTCTGACTGGTGAGAGGTGGAATCTCAGGGTTGTTTTGATTTGCATTTCCCTGATGATTAAGGATGTTGAACATTTTTTCAAGTGCTTCTCAGTCCTTTGGTATTCCTCGGTTGAGAATTCTTTGTTTAGCTCTGTACCACATTTTTAATGAGGTTATTTGAATTTCTGTAGTTCCGCTTCTTGAGCTGTTTGTATATATTGGATATTAGTCCCCTATCAGATTTAGGATTGGTAAAAATCCTTTCCCAATCTGTTGGTGGCCTTTTTGTGTTATTGACAGTGTCTCTTGCCATACAGAAGCTTTGCAATTATATGAGGTCTCATTTGTTAATTCTTGACCTTACAGCACAGGCCATTGCTGTTCTGTTCAGGAATTTATCCCCCGTGCCCATATCTTCAAGGCTTTTCCCCACTTTATCTTCTATAAATTTCAGTGTTTCTGGTTTTATGTGGAGGTCTTTGATCAACTTAGACTTGAGCTTTGTGCAAGGATATGAGAATGGATCAATTCTCATTCTTCTACATAATAACCACCAGTTGTGCCAGCACCATTTGTTGAAAATGCTGTCTTTTTTCCACTGAATGGTTTTAGCTCCTTTGTCAAAGGTCAAGTGACCATAGGTGTGTGGGTTCATTTCTGAGTCTTCAATTCTATTCCATTGATCTACCTGTCTGTTGTTGTACCAGTACCATACAGTTTTTATCACAATTGCTCTGTAATACAGCTTGGGTCAGGCATGGTGATTCCACCAGAGGTTCTTCTATTATTGAGAAAAATTTTGCTATCCTAGGTTTTTTGTTATTCCAGATGAATTTGCAAATTGCCCTTTCTAACTCAGTGAAGAACTGAGTTGGAATTTTGATGGGGATTGCATTGAATCTGTAGATTGCTTTCGGTAGGATAGCCATTTTGACTACATTAATCCTGCCAATCCATTAGCATGGGAGATCTTTCCATCTTTTGAGACCTTCAATTTCTTTCTTCAGAGACTTGAAGTTCTTGTCATACAGATTTTTCACTTCCTTAGTTAGAGTCACACCAAGGTATTTTATAGTATTTGTGACTATTGTGAATGGTATTGTTTCCCTAATTTCTTTCTCATCATGTTTATCCTTTGTGTAGAGAAAGGCCACTGATTTGTTTGAGTTAACTTTATATCCAGCTACTTCACTGAAGCTGTTAATCAGGTTTAGGAGATCTCTAGTGGAATTTTTAGGGTCACATGTATATACTATCATATCATCTGCAAATAGTGATACTTTGACTTCTTCCTTTCCAATTTGTATCCCCTTGATCTCCTTTTGTTGTCCAATTGCTCTGGCTAGAATTTCAAGTACTATATTGAATAGGTAGGGAGAAAGTGGGCAGCCTCGTCTAGTCCCTGATTTTAGTGGGATTGCTTCCAGCTTCTCTCCATTTACTTTGATGTTGGCTACTGGTTTGCAGTATAGTGCTTTTAGTATGTTTAGGTATGGGCCTTGAATTCCTATCATTCCAATACTTCTTTCATGAATGGGTTTTGGATTTTGTCCAATGTTTTCTTAGCATCTAAGGAGAGGATCATGTGGTTTTGTTTTTTGAGTTTGTTTATATAGTGGATTATGTTGATGGATTTCCATATATTAAACCATCCCTGCATCCTGGGATGAAGCCTATTTGGTCATGATGGATGATCGTTTTGATGTGTTCTTGGATTCAGTTTGTGAGAATTTTATTGAATATTTTTGCATCAATATTCATAAGGGAAATTGGTCTGAAGATCTCTTTCTTTGTTGGGTCTTTGTGTGGTTTATGTATCAGAGTCATTGTGGCTTCATAGAATGAATTGGGTAGAGTACCTTCTGTCTCTATTTTGTGGGGTACTTTTAGGAGAGTTGGAATTATGTGTTCTTTGAAAGTCTGATAAAATTCTGCACTAAACCCATGTAATCCTGGGCTTTTTTTGGTTGGGAGAGTATCAGTGACTGTATTTCTTTAGGAGAAATGGGGGTGTTTAGATCAATATTCTGATCCTAATTTAACTTTGGTACCTGGTAACTGTCTAGGAAATTGTCCATTTCCTCCAGGTTTTCTAGCTTTGTTGAGTATAGCCTTTTGTAGTAAGATCTGATGATGTTTTGGATTTCCTCATGTTCTGATGTTATGTATCCTTTTTCATTTCTGATTTTGTTAATTAGGGTATGTCCCTGTGCCCTCTAGTGAGTTTGGCTAAGGATTTATCTATCTTGTTGATTTTCTCAAAGAACAAGCTCCTGGTTTGGTTGATTCTTTGAATAGTTCTTTTTTATTCCATTTGGTTGATTTCAGCCCCAAGTTTGATTATTCCCTGCTGTTTACTCTTCTTGGGTGAATTTACTTCCTTTTGTTCTAGAGCTTTTAGATGTGCTGTCAGGCTGATAGTGTTTGCTCTCTCTACTTTCTTTTTGGAGGTACTCAGGTCTATGAGTTTTCCTCTTAGGATGACATCATTGTGTCCCATTATTTAGGGTATATTTTGGCTTCATTTTCATTAAACTCTTAAAAAGTCTTTAATTTCTTTATTTCTTCCTTGACGAAGTTAGCAATGAGTAGAGTGTTGATCAGTTTCCATGTAAATGTTGGCTTTCTATTATTTATGCTGTTATTGAAGATCAGCCTTAGTTCATGGTGACCTGATAGGATGCATAGGATAATTTCAATGTTTTTGTATCTGTTAAGGCCTGTGACCGATTATATGGTCAGTTTTGGAGGAGGTACCATGAGGTGCTGAGAAGAAGGTATATACTTTTGTTTCAGGATAAAATGTTCTGTAGATATCTGTTAAATCCATTTGTTTCATAACTTCTCTTAGTGTCCATGTGTCTCTGTTTATTTTCTGTTTCCAGAATCTGTCCATTGGTGAGAGTAGGATGTTGAAGTCTCCCACTATTATTGTGTGAGGTGCAATGTGTGCTTTGAGCTTTACTAAAGTTTCTTTAATGAATGTGGCTGCCCTTGCATTTGCAGCATAGATATTCAGAATTGAGAGTTCATCTCGGTAGATTATACCTTTGATGAGTATGAAGTGCCCCTCCTTGTCTTTTTTGATAACTTTGGGTTAGAAGTCAATTTTATTCAATATTAGAATGGTTACTCCAACTTGTTCTTTCGGACCATTTCCTTGGAAAATTGTTTTCCAGCCTTATACACTGAGGTAGTCTCTGTCTTTGTCCCTAAGGTAGTTTTCCTGTAAGCAGCAAAATGTTGGATTAGCCAGTTTGTATAGCCAGTCTCTTAGTCTATGTCTATTTATTTATGATCTGAGTCCATTGATGTTAAGAGAATTAAAGAAAGTAATTGTTGCTTCCTGTCATTTTTGTAGTTAAAGTTGGGATTCTGTTCTTCCTGCTGAGTTCTTTTAGGTTTGTTGAGGATTACTTTCTTGCTTTTTCTATGGTGTAGATTCCACCCTTGTTTTGTTGGTTTCCCGTTATTATCCTCTGAAGGGCTGGATTCGTGGAAAGATATTGTGTGAATTTGGTTTTATCATGGAATACTTTGGTTTTTCCATCTATGGTAATTGAGAGTTTTGCTGGGTATAGTAGCCTGGACTGGCATTTGTGTTCTCTTAGGGTCTGTATAACATCTGTCCAGGATCTTCTGACTTTCATAGTCTCTGGTGAGAAGTCTGGTGTAATTCTAATAGGTCTGCCTTTACTTGACCTTTTCCTCTTACTGCTTTTAATATTCTATCTTTATTTAGTGCATTTGTTGTTCTGATTTCTATGTGCCGGGACTAATTTCTTTTCTTGTCCAGTCTATTTGGAGCTCTGTAGGCTTCTTGTATATTCATGGGCATCTCTTTCTTTAGGTATGAGAAGTTTTCTTCTATAATTTTGTTGAAGATATTTACTGGCCCTTTAAGTTGAAAATCTTCATTCTCATCTATACCTATTAGCTGTAGGTTTGGTCTTCTCATGTTATGGATTTCCTGGATGTTTTTAGTTAGGATCTTTTTGCAGTTTGTCTTTCCTTTGATTGTTGTGTCTATGTTCCCTATGGAATCTTCTGCACCTGAGATTCTCTCTTCCATCTCTTGTATTCTGTTGCTGATGCTCGCATCTATGGTTCCTGATTTCTATCTTCAGAGTCGTCTACCTTTGTTTTTTTTTTTTTTTTTTTTTTTTTTTTTTTTTTTTTTTTTTTTTTTTTTTTTTTTTTTTTTTTTTTTTTTTTTTTTTTTTTTTTTTTTTTTTTTTTTTTTTTTTTTTTTTTTTTTTTTTTTTTTTTTTTTTTTTTTTTTTTGGTTTCTGTTAGTAAGATTCTTACATTTGCCTTTCGCCATCTGGTAATCTCTGGTGTTAATGTTCTATCTGTCTCTGGCTAGAGTTTTTCCTCTCATGATTCTGTTGGCCTCTGTCAGCACTCCTGGGAGTCCAATTCTCACCTGAGTCCCAGTGGTCAGAGCACTCTCTGCAGGCAAGCCCGCCTCTTACAGGGCAGGTGTCCAGAAGTCTGGAGCTCTGATCAATGTCCTGAGTCCTGAGGTCAGAGCCATCCCTGTAGGCAACTCTCCCCTGACAAGGAAGGTGCTCAGGGGTCTGGGTCTCAGCTCTGCCTCCTAGCTGGGGATGGAAGCCGGAAGTGACCCTGTTCAAGAAGCTCTGTTGCTTCTGTTGCCCATGTACTCTCCCGTGATCAGGAGGTCCTGGGTGTGCTAGGGGTCCTGTGGCGTGGAGTGGCGTGGAAAGTCCTCTGTGGTCCTTGATGCTCTTGGCTGGGTTCACGCAGAATATGGGGGGGGGGGTTGTTGGGAGGGGAAAGAATCCCAGCTTCTGGTTCGGTGGGGTTCCTTTGTTCCTGTTCCTGCTGGCACAAGACCCTCCTTGACTTTGAAACTGATGTTGCGTTCCACTCATTGTAATCCCCAGGTCCCGAGTATGCTAGGGGTCCTGTGGTGTGGTGAGTCCTCCGGTGCTCCTGGCACCCTCGGCTGGGTTCAGGGGGAAGATGGCGGGGCTGGGTTTCTTAGTCCCTGTTCCTGCTGGCACAAGTCCCTCCGCGATTCTTTGGAGCTGATGTTGCATTAATCCCGAGGTGATCCCGAGGTCCTGCGGCATGGGGAGTACTGTGGAGCCCTTGGTGGCCTCCGCCTGGTTCAGGCAGAAAATGGTGGGGCTGGCCCCAACGGGAACGGATCTACTTGAATCTTTTTATGTTGTGGAATACATTTATTCATTTATCTCTCTATTATGCTTTTATGAAATAGAGTCTTACTGTGTAGTTCTGGTTGACCTGGAATTCTTTATGATGACTAGATTGGTCTCAATCTCAGAGTTATACCTACCTCTATCTTCCCTCAAGTTGTGTGCCCCCTTGACTGGCTCAGATTACATCTATTGATTTCTGTATGTTGACCCATTCCTGCCTCTCTCTGGAATAAAGCTAACTTGATCATGGAAGATGATCTTTTTTATGTGCTTTTAGACTTTGTTTTGAAATATTTTCTTGAGAAATTTTATTTTTGTGTCTATATTCATCAGATTGGCCTATAATTTCTTCTCATTCTTCTGTATCCAGCAGTTCTCAACCATGTGTCATGACCCCTTTGGAAGTTGAACAGCCCTTTCAGAGGGGTCTTCTCAGACCATCAGAAAATGCAGATATTTACATATTTCTTTTTTTCTTTCTTTCTTTCTTTCTTTCTTTCTTTCTTTCTTTCTTTCTTTCTTTCTTTCTTTCGTTGCTATTGTTAAATCTCTGACTCCTTTTTGTCTTTTTATGCAAGAGTAATACTGGATTTTAAAAATAATTTAGAATTATGACTTCCTTTTCTTTTTTTACAGAATAATTTGGGGGAAGGTGTTGGTGTCAATTCTTTTTTGAAGTTCTGGTGGACTTTTGAACTGTATCAAGATGTTACTTTTTTGTGTTTTTTTTCCAGTTACATCTTTAATTACTGTATCTATTTCAATGGTTGTTGTATATCTACTTAAATTATTTACTTCATTTGATTTAACTTTGGTAGCTTATATATATCCAGACTGTTTTCTTTTAGATTTTCTAGTTTAGTGGTATATAGATTTTATTTTGTTTTTAATTAATTGTTTTATCTATTTAATCCCAAATGTTGGTACCCTCCTCCTAGTACCCTCTTCCCAGAGTTCTTTTCCCTCTCCCCTCCCCTTTGCCTCTGAGAGGGCCTCTACACCGACCTCCCTTTCCTGGAACATCAAGCCTCTGTAGGATTAGGTGCATCCTCTCCCAGTTGTACTCACTCTCCGGGTTAGTTGACCCTGTGGGTCTTCCTATGTAGTTGCCATCCCCTTCAGCTCCTTTAGTCTTTCCCCTAACTCTTCCATGGGGGTCCTTGACCACATCCCAATGCTTGGCTATAAGTATCTGCATCTATCTCAGCCAACTGTTGGTAGAGCCTCTCAGAGGACAAACATGCTAGGCTCCTGTCTGCAAGCAAAACATGGCATCAGTAATAGTACCAGGGTTTGATACCTGGCCATAAGATGGATCCCACATTGAGCAGGTCACTATTTAGCCTTTCCTTCAGTTTCTGCTCCAGTTTTTGTCCCTGCACTTCTTTTGGACAGGAACAATTTTGAGTCAAAAATTTTCAAGGTGGGTTTATGTCTCCATCCCTTCACTGGGGGCCTGTCTAACTACTGGAAGTAGTCTCTTCAGGTTCTACCTCCCCACTATTGGGAGTTTTGGCTATGGTCACCCACATTGAGTCCTGGAAGCCTCCCATGTCCCAGATCTCTGGGACTTTCTAGAGGCTTCCTCACTCTCCCCTGCCCCCCAACATCTACATGTCTCCTTTCATTCTCCTAACCCTCTTGGTTTCTCTCCTATCTCCCCCTGATTCTGCCCCCATCTCTTTTCTTAAATTTAGTAAATATTTTTATGATTTTGTTGAAATGTTTTCTATGACCCTGTTCTGGGTTTCTTCTTATTCTTCTATATCCAGCAGTTCTCAACCATGGGTCATGACCCCTTTAGAAATTGAACAACCCTTTCACAGGGGTCTTCTAAGACCATCAGAAAATACAGATATTTACATTATAATTCATAACAGTAGCAAAGTTAAAGTTATGAAGTAGCAATGAAAATAGGTTTATGGATAGGGGTAACTACAATATGAAGAACTGTATTAAATGGTCACAGCATTAGGCTGAGAACTACTGTTCTATACCTATTATTCATAAATTTTGTCTGTATATAGAGACCCAGAGTCTCTGCCTTGTCTTCAAGACCAGATATTCTCTTTTCCACAGGACCCATGGGTGATGCCTTCCTTAGAACCTTTTGTTTGGATTCCTGAGTTTTAAAGCTTTATTTCAGTTTGTTATTCAGATATTCTATCTTCTTATTCAGTTTTCTCTTCACATCTTCAATTGTTTCCATGATTTCTTCTGCTGTTTGTTTCCTAGGTCTTCATGTCTTATGCGAGTTCTTTGAGCACATTTACAATTGCTATTTTGAAATCATTCCTTATATATCAGCTAAGTTGACTTTCTTCTGGGATTATTTTGATGGGGGTTCTAATTTCTAGAAAAGACATACCATCTTGGTTATTCATGTCATTTGTGTGCTTGCTATAGCAACTAAGTATCTGTAATTTGGTCTTTGGTGATGTTTCCTGTTGTGGATATGTGATCATTCTTGAGTGGGTGTTTGGATCTTTGTTTGTTGTTACCCTAGCTTGTCAGGTTTTGATCCACTCAGTGTTTCTTGGTTTTCCTTGGGGCCTTGGGGGCCACTTTGTATTGATGTACAAACTGAATTTCAGACATAGATTCACTTCAGTTAGGTGTAGGCATACCTTCTCTGCCTAGGAGCAAATCTTCTGTAGGTTTAAAAGATTCTTACTGCTGATCTTCAAACATCTATGGAGTACTCACTAGGTTCTTCAAGTGGCTCCTGAGTGGCAAAGGATAGGTCACAATGGAAGTGGAGGTGCTCCTTAGGGACAGGGCACAGGATGCCACACCACCCTCAGATGGAGAAAAGTGTGACTTTCTTCTCCTCTATGCATCCCCTACCTCCTAGCAGCTGCCAAGAGTTAAGCTTGTCTGCCCCGTACTTTTACTTCAGACTCTAATGGTCCTTGAGGTTATGAAAAGTTTTTTCCTATGGTTTATGAAATATTTTAAGCACATCTTTAATTTTCTTTTGTAATTTTTTGGTGTTTTGAAATAGAAGGTTTAACTGGCCTGGATCTTGCTCTATCAGTCAGGCTGGCCTTGAACTCACAGAGATCTACCTGCCCCTTCCTGCACTGGACTAACAGGTATGTGCCACCTCATCTACCAATTTTTATTTTTATAGTATAACTATTAGAGGCAGAGAATATTGAGATTGAAACAATTGTTTAACCTTCATAGTGGTCTTTTCTCAAAATTATAAAGATGGTGAACATTTGATAATATTTTCCAAGTCAACTTTTAAAATTAAATCATTACCTTTGTTCAGAGCTTGAATTGATGCCCTGTCTTCCTGCTGGAGGTGGGTTCTATAAGTTCCCTCTCCCTACTGTCAGGCATTACATCTAAGGTCCTTCCTTTTGGGTCCTGAGAGCCTCTTACCTCCTAGGTTTATGGTGCATTCTAGAGGGGCCCCCCAGCCTCCTACCTCCTGAGGTTGCCTGTTTCCATTCTTTCTGTTGGTCCTCAGGGCTTCAGTCCTTTTTCCTCATCCAATATCAGATTAGGTTCCCCTCCTCCCAACCCCACACCTGTCCACTATCCTTCCCAGGTTCCTCCCTCCCTCCCCCCTTGTGATTGCTTTCTTCTCCCTCCCAAGTGGGACTGAGGCATCCTCACTTGGGCTCTTCAGCTTGCTGACTTTTTTGAGTTCTGAGGACTATATCTTGGGGACAGGGTATCAAGTAAGGGAGGGGATTGCCATCCCACAGTCAAAACTCTGACTCATAATTGTTCCTGTCTGAAAGAACTTCAGGGATGGAATGGAGAGGATCCTGAGAAAAAGAAGGTTCAGTGACAGGCCTAAAGTGGGATCCAGCTCAAGGGGAGGTCCCAAGGACTGACACTATTACTGAGGCTGTGGAGCACTCACAAAAAGGGACCTATCATGACTGCCCTTTGGAAGATCCAACAAGCAGCTGAAAGAGTCAGATGCAGATATTTGCACCCAACCAATGGACAAAGCTGATGATACCTGTGGTTGAATTAGAAAAAGTCTGGAAGAAGCTGAGGAGGAGGGTGACCTTGTAGGAGGACCAGCAGTCTCAGTTAACCTGGACCCCTGAGATCTCTCAAACACTAGACCACCAACCATGCAGCATACACCAGCTGATATGAGGCCCCCAACACATATATAGCAGAAGACTGATGGGTCTGGGTTCAGCCAGAGAAAATACACCTAACCCTCAAGAGACTGGAGGCCCCAGGGAGTTTAGAGGTCCACTTGTGTGGAGGGAAGGTCATGGGGACATACTCGTGGAGACAGGGTGTGGGGAGGAGGTATGGGAGGTTGAACAGTCAGGGTGGACAGGGGCAGGGGAATAAAATCTGGAGTAAAATAAATAATTAATTAATTTTTAAAAGGAGCTTGAATTATCTAGGCATACAAGTGTAAAAAGCTGCTAACCGTAACTTTTTCATCTATCTATCTATCTATCTATCTATCTATCTACTACATGTGCTAATGTAGGAGTGATATTGGGGTACATTGTTCTACCATTGTCTGCCTTATTCCCTTGAGAAAAGTCTCTCCTTGAACCTATAACTAGGCTGGCTGTCATAAATCCCCAGTGATCCTCCTGTCTCTATCCCCCACAGCTCTGAGGCTGCAGACACTTGCAGCCATACCCTGATTTTTACATGAGTGCTGAGACTCGAACTCGGGTACATGTGAGGCAACATATTTTACCTGTTCTTGTCAACTTAGCCATCACCTCAGCCCGATAATAAAACTTTTAAAAAAGATATGTTCAGATTAGCATGTAACCTACCCATGTGCATAAATACTTCATGATTTATAAGCACAATCAAGTCATTACTCTTTACTTCAAAAAATGATAGTCTCTTCAATATACTAGTATGCCATGATAATAATCACTATTAACACAGATTCCTTTCATTGCTGCAGGATTTAGAGTAAGAAGATACCCCAATTTCAAATTTTATAGCATGTCTACCAAATGCTTGAAATATATCTAGATCTTATCTCATTTAGTTATAATTACTGAGAAGCTTATTGGGATAAATGATTTACCACTTATGTTTTTCAGACAGTATAAAACAGAAGATGCTGGTATAGCATGTGTAGCTGAAAGAAAAGTAGAAATCAAAAATGAAAAATGTCCTGGGAAAAGCACACAACACTCAAAACCATGTGTGGACAGAAGACGTGTAAATTATGCTAAATTCATATACACAAATGCAAGAACATACAACGAGCCAGTTCCCTACATTGATAATAAAGGGCCAGAAAATCAGGTTGGACTGATGTTTACTATATATAAATGTAGAATTAGATTCGGAAGCTGTTTTGCAGGGCAATTTGATTACAGTCTATTTAAAGGTCATGACACATCTCAGAGCATTGCTGTTGTTACAAGTAGTTAAGGCAGTAACCTAAGGCTTAGCAGAGAACCATAGCATCTAAGCTCTCTGTGGGTGGGTAGGGGAATGGAAGGAAGAATCTAGCTAATGTTTCTAGAGCATCAGTCTGTAGCCAGTAAGTGCTGCTTGAGGATTGCTTAACAGCATTCTCTGTAGGGTTGTGTTTCTGTCATGTGCTAACATAGCACTTCCCATGATGTTCAGAAATTCTGCCTTCCTACAAAAGACTAGCTTCCACTTATTTAATGCACATAAGCTGCTAGAAATAAGTTAAATTTTATGTAAATTATATTCTTTAATCTTTACAATCTGTACAAAGTGTTATTTAAAATATTTTATAGATAATACTCCTGGGTGGTTACATAGTAAACAGATATTACAGTCTTCCTTCTGGCCCAGGACTATTGGGTAAGCCAAGCTCCTCTCACTCTATCACCATACTAAATATAGTGCATTATTTTTTGAGTCAGATTTGTTGAATAGTTGTAGTCATCTTCTATTGCTGTTTTCAGTTACAAGCTTCAGTACTGGCTTAAAGAAACACAGGTCTACTCTCAGGATGTCCTGAAGAGGAAGTTCCGAGTCAGTCTCACTAGTTCCCAGCAGGGGTCTTAAGGGAGAACCTGTTTCTTGCCTTTCCCAGCATGAAGAAGCTACCTCTAGATCTTGACTCAAGGCATCTTCCTCTTCGGTGTCAGCAGCAGCACACCTTCACCTCTTTCCTCTGGGCAATTTTCAAGCCCTTCCCATAGAAGGACCCTTGAAATTTCTGTAGGCCCATCCTATACTCCAGGATAACTCACCCTACCCCCCATCTCAAAATTCCTGCCAACAATGCTGCTTTGCAGTGTGGCACAACAATTCACAAGCTCAGAGATTAAGACATAAATGTATTTGGCTGGTCAGAGGAACATATTTCTGACTATACTGTCTACACTGTAAATTTTACCCATTCATGTGTGTAGCCCTATCCATTTGCCAAAGGTGTCACACAAAATCTTTTATGTCAGCCACACAAAGCCAACTATGGAATTCTGCCTTCATCCTGCAAACTTCTCCTGAGCTCCTTTGTACACAACCTTTTCTCTCGCTACAGAATTAGTTACAAAACTGACCTGTTTTCTATAGTTTTATCCTTTTCTAGGGAGCCATAGAAATTAATTTATATAGTTTGTGGCTTTAAAAAAATCCTCTCGCCGGGTGTGGTGGCACACACCTTTAATCCCAGCACTCGGGAGGCAGAGGCAGGCGGATTTCTGAGTTCGAGACCAGCCTGGTCTACAAAGTGAGTTCCAGGACAGCCAGGGCTATACAGAGAAACCCTGTCTCGAAAAACCAAAAAAAGAAAAAAAAAAATCCTCTCATGGAAAAATGCATTTAGAGTTCCGTTCTCTGCTGCATTCTTGGTTTTTCACCCTTTCTCTGCCACTGTATATTTTTCATGACTTTGGTCAAATGAGCTTTGGCTTCCTTATCTATAGAGTGAGGATAGTTTATTGTGAGAATTTGTTGTGTGACAAAATGTTTTCTGTGGAGATGCAGATAGAGATATCATGACAAACCACAGTAGGGATACCATGAAAAACCAACTTAGTGAATTGATGAGTTCTATTGGGCTCACTTACAGGAAAGACGCAGAGACAGCTTCATCACCAAGGTCCACCCAAGCATGGGGTGACAGCTTAAAAAAAAAACAAAACCCAAACCAAACCAAACAAAAACACCACTAGAAAACCTGGAACTTAGTGCGGAGCCTGCAGGCAGCTCAACAGGTTGGAGTTTCCCTCCCAAGTGACTCTGTTCTAAACTTCTTCCAGTCAACAACGCTAATTTCTGCTTCTTCTAGGCAGCTAATCTGATCTCAGAGATTGGTGTTTTTTTGTTTTGTTTTGTTTTGTTTTGTTTTGTCTTGTATTTTGTTTGTTTTGTTCTGTTGTTGTTTTGCAGCTCAGCTTCCTTCCTTCTGAAAGGGGCTCACCTCTGTCTTTATTAGTTACTCAGGCAGGGAGGGACTAGTGAATCTCATCAATTTCAGGGACTTCCTGAAGCTATTTTGAGTTATATACCTTCCTGCCCTAGGAGTTTCCTGTTTAGTCTCTGAGGGAACTGTTATGCAGCATGCTTAAAAATAGATACTTTTGGTCAAGTCCTTTTCTAGATTCTAGAGATTTAACACTGAGCCAAATAAACAGGGGAAATGCTCTGGTCTTAGGCTGCTCTTATTCTAACAGAGGAATGGGCAACAGAAGTAAACTAATTAGGATGCTGAATGGCATGGGCGTGCATGGAGGACTGGGAGGACTGCTGGTGCTAGAATTGCAACCATATTTTTCTTTTAATTTTGTTACTGTATGTGTGTGTGTGTGTCTTGCAAGAACCTATTCTCTTCCATGTGTCAGTTCTGTGGGGAGCAAACGTGGGTCATCAGACTTAGTGGCAAGTGCATGTACTTTCTGAGCCATCTTGCTGGCCCAGAGTTGTAGTTCTGACTAGATGATCAGAGAAAGTCACATGAATAAGGTTCTAAGTGAGGAAGTGACTACCATATTGAACATTCTTGGTTCACAAAGGAAGCATGTTAGAAGCAATTGTGCTTAGTAGCACATTCTGCTGATGTGCACAGCTGTGCGCCTGAGGATATCACCGTATCCTACTTACAGCTGGATTCAACACAGTGTTGAGTCTAGAAACTGAACAACATAATCTGCCATTGCATTTTCTCATGTATGTGTTTTCCAGTATGACTTTTGTGGAAGGAGAGGTGTGTCATGTGAATGGTCTCAGACACCTCACCTTGTTCCATTTCTTTTCCATGGATGGTTAGTTAGGTGGAGTTCTGCTTTCATGTCATGTTTTAATGGAGATTGTCTGTGGGGCCCTCCATACTAACACCATCTATCATTCCTCTGTTAACAGTGAACAAGTGCTAGTTCAGATTTGTATCTAAGTCAACTCTCTGCACGGTGGAGACACTAAGAGAAGGAAACTAGTTCAGAAAATAGAAAAGTAAAAGCTTGAAAACTTAATCCAAAAATAACTTACTATAGTTTATAAATATTGTGAAAAATAACAATAAAAATTAGCAACTGCCATCTGTAAGGCTAGCTGACAATTGTTACACACTCACTAGACCAGTCAGAGCCAGGCAAAGTAAGTGTGAAAGCGAGTAGAACAGACACGAGCAAGATGCATCCCAGTTACAGAGGGATCAGTGCACTCGGTGAAGGGAATATTCATATTTCAAAAATAAAAGGAAAGCAACAATGAACTTGCTAATGCCCTCATTTCCAGGAACCTGAAAAATGCTTCACATGTATAAAATTTGTTCCTTTATTCAAGATGACATTTCTTTTTAAAAGTTAGCTTAGTTAAAATATAGTAATACTGGCTTTAAAGTAAAGTTAAGCTGCCTAAATATTTTAACTGCTGTTTACTGGTATGATTGTACACTGAGATCTCAAGATATGCTTTCTTTGGTTGGTTGGTTGGTTGGTTGTCTGGTTGGTCTGGTAGGACCCCTATGTAGTGTAGTATCTTCCTATGTAGGTAGCCCAAGCCTTGAACTTGAAAACCTTCTTCCTCAGATTCCTGAGTACTGGAATCACAGGAGTGTGTTCCCACACCTGGCTTTTAGTTTTATTGGTTTACAAGATTATTTTTTTAAAAAAATGATCATATATGCATTTCTACCTAATGTCATATTTGGGTGCTAGAAAAAGTAAAGCTAGTTTTCTGCTGCTGCTGTTTGTTTAGTTTTGTTAAAAGCTAATCTAACAGGAACAATTGGTACTAAAAGAAAAATTATCAGCCCTGGACCTCCAAGACCAAGTACTCAGTACAAAGAAGATTCATTTGCCCTAGCAGAACAGAGGTAGGGAAATAATAGTCAAAGAAGGAGATAAAGGATGAGGGAGAAGGGGAAAAGAACAAGGAAGAAGGAAGAGGGTATTTGTCCCAAGGGACAAAGGTCTACCTCTGGATAAATAGGAGACAGATGTGGACCATAGGCAAAGGGTGGTTTATAAAGGTACAAGGGGAAAAACCCTGTGTGTGGGTGAGGTATTTAATTTTGATTAGGCATGTTAATTAGGACAGCCAAAGGAGTCTTTTAATTGCTGGACTTCAATACTTTGATAGCTGGTAGTCAGTTTCAAGAGGAGGAAGTAGCCAAATAAGGGAGTAGACCTTGGTGATTAGGTTCAGGAATGTAATCTAAGAATGTTTAGAAACACAGAGGGAATGATAGGAAAGAGGGTGTGGCCTGCCAGAGCTATGCTTGCCATCCTCTTAGCTAACCAGGGTCCCTTCAGGTACTTTCTTTTTTTTAATACTGATTTATTTATTTATTTATTTATTTATTTATTTATTTATTTATTTTCCAATGCTGCCCTTCCCATCCCTCCCACAGAGACCTACCTTTCTTTCTTTCTTTCTTTCTTTCTTTCTTTCTTTCTTTCTTTCTTTCTTTTTTTTTCCGAGACAGGGTTTCTCTATGTAGCCCTGGCTGTGAGACCCTTCTTTCTAATGTTTACTAAAACATATTTCCAATGTATAGTTTCAGAACACTAGCCATTGTTCATCTCCTTGAGAAAATACATTTCCAAAGTTAAGTCAAAGGTTTATTTCCAAATACCTTTTTCAGAGAATCACTGTTTATATTAGTTTTGAGAAATCTTGGGATAAGCATGCTTGAATTTGCTTGAAAATATTCATTTCCAAGATAGCTTTATCCATGGAACTTCTTCTGAATAACATCTATTAATAAATAGATCAGAGAACTGTTGTTCCACAGAACACAGCTTAGATGTAACTGTCATAGGAGACTTTGAGTTGCTTTTAAAAAGCAAATTTTCCACATCCCTAGTATCATTGAGATACCAGCTTGAGAACATTGTAACTCACATGACCTTGGTTGCCTAATCATTGTGATAAAACTTCCATTTTTTTTAAGCCACTGAGCTCTACAAATTAAATTCCATGGTCTATGTAAAGTTTTGGTAGAAATCCATGTCCTTGGAATCCCCAGAATGTTGTGGTGGTGTTGGATGTGGTGGTGATGGATGTGGTGGTGATGGATGTGGTGGTGGTAGATTGGTGGGTGTTATGGTAATGGTGGTGGAGGTGGTGGTGGTGGTGGTGGTGGTGGTGGTGGTGGTGGTGGTGGATGAGATGGTATAGGTGGTGGTGGTATTGGTAGAGGTGGTGGTAGATTTGCTTGTAGAGATGGTGGTGTGGAGTTGGAGGTGGTAGAGTTAGAAGTAGAGGTGGTGTGATGGTAGTTGTGGAGATGGTGGTGGTAGTAGAGGAGGTGATGTGATGGTGGTGGTATTGGTAGAGGTGGTGGTAGATGTGTTTGTAGAAATGGTGGTGCAGGTGGTAATTGTAGAGATGGTGGTGGAGGTAGTTGTGGAAGTGATGTGATGGTAGTTGTGGAGATAGTGGTAGTGGTGGAGGTGATGGTTTTAGACCGGAAATTCCTGCTTATCTCTGACTGACTAGCTATCCTTGAACTCACAGAGACTTGTCTGGCTCTAACTTCTGAGAGTTGAGATAAAAGGCCTGCATCACAACAACCGCCTCCATAGTGTGATTTATGTCCCAATTAATAGGTTAATAGGTATATACCACAGTCATTTCCTTAGAATGACTTCTAAATGTGACCAGTGGGCTCATATGACAACAGTCATGAAACTCTCTAGGTCAGAGAGTTAGGGAAATTGTTGCTGTAAAGAATATATAGGCATTTCCCTTAAAAGGAGCCCCAGAGAATAGTGTCCTTGGACATAATAGGAGATAGGCCTCAGAATAAGAAAAAGAAATAGTTACAATTTTTTTTTAGGCAGTACCCCGTTTACAGCCTGCAAAATGGAGCCCACCCTCCAAAGCCCAGACAAAACCATCCCACCCTGCTGCTTTTCCCAGTTTGGTTTATTTTGCTATAAACTAATTTTCATGGCAAAGCTAATCAATGAACACTAGAGTGAGTCATGGAACAGTGACTTTTTCTGTTAGCTTTTCACCTGAGAGTGAGATGAAACCACATAAGTGAGACAAGAAGCCTCTGTTTCATTGGTGTCACAGTGTCTTGTAAGAAAACACCTGGATCAGAAGGCATGGATCCTGCATAGGTGAACACATGTTCTCAAGAGCACACTTTGCAGATATGAGGAGGAAGGTCCAAAACAGGAAAGTAACAAAGAAGAACATGCATCCATGTTTAATGTTCATGAGAGGCCTAATTCAATCATACTTCATACTTTTGAAATTACAGATGAATTCAAGGTGAACTCAAGATCTCTGCTTGTGTTATACTCTAGGGGAAAACATCAAGGCCGAAGACATTTCCTAGTGGTTCCCTTGCCCAAAATTACTTTTCCAGTTACTTCAGTATTAGCAAAATAAGTTTCTGCTCATCAAAGAGTATATGGTATAAGTATATGCCTTATAACCTTTGTATAGGAAAACTTCCTCAAGGCAGTTACAGTTATGGTTTCAAAGTTTGTTTCCTCTAAAATGAATATTGAAATTTAAAAGTCACTGTCTGAGTTGAAAGATGAGACCTAGGCCTTGAAGGCATTGCCTCATGGTGAGCTCAATTCTGGCATAAAAGGGCAAGACTGTCATTATCAGGCCTCTATTTTACCTCTCCCACCCCTGCCACCTTGAGGAGTGAAGGCTCTTGTTGAATTAGAGTTGCCAAACCTGCCAGAGCCTGGCTGTCTGCTTATTACATTTCATAGGCTCCAGAATTGAAAGTCGATGAACTTACAAACATTATGAATTGCCCCATCCATGAGAGTCCACCTACACAGAATGGACTAAGACACTTAGCACTTTGAGATGATGTGATTAAACCTGTGCTTATTTGCCCTAGCCAATAACCACAGAACACAGAATTGGGGGCAGGTACAGGTAGGTAGGTGTTGGTGGCTGCCACAGCACTGTACCTGGAGGTATTTCTTAATCTCTGTCTGTATGTTTCTTGTCTGTAAAGGGATATGCCCACTTGAGAATTGTTCTAAAAGTAAAAGAAAGCATATTCTAGTTTTCCATAATAAGCATTGTCATAATTATGGGATGGAGGAGAAAGCAGGCAGTCCAAGACCAGTAGCAAATTACTTTTTAGCCAGATTGTGAGAAGATACCATCTGTTTAGTAATCTGTTCTAGAATTTTCTTAAGACCTAGAGCAAGTAGTCCACTTAAAAATCCATGTTATAGCTCATTCTGGAAATATAAAACATTAGTCAATTTCAGTCTTGTCTTGAATTTCCTAGTTGCTCAATTTATGTGAAATGTGTTTATAATTGCCCTTTGTTTTATTATTCTTGGCTGCAAGTTGTTGACCTCAAACTGGTGCTGATTTAACAAGCTGAGATCTGCTTCCCTTGTTCAGTTCTTGATCCTCTGGTTTCTGTGCATCCCATCTTGTCCAGTCTAAGAATATCTCTTACAGTCCACCAGGATTAGTAGCTGTGCCTTCAGCCTAGAACAGTGTTCGCATTCCATATTTTCATCATTTCTGGATTTCTTGCTTCCCATCCCCACAAAATACTTTTGCTGTCTTTGGCCTTTTCACAAATTTACTCTATTTCTAAGCTTCTCAACAGTCTCTATCAATAAAGTTGACCTCGTTAGATGTACAATATACAGTTATCTCTCACATACTTGTCTTTTGAGAAGCTGAGCTCATTTCAGAGGTTCTGTGCAGCTCTGTGAGGTGATCCTAGGAATACTTCTCCCATTGTGTATCAATGGAGCCTCAATTGTCAGAATTTATTATTGTAATGTACATACCCATTCCTCTTAAATCATATTACAGACATCTCTTACTACAGACTCAGAGCTGATTTAAAAAAAAAAAGACATTTACTTTACTATTTGTATGTGTGAGCAGGTTAGAGTGCTACAATGCATTTATGGAGGTCAGAAGACAATTTCAGGGACAGGTCTATCCCCACACTGTGGGTCCTGGAGATTGGACTCAGATTCCTAGGCTTGCTTGCTTCATAGTTACTTTTCTATTGCTGTGACAAAAACGTCACAACCAAAAGCAACTTATGAAAGAATTTATTTTGGCTTAAGTTTCCAAAGATATGAGTCTATTGTAGGCAGAGAAGCAGGGGTATCAAGGGGCAGGCAAGGTGGCAAGAATAAGAAGCCGAGAAGCTTCAATGTCACCACAACACAGAACAGCTCCAGCAAGGTCATGCCTCCTCAATCTCCCCAAACAGCACCACCAACTGGGACCAAGTGTTCAAACTCCTGAGCCTGGGGGAACATTTCCTCAGTAACATGTATGTTACCATGAGAATCTGAGCTTGGATCCCCAAGATGAAAATGCCTGTAATACCACTGCTGGGGGACCAGGATGGGAAAGTAATGAGAGGAGAAGGCAGAGATAAGCAGATCCCTGGAGCTCACTAGACATCCAGCTGGGCAGGATTGATTAGCTTCAGGTTCAGTGGTAGATCCTGTAGCAATAAACAAAATGGAAGTGCAGCTGAGGAAGGTACCCTATGTCATGTCCTCTTCAAGAGCATTACATGCACATATACATCATACAAACAAACCATACACAAAGTGAATAATAATTCTATACTAATATCTTGTTACATTAAATCACTGAATATTCATAGACTTTAAGCATCAAATGAAAATTTCCATCATTATTTGACAGTGCATTTCCATTTTTTTCTGTAAAGAGAAAATGGTGGTTCCATAGTGAAGCACCAACACATGCCTCCCAACCATCTTATGACACCAAGAGTATCCAGCGGAGTGACTTCCAGAAGCCAGCATGCCCACTGGTTTTGCCAGTCAAACACAGCCAGAATCAAAAGCCTTCTTGTGGAATAGGTAAGGTTGTCCATGCGAAAACTTTATTACTCTCTTTCCTGCTATTGAATTAAGATACATTCAGTGCATGTGCACCTCCTGAAAAAAAAATGACTTCTCTATAGAAGTTGAAAATACATACACAACATATATAGTCCTCTAAAAGCCTGTTATTTCTTCCCAGAGGAAGTATCTCCAGGCAAGTTTCTCTAGATACTGTACAGATCATTGATTACACCAACTTCAAAGTCAGAAACTTAGGAGAAGTCTGCACAGCTTTCCCATCAAATTCTAAAAACTGTAACTATTAAAATAGCATCTGACTCTAACTGGCAGTATCTCAAAGTATACTCTGAGGGGCACTGATTGCTGTGGCTTGTGAAATGTCCCTCGGAAGCCACTGGGTCTCCAGCCAGTCATATATTTGTAGAGCCTTTACATTGCACACTATCCCACACTTAGGATAGCCCAATCCCTCTTCCTGTTCTTTTTCTGCCTCCTGCCAATACAGTATGACTATCTAGCTTTAAATATCTGCCAGCATGATTTCCCTGCCATGATGGGCTCCATTCTTCTGGAACTGTAAACCAAAATGAATCCTTTTTCTCTTACTTTGGAGTATTTTGTCACAGCAACAGAAAAGGAAACTAAGATGCTAATTGTTAATGATCTTTGTACATAGTGCTTTTCAAAAGAAAAAATAGTCAAGTAAGTTTTATGCAACATGAGTTTAAAAGTTAAATACAAAAGTTGACCTGTAGAATAGCCTTATTCTAAGAATAAGCATGATTTCCAAAACATATCTCCTCTTTTTTTATCCTCACTCTTATTTTTAGATTGTGTCTCAAAATTACTGTCTTAAAATACATAACTTGAGAAATACTATTACACAAATTGTTAAATATTTTCAGATCTATAATGATTTTACCTGACAATGGCTTTCTAGTAAACTGAGTTATATTTTCTTATAATCACAGTGCTAATAACAATCAACAAATGATTCCATAGAAATCATTAATGCTCTGAACCCTGTGATTTAACCAGTCTAGTTGACTCTTAGCTAGACTGAAGGTCATAGCATTAGAAAATGGAAAATAATGGTATGCAGCATGATTCCTACCTTGACGGTAAGGGTTCATGAAAAAGGCTAACAAGCCATCTATGACCATGGCCTCTCCTTTAGAAAGAAATTTTGTGCTTATGATTGATGTTGTAGAACAAGTGCAGAGATTTTCTGCCTCCTAAGACTCTACAAATAGTCTATCGAATAGTAGCAGAGAAATAAGCAATAATAAGATGAAAACAATAGAAGAAATTTTTTTCTGGAGCATGTGGGAGAAACCCTGAAGGTAGGCCAAAGAGAATAAAGAAATGCCTAGAAAGAAACATAACAAAGACTAGATGACCTTTGTAATAGACCCTCAGGCATATCAGCAGACACAGGTGAGGGCAGGAATGAAGAGAACAGAAGAACATTGCTCCAAGTCAGGGTTTTACTAACAGCAATTTCCACCCTGTCTTAACATTATTAATGACCAAAGAGCCAGACATGATGGCAATGGCACACTCTTTTAATCCCAACACTTAGAAGTTAGAAGCAGGTGGATCTCTGAATTAGAGGCCAGCTTGGTCAACATAGGAAGTTCCTGGTCAACTGGAACCATGTAGTGAGACTCCATCTCAAAATTAATAAAAGAAGAAAAAAAGAGAATGAGGGAGGATGGAAGAGAGGGAAGGAGGGAGGAAGGAAGGAAGGGATGGACAGACAGACTACCAATAGCTGGAGAGATGGTACATTGCTTAAGGAGCACTTGCTTCTCTTGTAGAAGACACTAGTTTGGCTTCTAGCACTCACCTGACAGTTCACAAACACTTGTAGCATCCACCTTCAGAACACATCATCTTCTGGCCTGTTGGCTCACATACACTCACATAGGCACACACATAGAGGAATAGAGGAATCTCTTTTTTAAAATGAAGACTGTTACAGCCTAGATTTGTAGCCAAATGATAACTATCACACTAGTTATTTTGGAAAATCATTCTGGTCTTTATCCTATTTTTAACCATGAATGGACAGCCAAAAAGTAGAATTATGCCAAGGCAAGGAAGCATTATGACCTTAAAACAAAACAAAAACCTTGAAAGTTTGAGAGAAGAAGAGCCAGGTAGAGAAGACATTGGGAGGTCCATTCTTTCTAGAGCTCTTTTCTGAAAGGGGTAAAATGAAGATGAGATAGTGATTAAAACATAACATTTATTTCAAGCATACTGTTTGCCAGGCACTTTATAAAACTTTCCAAATATAAACTCATTTTATTCTTAAATTAACTGTATATAGCAGTGGTTCTCAACATGTGGCTCATGATCCCTTGAGGTTGGTGGTCAAATGACCCTTTCACAGGAGTCACATATCAGATACCCTGAATACTAAATATTTATAATTGCTCACTACAGCATGAGCACCTGTGTTAAAGGATCACAGCATTTGGAAGGCTGAGAACCACTGCTATATGGTGTAATGATACAGTGATACAATTGACATTCTCAGTTTTCAAGTAAGAAAATAAAAGACTGCAAAATTTTATCTTACCCAATTGGGGTATTTTTTTTGGGCCTAAGAATGAAATTAACATGAAGATCAACAAGAGGGAAGCATACAAATTTTAAAAGCACTTTTTGTGGGGCCTTAGAGTCTCATAAGATGAAGATCCAGGGACATATAACATCCTCAGTGTTCTGAGTTGGACAGAGTTGTAAACTGTGAAGACAAGAAAAGGCAAAGGATTGACTGGGTGGAGAAGCTAGTAATAGGTAGGAAAGGGGTAGGTTAATGAGACTTCTCTGTAAAGATACCTGTTGGGGTACACCGCTGTACCCACAGAACGGACTGGGTTCCCTGGGAGGCGAACTGGGGCTGTAAGGAGATTAGGTAGAAGAGAAAAGAAGACGCTAAGTCGATTCCCCCGATCAAACTCTACTTTAGGATCTTTGGGTTATAAGAGGGAAGTCCCCGCCCACAGTCAGTTCTGCGCAGGTGCCTGGATTCAGTCTGAAGTCCTGTGCACTGTGTATTGTCCCAAGGTTGTCTCAGCAGGAAGCAGGATGCGAGTGAGGCATGGGGACAAGTAGCAGGATCCCAGAAAAGCACAGATGCGGTTAGCACAACAAAAGAAGCCAGGCTTAGTTGGAAAGCCACACCTCTTCCGTCTAGCTTCCTGTGGACCGCACTCAGAGGTGTACAGGTCTTGCTCTCAGCCTGGAGCAGGCTGGTAGGAGGGGGCTACAGATACCCTCTGGGCTCCATTTCCAAGAGTGACAATGTGAACTAGACTTTCCACCTGGTTGAAGGATGACCCCATTTACATTGTACTTTTATCTCATGCTGCATCCTATCATTCTCCATCTTCTAATGTCATGACCTTTAGTCTGGCTGATATATATCTTCAACTAGACTGACCAAATCCCAGAGTTTGGAGTGTCAGTGATTTCTAAAAGAAATCTTTTGTTGACTCTGATTAGAACTGTGGTTTTGATAAAAATGTGACTCAGTTTACTAGAATGACATTGTCAGGTAAAATCATTTTAGATCTAAAAATATTCAATAATCTGTGTTAGTGTAAGATCAAACCAGAAATACCAAACACGGTTTGTTCACGCACCCCACGAATCATGAGAGACCTGTCTTGATGCAAACTGCAAGAGGAATTTTAATCGGAGCTCCGGGACGACCCCGTATCCCATGCAGGGGACAGGAGGTCGACCTCGAGGCTCGAAAATTAGAAGCTTTTATAGCAATGGGGTAGGGGGGTTGGGGAAATTGGCGCGGTTCCACATGATTGGCTAGTTCAAACATCAGCAAGATACCCAGGTAGCTAACTCTAAGAGACAAGGGGGGGGGAGGGGGAGGGGGAGGTAATCTCCACAGAGGTCGCTGTGACATTCAGAGGGCGTTGGGCTATTCTGTGATTGTTCCAGGAAAGGCTTGCCCTGTAGCTAGGGCCATCGGTTAGTTTAAAGGTTCACTTTCCCTCCTGACACAAGGGACTCCATTTTGTCTTTGGTTACGTACTACTCTTCCATTAGGAAGCTCAGAATGTTTTTCTTGCATCCATCATACAATATGGAGAGAGGTTCATGATGTCATTTTGTTCTGACTAATCTTCATTTCCCTCCCTCCCCCTTCACTCCCTCTAGCCAGTTCTCTTTCTCTCAAATAGTTCCAACCTTCTGCTTCAAACCAATCCACTCCATCCTCCACTCCCTCCCTCAAGGTTTCTTCTTTCATCATCCCTTTTCTCACCTTATGACCTACATATACACACACACATTTACATACTCATGCACATAAAATTTTAAATTTGGGTTACTCATGTGAAAGAAAGCATACGGTATTTGTCTTTCTGAGTTTGGGTCATTTCACTTAATGATTTTTTCTTATACTGGCCAATTTCCTGAAAATGTCATGATTTCATTTGTATGGTCCATAATATTTCTTTGTGCATATGAACCACACACTCATGCATTCGTCTGTACATAGCTAAACAGGTTCAATGACTTCCTGAAGTGCAGCAGTAAACATAAGCATGCAAGTGTCTCTATGCCATGCTGATTCAGAGAACTTAGGGTAAATGTCCAAGTGTGGTACAGCTGGGTCATATGACAGCTCCGTTTTTAATTTTCCTGACCCTTCCATAATGATTTGCATACTGTCTACCATTCTTCAGGCTCAATTAAATAAAAATATAGTAGGACAGCATTTTTCAGGATGGCACCTTCAGCTATCACAGGATTTAACTAATCACAGAGAAGGTGATTAGCATTTGAACCCAGATAGCTGGCTCTAGAGTCCATGCTCATATGTAACCCTCTGTTCAGCCTCTAAAATGGTAAGAAAATCTCCCTAAAGGGCATTGAAAGGACCCACTGAGTATACCCAGATATGAAAAAAAAAAAAGACACATAACTGCATATCATGAAACAGTAAAACAACAGTTCAAACTTTCCATTAAAAGAAGAGAGAGAGAAAGAAATGTCACCAATTATGAAATGATCCATGTGAACTCAAGCAGCTCTGGTGTAAGTGTAAAATAAGCTCTATAGATTCTCAGGGAAAATAATTTTTTAACCTAGTAGGTTTATGTGGCTTGGACACTGAGCACTTTCTCCAGGGGCAGTGGACACTGAACTTAATAAGAAAGAAATGAAGTTATTTGGCTCATAAGTGAACAAAAATCTTATTAGATAATATTGTAGGATTGTATCTAGAACTAAATAAAACATTTAAAGTTATACCACACTGCTTATATATAGTAATAGTAAATGGTAGTATATTTGAATTATTAACCACTGTATTGTACTGTTAGGCACTAAGTTAGAATTTGGTTTTTAAAACCTGTCATATTATCTGTCTCTGTCTCTCTGTCTCTCTGTCTGTATCACTCTGTCTCCCTGTCTCTGTGTGTGCGTGTGTGTGTGTATGTGTGTGTGTGTATGTGTGTGTGTGTGTGTGTCTTTTATCTCTCCTCCTCCCTCTCTCTCTTCTATCAGTATTTCCCATTACTAAGTCCATTATTATAACCTGGGATCTACTATAACAACCAAACTCAATAAGAGCTTGAATAACCAAATGAATGGCAGTCTCAAGTGTTAAACTACTAACTGTACCTCCATAGATGAGTATTAAGAATTACTCTAAGTATGCCAGGTGTGGTGGCACATGCCTTTAATCCCAGCACTCGGGAGGCAGAGGCAGGCGGATTTCTGAGTTTGAGGCCAGCCTGGTCTACAGAATGAGTTCCAGGACAGCCAGGGCAACACAGAGAAACCCTGACTCGAAAAACCAAAACAAAAATCAAACAAAAAAAAAACCCCATAAAACAAAAAGAATTACTCTAAGTTTAATTCAAAGTCATAATGTAATTTAGACTAACAAACAAAAAGCTCCAACATTGGCCTGAAATAATTCCTATGTAATGTTTTGATATTAAATTAACATTATTTTAAAAAATATTTTACTGTAAGATTTTGGGCTGTGTAAAATTCAGCTCTGTACTAGCCTTTTATAGAATACAAACTATACCAGCATGTATTAAGGTCAATTAAAAATCAACTACCAACATTCTGTTCCATTAACCCACTCAATTCCGTCTCATTGTTGGCATTTCAACAGTGTTGTCTTCTGTGAACAATAAAGGTGCCCTTTATGTCTCATACCACCACACAGTTTCCTGGATGCCACACTTAGCTAACATATGGCATGCTTCATTGTGTCTGGGTCTCTCTAAAAACCAGTCATATTTGGTTTTATATCATAAGAATTTGTAACTCGGAAAGGTTGATTTAATTGATGAAGGATGATGTTTAAAGTTGAAAGGAAATCTTGGCTTCTAACCTACTAAGGTTTGTATTTTAATGTTCCTTTGAATTACAGATTCAGATCCAATGGTAAAAATTACTTTTCTAAGATGGATTTTAGTTTGTTGCTTCTTTTGTACCAAGGGGTATGCTTTCTTACTATATTTATTTATTTCTGACATATGGAGTATTTTAGGTTCTTTTCTATTGCTGTAAAGAAAAATCATGATCAAAGCAACTTATCGCTGTGGCGGCATGGCAGCAGACAGGCAGACATGGTGCTGGGGCAGTAACTGAGAGCTTAAGACATCTACCACAAAGCTGCAAGAGGCTAACAGGAAATGCCTTGGGCTTTTGAAAACTCAAAGGTAGTCCCCAATGATATACCTCTGCCAACAAAGCTATACCCACTAATTCTTCCCAAACAGTTATTCACCAAGTATTCAAATATATGAGCCTATTAAGGGTAATTTTATTCAAACCACTACATGGAGCTGGAGAGATGGCTCCGCAGTTAAAAACACTTACTACTCTTACAGAGGACCTGAGTTCAGCTTCTACTGTCCATATCCTGCACTCATAACCACCTGCAACTTCAGCACCCATAGAATCTGAAACCCTTCTGACCTCCATAGACACCTGCAAACATATGCCCCCAACGCCTACACACACACACACACACACACACACACATATATATATATATATATATATATATATATATATATATATATATACATACATACATGTGTGTTTGTATAAATATATATTTACATATATACATATATGTGTGTATGTATGTATATATACACATACACACACTAACATACAAACACACATACACACACACTGACACACATATACAAACATACATACACACACACATAAAGATACAAATATACATATCTACATACACACATTAAAATTAAAACATTCAAATACATTATGAGAGCTACAGTTTTTATATAAGACTCAAAGGAATTATGCTGAGAAAAGTACAATTTCTAAAAAGAAAATATTTATGTTTTCTACATGGCAATAAAAAGTTTAAAATGTTCTCAAATTAAAACTGCTAACTTCACACCAATGTAAGGGACACATTACGTATTGGAATATGTAATTCATGTTTTGTTGGTGAAAATATCAATGGCTAGATACCAATTTGCTTAGAAAACTCTTATTTTAATTAAGTTTCTAAGAGTGGATTTCAAACATTTTTTCATAGACTTTAACATGTCGGTAGTTCTTATTTAATAAGGCTTCATTTAAGCAATTAGTTGGATTCATTTAATTTATTATTTTAATTATATGCAGGTGTGATTTTCTGCTTATGGGTATGTAAGTGCAAGTACCCACAGAGGCCAGTATCCTCAGATACTCTGGAGTTGAACTTATAGAGGATTGTGAGCCTCTTGATTTAGGTGCTGGGAGCTAAAACCAGATTCACTGGGAGAACAGTGAATGCTCTGAACCACTGAGCAATCTCTCCAGCCCTCTTGAATTCTTTTTTTAAAAGGTATATTTTATTTATGTTATGCATGTTTGCTTATGTGAGTTTAGGTGCACCATCATGAGTTTATATATCCCCTAAGCAGGAGTTACAGATACTTGTAACTCACTACATGGATGCTGGGAACTTAAACTCAGCTCCTCTACAAGAGCAGTAAGTGCTCTTAACCCTGAAGTCATCTCTTCAGCCCTCAATTTTCACTCTTATAAAGTGGCACAACCACCAAGAAACTGAATGTCTTCTCTCCTTTTTTCTCACTTAAGTATTGCCCACTGTGTGAATTGTTGGAAAGTCTTGTGTTCACACATTTGAGACTGATAATTATGTATAATTTTAATAAGTGTAATGTTTGAGTATTAGATGTCCCTCCATAATAGATAAAATGACAGTCCTTTGTTGGTCTTTGTGATTAAATGGATACTTTCTAAGGTCATTATTTTGTAGCTATGAAACACTAGATCACAATTTACAAGGTGGCCTGGGTTAGTTTTTTTGTCACCTCAACACAAGCTAGGGTTGTCTGAGACAAGAAAACCTCAACAGAGAAATTGCCTCCAATAGGTTGGCCTGTAGGCAAACCTGTTGGCATTTTCTTGATCAATGATTAGTGTGGTTAGGCCCATCACAGTCCACTTTGTGCAGTGTAAGAAAATAGTCTGAGCAACCTATGGAAAACAATGTCAGTAAACAATATTCCGCCATGGTCTCTGCTTCAGTTCCTGCCCAGCTTGATTTCCTGCCTTGGCTTCCCTTCAAGATAGACTATGATCAGGACATATGGGCCAAATAAACCCTGTCTTCCCCGAGTTGCTTTTGGAGATGGTCTTTACCATAGCAATAAAAAGCAAAGTGTAGGACACAAGGTGATTCATTCTAATTAATTCAATTTACTTTCTTCTGATGTACTTTTATTTCAGTATCTCCATAACAAGCTACATTAAATGTAGTTGCCTAAAAGAAGACTCATCTTATTTGTTCAGTGCTCTGCAATCTGGACCTGAGTTGTGTGGTAACATTCAGTTGGAAGAAACAGGCTAGAGGCTCACACTCAGCTAACAACCTGGGATTGCTGGTCCTCTCCTATGGTCTCTTCATGTAGTTTGTTCACCAAGGTGTCTGGACTTTCTACTTGGCACCTCAAGTTTCCCAAAATGCAAAGAACAAAAACTGCAAAGCTTCCATGAGGTTTACACTGGGAGTTTGCATCATGTCCCTCCTGCAGCATCACATTGGTCACATCTAATCACAAGACCTTCCCAGTCTTATTGAAACTATGTTCTGGCTTTTCATAGCAATAATACTTGCTTTTCCATTCTTTAGATCTTGTCTCTTTGGGGATGGATAGATAGATAGATAGATAGATAGATAGATAGATAGATAGATAACTCTTAGCCTTTTTCCTTGATTTATTTGTAGTTTTATTTGAATGCTTCCTTGAAAAAGTGATCTGTTTTATAGGAAAACCTTTTCAGAGTTTTCTTGCCTCCCAAGAATTTTTTTATTTGAATTCATAATTTATTGAAAATTTTATCAACTATAAAACTTTAATGCTTGATACTTCTTTCTTTTTAATATTTTGAAGTATTACTCAGTCATCTTGTGTCTAGTGCTGCTTTTGAAACATTTGATGTTGCCCTACTATATTTGAGAATAACATGTCTCTTCAACAGCTTTTGTAATTTGTTTTTGTCTTGGGAAGTCTTAGATTTCTCTGAAGAGATGCTACCTTTCACTTCTATCTCTCCCAAAACTGGGTGGAAAGTGAAGTAAGAGAGAAATAAGAAACATTGGATGAAATTTATGAAGGCTTTTCCCACTATGCCATGCAGGCACCACCTTAAATTTTGCCTGGTCTGTGCCTCCCCAGCCTCTTTTCATGCATTCCCTACTTACTGTCTTGATCACTGTTCTATAGCTGTGAAGAAACACTACAACCAAGGCAGCTTATAAAGAAGGAAAGCATTTCATTGGAAGCTTGGTTTCAGTTTCAGAGAATTAGTACATGATCATCATGGCAGGGAGAGCGGTGGCAGGAAGGGTGGCAGGGCACCGGAGCTGGAGTTGAGAGCTCCCATCCTGATCCATAAGTAGGCAGAGAGAAAGACTGAGCCTGCAGTGGGCTCTTTAAACATCAAAGCCCCATTCCAATGACACACCTTCAAGAAGGCCATTTGTGTGATGCTGAGGATCAAACCCAGGCTTTGTGCATACTAAGTGAGCATTCCAGCACTTTACATTCTAGTCTGCTAAGTGGGGAACTATATCATCTATTATTATAAGTACTTGAATATTCATCCCTGCTAGAAAAAATTATGTCAACATACAAAATTCATGAATGCTTAATAAGTATATATTTATAATGTATTTTTCATTCTTATTTATTCCCCTAACTTAGATCATGTTTATTTATTTACTTGTTTTAGACAGGGTCTTTTTATGTCATCTTTGCTGGTCTGAAACTTGTCATGAAGACCAGGCTAGCCTCATACTCATGAGCTACAGCTGCCTCTGCCTCTTGAGTGCTTAGATTAGGCAACAATATGTCACACTGGAAAAAACATGTGTTATTTTATTTTGTTTTGTTCTGTTCTGTTTGAGAAAGAATAACACTATATATCCCAGGCTGACCTTAAATTCTCATATAGAACAGGCTGGCCTTAAACTTGTGTTATTTTTCCTGTCTGACTGCTGGGATTAAGGCATATACCACCACTTCCAGCAAAAAGGTGTCATTTGCAAAAATTATGTTTTGTTACATTTTAATAGTTTATATATATTTATATAATTTAAAAGCTATAAAAATATATAAGAAAATTTTAATCTCTTTCCTCACATTTCCACACAATTCTCTCTCCTTAGGAAAAACCAGAATCAATTTCTTATATATTATTCTATAGATATGCCAAGGATATGCAAATATTATGTCTGTGTGTATATTTGTGAAAGGGAGAATCAAGAGTATTTTCTTTGACAGAAATCAAAGCAGGTGAACACTGTTCTTTTTCTTTAAGTGCTTTTGATAGTAAGGCTAGTAAAGTTCTAGTTAAATTTAAACCCGCGTGCATTAGAGAGCTGCTCACAGTGAATACTACATACCCGTCACCCAAACTGTGGAAGATAAGCTTAGAGTGCTTATTAGGAGGTTTAATGCTCTTGCAAGTGGGTAGAACCTCTGTTACTTAGGTTAAAGTGTAAAGATTCTGTGTTCATCAATGCCAGCCACACTGGGTGTTCCAGTGACTTCAACACAGACTTCTTTGGCCACCCTCTTAATTACTCAGCCATGAGCAGACACCCAGAAGAAACTTTTTTATACCCTTTCTAGTTATCAAAAATAATTTGACAAATAACTTCTGTTTTTATTAAGGCATATTGCTATCTGTGTAATAAGCATATATAATAGAAGCTAAAGGAATGGCTGAATGGTTAAGAGCACTGCCTAGATTTTATTCTCAGCACCACATAGCAGCTCACAACCTTCTGTAACTCCAGTCCTCGGGGATTTGATGCCCTTGTCTAGCCTTTGAAAGCATCAGGCACATGGGTGCATATACATACATTCAGGTAAAATACTCAGACATATAAAATTTTAAAAAATATTTTAATGTAAAAAATGCATATATGGAACTAATTTGAGCTGTTTTGATTTAGATCTTTTTGTGCAGAATAAATGCTGAATCCAAATTTAGAATACACACTTATGAGGAGATAACTTTAGGAATTGCTGTTGATTTTTTTTTCCTTTGAGAAAGGGTCTCACTTTGCAGGTCTGGGACTCACTATGTAGAGCAGGCTGTCCTCACTGTCCTCAAATTCACAGAGGTGTTTGCCTCTGTTTTCTAAACTCTGGGATGGTAGGAGTCTACTACTATGCCTGACATTTTTTGTTGGTTTCATAAAGCATAAATATTACAATATTTATATTTCCATACACAAATCTAATAATTGTAGTGATTTCACTGTACTATCTCTTGCTTCTCTTAGTTCCACTTACCAGTCTGGATGTATCAGGAGAACGGGAGAATAATTTTGTAGAATGCATCTCTTTTATGCATCAATATGATGCCAGGAAAACTCCCAATGAACCCATCCGAGGAAAGGTAAGGCATTGTTCCAAACTAATTATTCAGTGCTGTGGAACTGAGTAGGTTTATGGGAGAACTTTTAAGCCTTTTAAGTCATGCTCACTTTTCTAAAAGTTTATCTAAACAAATATAGTCATTAGTAGAGTAAACTTAGCTACAAGTCATAAAAACCAAGGAATGGCATCATGATTTTGAACTACAGGGTTTTTATTTATTTCCTGAAAGCACTTACTAAAGTAATATTGATAAAATTTTAGATGTTTTTAAGTTATGTGTGCCAGGAAGGCATATGTAAGGTTTATAAGAACAGAATTGAATCGGAATTGCTGAAGTGCTTTTTCTTGTCCAGATGCTTGTTCTTATAGCTTATTGTGAGTAATCCTTTTGGACACTGAACACAATCATCAGTTCTATGAATTGTAGATTCATTTGCAGTCATAGAAACCTACAAAGCAAAAAAATAAAATTAAACTTGATAAAAAAAAACATTGCATGCACTCCAGCAACAGAAAAGCACAGGCTCTTCTTTGACTGTTTTACTTCCCTGCTTTCAATTATCTTCATCCTGTTTACAGGCTTGACATTCTGGTGCTGTCTGTAGTTTGGGGCTGAAGTGGCAGTAGATGAAGAGGCAGGGAAACAAATTCCATCACCAGAACTTGAACAACTCCATACACTCAGCTACAGGCCTTGCTTCTCTGGTTAATGTCATCTTTGTTTTCCTTTCCAGAGACACGGAACCTTCGTGCAGAGAGAGATAAAGCCAGGGACTACGCCAATAGTTCCTAAGGCACCGGAGGTATCATTGAACACTCTAGAGTCAGGTTCATCAGAACAGCCCAAAAAAACAGACAAAGGAAATTCATCAGGAGACAAAGTGACCTCACCAGGCCTGTGCCAACAGAATTCCCAAGAGTTGCTGGAGACTTAGAACAGCTTATCAGAATGAGAAGGCAGCCCAGCCCAGCAGCCCCAGAAGCCTGGGTATGGGAGATGACTGGAAGAGTATTGTTCTCAACTGTAGGGCAAGGTCTTCTCACCAGGCACAGGCCTTTAAACCACTAATAAAAACGTCAGGGTAAGTGAGGATGAACTTTGGTGTTTAAGACTGTAATCCTGGGGATGTATAGGCAGATTTCCTCTGTCTTTTAGACACTCGGCAATGGACTCATCCAGCATCACGGTTGTTGTTGTTGTTGTTGTTGTTGTTGTTGTGTTGTTGTTGTTGTCAGTAGCTGTAGAATACAGAATTTACATAAACAGGGAAAGGCAGGAAAGGATTAAAGAATGCATCAAAATTTTAAGTGGTCCAATAAGTGATAGACTATAAAACATTGTCTTTATTTAAAAACAAAACAACTTACAGAAAAACAAGATCTTAAAGGAGAGGCCCAGCTTACATGATCATTAATTGCACCCTGGAATCAAACCCACTGGTAGGAATATTGACTTACACTTCATGAAAGTTATGTGGCCTTGGGTAAGTTACTTACCCTCTATAGATTTCATAAAATTATTCAGCATGAGATTAAATACATTGATCAATAAATGGTCATTGTAATCCTGTCATTACTACTCATGCACTTAAATTTTATCTTAAGGAAATTTTTTCTATAAATTTTAAGTCCTCTTTCTTATTCTAAAACTTAGACTCCTCTATACATCGCTGAGAGTGTGAAAATGAAAAGCATTGCCAGTACAGCTGCACATACATACACACACACACATACACACACACATGCCCACTCACACCAAGAACTCACAAGTCCTTAGGAGATGAAACATCTGCCATTGTTTTAGCTGCATCTTTCCTCACACTAGCTCGATTTACTTTTTAAATAATTTGGTGAAGATTGCTCCTAGGGTTCTTCTGACTTGTCATGTTTCATGTGCCATGATATACACATGCAGTTTTGTATATACATAGATTGAGGTGGGAGCATTTATATTGTGTGCAAGCTGAAGCAGATGAAATTTTCCTCTGGTGCATACTATAACTGTATCTTTGTTCCTCTAACCGATCTAAGGGATTTTAATAATCTATAAAGAGTAAGTACCATTTTTGTGTGTTGTGATTTCTGACTCTTGTGTCATGGTGGATTAATGCTGATGGTGAACTGTGTTGCTGCCAAAATTCAGTAGAAAGTAAACAATCAAATATAAACAATCATAAAAGAAATAACCATGTTCCAAAAATAGGAAATGTGTTTGTTTCTGCATCGGTATATAATCAGATGATACTGTCAAAACACACAAATTACCTCATCATTTTAACAGCTCTAGAGTCAGGGGAAAGCTGACTACATATACAGTACCCATTAGTTAAATCATCCTCAGATTTCACCTGTGTATCTCAATCCCTTCCAAAGCTAGCTATAGTACTGAAACATTATACTGATAATTGTCAGTCAATCTCATAATCAAAGAAGCACTCGCAACTGAGATACCATGACCAAGGTGACTCTTATAAAAGAAAGCATTTAGTTGGAGGATTGCTTACAGTTTGGGAGGGTTAGTTCATTATCGTGGTTGAAAGCAGACAGGCATGGCACTGGAGCAAGTAGCTAAGAGATTTTATGCCCTGATTTGCAGGCAGCAGGCAGAAAGAGAAACACTTGGCCTGGCTTAACATGAACTTTTGAAACCTTAAATCCACACCAGTGACCACTTCCTTCAACAATGACACACCTCCTAATCCTTCCAAGCAATTCAATGGGGCGGGGAGGTACTAAGCATACAAATATATATGAGCCTCTGGGATTATTCAAACTACCACAGGAGGAGCTCACCATTTCTAATACATGTAGATGCTGGGGGGAGTACAACAAATGCATTTTAAATATGCAAATAAGCACTAGAATATGATATACAAATAGTACTGAAAGCACAAAACATCAAATATAAAAAGCAATCCTCCCAAAATTCTTACCTTTAAAGAAAGGATCACAGTTTTGGGAGACTACTTATCTAGAGCAATATATATTAAGATAATGGAATAATGTTAACAATGACGAAGACAATGGTCAACACCAAAGTGCATGCATGAATGAGGGCAAAGTGTTAGTATTTGAAGTCACAGCATGCACATCTTTGAAACAGTGGAACAAAGAACTTCTAAACTACTTTGCCTTTTTATCTTACCAATCCCTCAACAACCCTATGAAATAGTTACTACCCATATGATAGTCTTAGGGAGGATGAACCTAATGCAACAAGAAGTGACTTAACCAAGGTCACACAGCTATCATGTTGTCATTTGGGATTTAGGCCAAAGTAGAATGCTCTATAGTCATGACTATCTACTATGCTATGCCACCTCCATGACCAAAAATAGAACAAACTAGAAGTCTCCACTGGGGCAAATACCCTAGGATGATATTTAAAAGACCAAGATTAAGCCGGGCGTGGTGGCGCACACCTTTAATCCCAGCATTCGGGAAGCAGAGGCAGGCGGATTTCTGAGTTCGAGGCCAGCCTGGTCTACAGAGTGAGTTCCAGGACAGCCAGGGCTACACAGAGAAACCCTGTCTCAAAAACCAAAAAAAAAAAAAAAAGACTGAGATTAGGGCCAGGCATAGTGGTGGACACCTTTAATCCCAGCACTTGGGAGGCAGATGAGTTTGAGGCCAGCCTGGTCTAAAAATTAATTCCAGAACAGCCAATAGAGAAACCTGATCTCAAAACCAAAGGGGGAGGAAAAAAATTGAAATTAATCTAAAAAAAATATATAAAAATAGGGGACAAGAGAAAAATAAGTTAGAGTAATCAGGATGTCATATGTATTAACTTGTATGGTATCTATGAAAATATTCTTTTATGAAACAATTCATATAATAGATTTTAAGCTTCCTCCCACTTGCAGTTGTATATTTTTTTAAAGATTTATTTATTATTATATGTAAGTACACTGTAGCTATCTTCAGACACACCAGAAAAGGGCATCAGATCTTATTACAGATGGTTGTGAGTCATCATGTGGTTGCTGGGATTTGAACTCAGGACCTTCAGAAGAACAGTCGGTGCTCTCTCTCCAGCCCCTGTAGTTGTATTTTTGACAAGAGTTAACAGTTCTGTTAGACCCATCAAAATATTTGGTAACCATTCTGTGTAGATATGTCCAAAAATCTGGAAAATATTGGACCTATTATATAATAAAGGTCTCTAAAAGTAGATTTGCAAGATAAATTAATAATTAATAAAATTAATTTAAAATTAATAAATTCGTAGTTAATACAAAATAAGCATTTATTGATAATAGGACATTTTGTTGAGATTTGTATTCATGACCCAACAGAGAAAAGCTGCATGTAGCCTTTGGGGAGCTGCGTTTGGGCCCTACAAAGGAATGCTATCAGTCAGAATGTAGGAAAGGAAAAGGAGAAACATCACAGCACAGAGATCCACTGATAACTCATTTAAGATTTATGGATGAAATGCTTTTATATTGACAAAATATTAAAAAAATGATTTATGGGTCTGCCATCTGCACCTGTGAGCTGAGGCTGATCCACAGCCCGCTGTGCACAAGTCCCATCAGGAGAGAGCTGATCTCCTGGGAGTGTTTTCACTCTTGGGCTCAGAGGTGAGATAGACACTTTCTCTCCAATAACTGTGTGGAGTGGTACTGGCCAGGAGCACACTGGGCGCAAGTGTAACAGCTGGGACAGGATCCTTCTAGTCACCATGTACACCCAGAACTTGGGATGTTCCAGAGTAATTTGTACATAAACTCAACCAGGAGAGAGCTAGTCTCCCAGGACTGCTGATACACGCTTACAAACAAACCCACAGGAGGGACAAGCTCAGACAGAGACAGCAACACTATCTAACACCAGAGATAGCCAGATGACAAAAGGCAAATGCAAGAATCTTACCAACAGAGACCAAGACAACTGGGCACCATCAGAACATTGTGCTCCCACCAGAGGAAGTTCAGGATTCCACAACACACTGGAAAAGCAAGATGTGGATTTAAAATCATATCTCATGATGCTGATAGAGTATTTTCAGGACATTAAAAAAAAAAACTCCCGGGGCTGGTGAGATGGCTCAGCGGGTAAGAGCACCCGACTGCTCTTCCGAAGGTGATAAGTTCAAATCCCAGCATCCACATGGTGGCTCACAACCATCCGTAACGAGATCTGGCGCCCTCTTCTGGAATGTCTGAAGATAGCTACAGTGTACTTACATATAATAAATAAAATAAATCTTTAAAAAAAAAAAAACTCCCTTAAAGAAATACAGGAGAACACAGGCAAGTAGGTAGAAGTCCTTAAAGAGGAAACATGAAAATCACTTAAAGAATTACAGGAGACCACAGGTAAATGGGTAGAAGCCTTTAAAGTGGAAACACAAAAATCCCTTAAGGAATTACAAGAAAATACAACCAAAGAGTGATGGAATTGAACAAAACCATCCAGGATTTAAAACTGGAAGTAGACACAATAAAGAAACCACAAAGGGAAACAACTCTTTCCTTTAGAGATAGAAAACCTAGGAAAGAGATCATGAGCCATAGATGTGAGCATCACCAATAGAATACAACAAATGGAACACAGAATGTCAGACACTGAAGATAATATAGAAAACATTGACACAACAATCAAAGAAAATGTAAAATTCAAAAAGATCCTAAATCAAAACGTCCAAGAAATCCGGGACAAAATGAGAAGACCAAACCTACGGATAATAGATATAGAAGAGAGCAAAGATTACCCAACTTAAAGAACCAGTAAATATCTTCAACAAAATTATAGAAGAAAACTTCCCTAACCTAAAAAAAGAGATGCCCATGAATATACAAGAAGCCTACAGAACACAAAATTGATTGGGTCAGAAAAGAAATTCCTCCAATCACATAGTAATCAAAACACGAGATGCACTAAATAAAGATAGAATATTAAAAGCAGTAAGGGAAAAATGTCAAGTAACACATAAAGGCAGGCCTATCAGAATTACACTAAACTTCTCCCCAGAAACTACGAAAGCCAGAAGATTCTGGACAGATGTTATACAGGCCCTAAGAGAACAGAAATGGAACCCAGGCTACTATATCCAGAAAAACTCTCAATTACCATAGATGGAGAAATGAAGATATTCCATGACAAAACCAAATTCACATGATATCTTTCCATGAATCCAGCCCTTCAAAGGATAATAAATGGAAAATTTCAACACAAGGAGGGAAACGATACCCTAGAAAATGCAATAAAGTATTCCTTCAACAAACCTAAATGAAGATAGCCACAAGAACAGAATCTCAACTATAACAACAAGAATAACAGGAAACAAAAATTACTTTTCCTTAATATCAATGGACTCAAATCCCCAATAAAAACATAAACTAAGAAACTGGCTACATAAACAGGACCCAACATTTTGCTGCATAAAGGAAACCCACCTCAGGGACAAAGACAAACACTACCGCAGAGTAAAAGGCTAAAAAAACATTTTTCCAAGCATTTGGTCCCAAGAAACAATGTGGAGTAGCCATTCTAATATCGAATAAAATTGACTTTCAATCCAAAGTTATCAAAAAGAGAAGGAGGGGCACTTCATATTCATCAAAGGCAAAATATTTCAAGATGAACTTTCAACTCTGAACATCTATGCTCCAAATGTAAGGGCATCCACATTCATTAAAGAAACTTTAGTATAAAGATCAAAGCACACATTACAATTCACATAATAATATTGGGAGACTTCAACACCCCCCACTCTCATCAATGGACTGATTGAGGAAACAAAAACTAAACAGAGACAAAGTGAAACTAACAAGTTATGACCCAAATAGATTTAACAGATATCTACAGAATATTTTATCCTAAAACAAAAGGATATTCTTTTTTCTCAGTACCTCATGGTACCTTCTCCAAAACGGACCATATAACTGGTCAAAAACCAGGACTCAACACGTACAAACATATTGAAATAATCCCATGAACCCTATTATATCACCAAGGACTGAGGCTGATCTTCAATAACAAATAAATAACAGAAAGCCAACATACACCTGGAAGCTGAACAACACTCAATGATAACTAGATCAAGGAATAAAGAAAGAGATTAAAGACTTTTTAGAGTTTAATGAAAATGAAGGCACAACATACCCAAATATATGGGACACAATGGCAGTCCTAAGAGGAAAACTCATAGCTCTGAGTGCCTCCAAAAAGAAACTGGAGAGAGCATACACTAGCAGTATGACAGCACACCTAAAAGCTCTAAAACAAAAGGAAGCAAATCCACCCAAGATGTATAAGTAGATAGCAGGAAATAATCAAACTTAGGGCTGAAATCAACCAAGTGGAAACAAAAAGAACTATACAAAGTAACAAAACCTGGAGCTGGTTCTTTGAGAAAATCAACAAGATAGATAATCCCTTAGCCAGACTAATTACAGGGCACAGGGACAGTATCCTAATTAACAAAATCAGAAATGAAAAGGGAGACATAACAGAATTTGAGGAAATCCAAAACATCATCAGATCCTACTACAAAAGGCTATACTCAACAAAACTGGAAAACTTGGATGCAATGGACAATTTCCTAGATGGATACCAGATACCAAAGTTAAATCAGGATCAACTTAACAATCCCATATCCCCAAAAGAAAAAGAAACAGTCATTAATAGTCTCCAAACCAAAAATAGCCCAGGACCAGATTGGTTTAGTGCAGAGTTCTATCAGACCTTCAAAGAAGACCAAATACCAATACTCTTCAAACTATTTCACAAAATAGAAACAGAAGGTACTCTATCCAATGCATTCTATGAAACCACAACTACTCTGATACCTAAACCACACAAAGACTCAAGGAAGAAAGAGAACTGCAAACCAATTTCCCTTATGAATATTGTTGCAAAATACTCAATAAAATTCTTGCAAACCGAATCCAAGAACACATCAAAAAGATCATCCATCATGACCAAGTAGGCTTCATCCCAGGGATGCAAGGATGCTTTAATATATGGAAATATGTAATCCACTAAATAAACAAACTCAAAGACAAAAACTATATGATCATCTCATTAGATTTTGAGAAAGCATTTAACATAATCCAACACCCACTCTGGAAAAGATCTGGAATTCAAGGCCCATACCTACACATAACAAAAGCAATAAACAGCAAACCAGTAGTCAACATCAAACTCAATGGAGAGAAACTCAAAGCAATCCCACTAAAATCAGGGACTAGACAAGGCTGCCCACTTTCTCCCTACATAGTCAATATAATACTTGAAATCCTAGCCAGAGCAATTCGACAACAAAAGGAAATCAAGGGGATACAAACTGGAAAGGAAGAAGTCAAAATATCACTATTTGCAGATGATATGATAGTATATGTAAGTGACCCTCAAAATTCCATCAGACAACTCCTAAACCTGATAAACAGCTTTAGTGCAGTAGCTGGATATAAATTTAACTCAAACAAATCAGTGGCCTTTCTCTACACAAAGGTTAAACAGGCTGAGAAAGAAATTAGGGAAACAACACCCTTGACAATAGTCACAAATAATATAAAATACCTTGGTGTGACTCTAACCAAGCTAATGAAAGATCTGTATGACTAGAACTTCAAGTCTCTGAACAAAGCAATCATTGAAGATCTCAGAAGATGGAAAGAACTCCCATGCTCATGGATTGGCAGGATCAATATAGTAAAAATGGCTATCTTGCTGAAAGCAATCTACAGATTCAATTCCATCCCCGTCAAAATTCCAACTCAATTCTTTACTAAGTTAGAAAGGGCAATTGCAAACTTATCTGGAATAACAAAAAAACCTTGGATAGCAAAAACTATTCTCAACAATAAAAGAACCTCTGGTGGAATCACCATGCCTGACCTCAAGCTGTACTACAGAGCAATTGTGATAAAAACTGCATGGTACTGGTACAGTGACAGACAGGTAGATCAATGGAATAGAATTGAAGACCCAGAAATGAACCCACACACCTATGGTCACTTGATCTTTGACAAGGGAGCTAAAACCATCCAGTGGAAAAAAGACAGCATTTTCAACAAATGGTGCTGGCACAACTGTTGGTTATCATGTAGAAGAATGCGAATTGATTCATTCTTATCTCCTCGTACAAAGCTCAAGTCTAAGAGGATTAAAGAACTCCACATAAAACCAGAGACACTGAAATCTATAGAGGAAAAAACGAGGAAAAGTCTGGAAGATAGGGGCACAGGGGAAAAATTCCTAAACAGAACAGCAATGGCTTGTGCTGTAGGATTAAGAATAGTCAAATGGGACCTCATAAAATTGCAATGCTTCTGTAAGGCAGAAGACGAAAGACCAATGGATACTTCATTTCTCTTTAGAATAGGGAACAAAATACCCAAGGAAGGAGTTACAGAGACAAAGTTTGGAGCTGAGATGAAAGGATGGACCATCCAGAGACTGACCCACCCAGGAATCCATCCCATAATTAGCCACCAAATGTAGACACTACTGTATATACCAGTAAGATTTTCCTGAAAGGAGCCTGATATAGCTGTCTCTTGTGAGGCTATGCCAGTGCCTGGCAAATACAGAAGTGGATGCTCATTGTAACCTTGGATGGAACTCAGAGCCCCCAATAGAGGAGACAGAGAAAGTACCCAAGGAGCTGAAAGGGTCTGCAACCCTATAGGTCGAACAACAATGTGAACTAACCAGTACCCCAGAGCTCGTGTCTCTAGCTGTATATGTAGCAGAAGATGGCCTACTTGGCCATCATTGAGAAGAGAGGCCCCTTGGTCTTACAAACTTTATATGCCCCAGTACAAGGGAACTCCAGGGCCAAGAATTGGGAATGGGTGAGTAGGGGAGCAGGGCAGGGTGAGGATATAGGGAACTTTCAGGATAGCATTTGAAATGTAAATGAAGAACATATCTAATAAAAAATTGAAAATTTTTTTTAAAAATTAAAGAAATGAGAGTAGTCATGAAGAAAAAAAAAAAACCCAACAAAACAAAACAAAACCACAACCAACTGCATGGTTTTGGTACAGCAACAGACAGGTAGATCAATAGAATAGAATTGAAGACCCAGAAATGAGCCCATACACCTATGGTCACTTGATCTTTTACAGTGGAGCTAAACCATCCTTTGGAAAAGAAAAGCATTTTCAAGAAATGGTGCTGGCTTAAATGGTGGTTAGCATGTAGAAGAATGCAAATCCACCCATTCCTATTTCCTTGTACAGTGTTCAAGTCCAAGTGGATCAAGGACCTCCACATAAAACCAGATACACTGAAACTAATAAAGAAGAAAGTGGGGAAGAGCCTCGAGCTCATGGGCACAGGGGGAGATTTCCTGAACAGAACAGCAATGGCCTATGCTTTAATATCAAGAATTAACAAATGAGACCTCATAAAATTGCAAAGATTCTATAAGGCAAAGGACACTGTCAATAAGACAAAAAGGCAATCAACAGATTGGGAAAAGATCTTTTCTAATCCTGCATGCGATGGAGGGCTAATATCCAATATATACAAAGAACTCAAGAAGTTAGACTCCAGAGAACCAAATAACCCTATTGAAAATTGGGTACAGTGTTAAACAAAGAATTCCCAACTGAGGAATATCGAATGGCTGAGAAACACCTAAAGAAATGTTGAACATCAGGTGTCATCAGGGAAGTGCAAATCAAAACAACCCTGAGATTCCACCTCACACCAGTCAGAATGGCTAAGATGAAGAACTCAGGTGACAGTAGATGCTGGTGAGGTTGTGGAGAAAGAGGAACACTCCTCAATTGCTGGTGGGATTGCAGCTTGGTACAACCCCTCTGGAAATTAGTTTGGTGGTTCCTCAGAAATTGGTCATAGTACTGCCTGAGGACCCTGCCATACCACTCTCGGGCATGTACCAAGAAGATGCTCCAACATGTAATAAGGTAGCCCCCTCTCCTTTGGTGGGGAAGGTGCCGGATGTCTGGAGCCCAAAACTAGGTAAGTCCCAGAAGCTGTGTTGCTTCTGCAGTCTGCTCACTCATCTCCGCAGTCTGCGAACTGACCTGCACAGACTGGTCTCCAAGGGACCGGGGACACAAGATGGCTCCCTCACCTGCTCCAGCAGTCAGAGCCCTCTCAGGCAGATACCTCTCCTCTGATGGAGAAGGTACCCGGATGTCTGGAGCCCAAATCGGGGTCTGTCCCAGAAGCTGTGTCTGCAGTCCACACTTTCACCTGTGCAGTCTGGTCTCTGAGGGACCCAGTTGCAGTTTGTGTTTTTTATTGTTTGCTTTTTTGTTGTCTTTTTTTTTTTTTTTTTTTTTTTTTTTTTTTTTTTTTTTTTTTTTTTTTTTTTTTTTTTTTTTTTTTTTTTTTTTTTNTACCGCCAGACTGATTTCAAGAGTAAACCAGTGATTTTATTACAAGGTCACTTACAAGAATATGGATGAGAAGTTCCCCATAGGAGCAGAAAAGCAGCAATGAAAGTTGCATTACCGTAGCCCACCACAACATGGGTGACAGCTCATGAAAGCCAGACACTGAACAAACCTGCGGGCCACTGAGGAAGTTGGACAGTTCATCTGAGATTGTACCACGCAGCTCATCTTACCCAAGTATGCCTCTTAGCAGGTCTGAGAGAGAGAGAGAGAGAGAGAAGAGAGAGAGAGAGAGAGAGAAGAGAGAGAGAGAGAGAGAGAGAGAGAGAGAGAGAGAGAGAGAGAGAGAGATTAATGGATGGTTAGATACACACACACTAAGGGAAGGGTTATTTATTTTATTTTATTTTACACTCAAGATTTAATTCCCCTCCCAGTCTACCCTCGGACTGTTCCACATCTCATACCTTCTCCCCACACCCTGTCTCCATGAGGGTGTCCCCACACTCTACCCCAATCCCACTATACCTCTAAACTCCCTGGGGCCTCCAGTCTCTTGAGGGTTAGGTACATCAGCTCTGACTGAACCCAGACCCAGCAATCCTCTGCTGTATATGTTGGAGGTGTCATGTAGGCTCACCAGCTGACATGTATGTGTATGCTGTCTGTTTGATGGTCCAGTGTCTAAGAGATCTTCGGGGTCCAGGTTAATTGATACTGCTGTTCCTCCTATGGAATTACTGTAGAGAATACATACCATGCATGTCATTTTGGGTCTGAGTTACCTCATTCAGGGTGATATTTTAGTTCTATCCATTTGGCTGCAAAACTCAAGACGTCCTCATTCTTTTTTTTTTATTAGTTAATTTCTTCATTTACATTTCAAGTGTTATCCCATAAGTTCCCTATACCCTCTCCCCACCCTGCTCCCCTACCCACCCACTCCCACTATTTGGCCCTGGTATTCCCCTGTACTGGGGCATATAAACATTGTTAGACCAAGGGCTTTTCTTCCCCAATAATGGCCAACTAGGCCATCTTCTAATACATATGCAGCTAGAGACATGAGCTCTGGGGTTCTGATTAGTTCATATTGTTGTTCCATCTATAGGGTTGCAGACCCCTACAGCTCTTGGGTACTCTCTCTAGCTCCTACATTGGGGACCCTGTGTTCTGCCCTATAGATGATTGTGAGCATCCACTTCTGTATTTGTCAGGGACTGTCAAAGCCTCACAGGAGACAGCTATATCAGGGTCCTTTCAGCAATATCGTGCTGGCGTATGCAGTAGTGTCTGCATTTGGTGGCTGATTATATGATGGACCACCTGGGTAGGGCACTCTCTGGATGGTCCATCCTTTCATTTTAGCTCCAAACTTTGTCTCTGCCCCTCCTTCCATGTATATTTTAATCCCTATTCTAGGGAGGAATGAAGTATCCACGCATTGGTCTTTCTTGATTTTCTTTTGTTTTGGAAATTGTATCTTGGGTATTCTAGGTTTCTGGGCTAATATCCGCTTATCAGTGAGTGCATATTAAGTGACTTCTTTTGTGATTGGGTTACCTCACTCAGGATGATATCCTCCAGATACATCCATTTGCTCAAGAATTTCATAAATTCATTGTTTTTAATAGCTGAATAGTACTCCATTGTGTAAATGTACCACATTTTCTGTATCCATTCCTCTGTTGAGGGACATCTGGGTTCTTTCCAGCTTCTGGCTATTATAAATAAGGCTGCTATGAACATAGTGGAGCATGTGTCCTTGTTACCAGTTGGAATATCTTCTGAGTATATGCCCAGGAGAGGTATTGCTGGATCTTTTGGTAGTACTATGTCTAGTTTTCTGAGAAAACTAGATTGATTTCCAGAGTGGTTGTACCAGCTTGCAATCCCACCAGCATTGAAGGAGTGTTCCTCTTTCTCCACATCCTCGCCAGCATCTGCTGTCACCTGAATTTTTGATCTTAGCCATTCTGACTGGTGTGAGGTGGAATCTCAGGGTTGTTTTGATTTGCATTTCTCTGATGATTAAGGATTTCGAACATTTTTTAAGGTGCTTCTCAGCCCTTTGGCATTCTTCAGTTGAGAACTCTTTGTTTAGCTTTGTACCCCATTTTTAAATGGGGTTATTTGAATTTCTGAAGTTCAGCTTCTTGAGCTCTTTGTAAATATTGGATATTAGCCTCCTATCAGATTTAGGACTGGTAAAAATTCTTTCCCAATCCGTTGGTGGCCTTTTTGTCTTATTGACAGTATCTTTTGCTTTACAGAAGCTTTGCAATTTTATAAGGTCCCATTTGTCGGTTTGTGATCTTACAGCACAGGCCATTGGTGTTCTGTTTAGGAATTTATTTTCTGAGATCTTATTTGATTTCTTTCTTGAGAGACTTGAAGTTATTGTCATACATAGCATTCACTTTTTTGGTTAGAGTTACCCCAAGAAATTTTATATTATTTGTGGTTATTGTGAAGGGAGTTGTTTCCCTAATTTCTTTCTCAGCCTGTTTATCATTTGCATAAAGGAAGGCTATTGATTTGAGTTAATTTTATATCTGGCCACTTTGCTGAAGTTGCTTATCAGCTGGAGAAGTTCTCTGGTAGAATTTTTGAGGTCATTTATGTATACTATCATATCATTTGCAAATAGTGATACCTTTATTTTTCCTTGCCAATTTGTATTCCCTTGATCTCTTTTTGTTGTCTTATTGTTCTATCTAACACTTCGAGTACTATAGTGAATAGACATGGGTATCGTGGACATCTTTGTCTTGTCCTCAGTTTTAGTTGGATTGCTTCAAGTATCTCTCCATTCAATTTGATATTGGCTGTTGGTTTGCTATAAACTGTTTTTATGTTTAGGTATGGGCCTTGAATTATTGATCTCTGCAATACTTTTGAAATGAAGGTGCGTTATATTTTGTTAAATGCTTTTTCTACATCTAAGGAGGTGATGATGTGATTATTTTCTTTTGAGTTGGTTTAGATAATGGATTACATTGATGGATTTTTGTATATTGAACCAACCTTGCATCCCTTGCAACCTTGCATGTTGAAGCCTACTTGATCATGGTGAATTATGGTTTTGATGTGTTCTTGGATTCAGTTTACAAGAATTTTATTATTTTTCCATTGATATTCATAAGCGAGATTGGTCTGAAGTTCTCTCTCTCTTTTTTTGGTATCTTTTCATAGTTTAGGTATCAGAGTTATTGTGGCTTCATAGAATGAATTAGATAGTGTTCCTCCTGATTCTACTTTACAGAATAGTTTGAGGAATATTGGTATTAGATCTTCTTTGAAAGTCTGGTAGAATTCTGCACTAAACCCATCTGTCCCTGGGCTTTGTTTGGTTCGAAGGCTTTTAATGACTTCGATTTCCTTATGGGATATGGACCTGTTTAGATAGTTTACCTGCTCTTGATTTAATTTTGGTATGTGATATCTGTCTAGAAAACCATCCATTTTTTTCTAGATTTTCCAGTTTTGTTGAGGGTAGGCTTTTGTAGTAAGATCTGATGATTTTTTAAATTTCCTCCATTTCTGTTGTTATGTCTCTCCTTTCATTTCTGATTTTGTTAATTTGGATACTGCCTCTAGGTCTTTTAGTTAGTTTGGCTAGGGTTTTATCTATCTTGTTGATTCTCTCAAAGAACCAGCTTTTGGTTTTATTGATTCTTTGTATTGTTCTTTGTTTTTATTTGGTTGATTTCAGGCCTGAATTTGACTATTTCATGCTATCTACTCCTCTTGGGTGCATTTGCTTCTTTTTGTTCTAGAGCTCTCAGGTGTGCTGTTAAGTTGCTAATATAAGATCTCTCCAGTTTCTTTACCAGGGCACTTAGTGCTATGAATTTTCCTCTTAGGACTAATTTAATTGTGTCCCATAAATTTGGGTATGAAGTGGCAACATTTTCATTAAATTCCAGGAAGTCTTCAATTTCTTTATTTCTTCTTTGACAAAGTTCTCATTGAGTAGAGAGTTGTTTCCACACGTATGTGGGATTTCTCTTGTTTTTGCTCTTATTGAAGACCAGCGTTAGGCCATGGTGATCTGATAGGATGCATGGGATTATTTCAGTCTTCTTGCATCAGTTGAGGGTTGTTTGTGGCCAATTAAATGGTCAATTTTAGAGAAGGTACCATGAGGTGCTGAGAAGAAGGTCTACTCTTTTGTTTTAGGGTGAAATGTTCTGTAGATATCTGTTAAATCCATGTGGTTCATAACCTCTATTAGTTTCACAGTGCCTCTGTAGATTTTCCCTTTGATGAATATGAAGTGTCCTTCCTCATCACATTTGATAACTTTGGGTTGAAAGTCTATTTTGTTGGATATTAGGATGGCAACTCCAGCTTGTTTCTTGGGATCATTTGCTTGGAAGATCTTTTTCCATCCTTTTACTCTGAGGTAGTAGAGTCTGTCTTCGTCATTGAGATGTGTTTCTTGTATGCAACAAAATGCTGGATCTTGTTTGCATATTTAATCTGTTTGCTTATGTCTTTTTACAGGAAAGTTGAGTCCATTAATATTGAGAGATATTAAAGACAGATGACTATTGGTTCCTGTTATGTTTGTTTTTGTTGGTGGCTTTATGTGCTTGTGGTTCTCTCCTTTTGGCTTTGTTGTGAGATATTAAATCTTGTCTTTTCTTTGATTTAGGTATCTTCCTCTTGTGTTACAGTTTTCCTTCTAGGATCCTCTGTAGGGCTGGATTGGTAGATATATACTGTTTAAATTTAGTTTTGTCCCTGGAATATTTTGGTTTCTCCAACTATGTTGATTGAGAGTTTTGCTGGGTATAGTAGTGTAGGATGGTGTTTGTGTTCTCTTAGAGTCTGCATGAGCTCTGACCAGGCTCTTCTGGCTTCCACAGTCTCTGTTGAGAAGTCTGGTGTAATTCTGATAGGTCTAAAGGTATGTTACTTTGCCCTTTTCCCTTGCAGCTTTTAATATTCTTTATTTGTTCTGTATGTTTAGTGTTTTGATTGTTATTTGATGAGAGGATTTTCTTTTCTGATCCCATTTATTTGGTGTTCTATAGGCTTCTTGTACCTTTATGGCCATCTCTTTCTTTAGGTTGGGGAAGTTTTCTTCTATGATTTTCAGGTGCTTTGAGCTAGGAATCTTCATTCTCCTCTATTCCAATTATTCTTAGATTTGGCCATTCCATTGTATCCTGAATTTCCTGGATGCTTTGGATCAGGAGTTTTTTATATTTTGAATTTTCTTTTACAGTTGTGTCAATCTCTTCTAAGGTATCTTCTACACCTGAGATTCTGTCTTCTATCTCTTGTATTCTGTTGGTGATTCTTACATCTGTAATTCCTGACCTTTTTAATAGGTTTTCCATTTCCAGCAGATCTCCTATGATACCTTCAGGCTGTAGTATTAGTGGCCCAAATGCTCTGAGTGCAGCAGATCTTCTAGGGTGGCTCAAGATATGGTGTCTTCAGGAGAGTAGACTAGCTAGCAGTCTGCCCCAGCAGAAAGGACAGGGCAGGACCAGTTCATGTGTTTTTTGATGTAGGAACTGAATATGTTTTAAAGGTATTTTAAGAGGCTGTCATTATTCTATTAAGGATCCTTTACCTAACCCATACTGTCCAGTATGTAGGTGTGTGTGTGTGTGTGTGTGTGTGTGTGTGTGTGTGTGTATATAACATGAGTTGCCTGCATTTGCAGACATTTGACATCTGTCATTTAAATGTAAACCCTTCTCAAGAAACTGAAAAACTTCCTGAGAATCACTGGGAAGGCACCTCAAACCTAGTACAACCAAATACTAAAAAGTACAGTTTAGACAGTAAGGTATCATAGAGCAGATCCTATTCAAACATTGGTTTCTAATTCACAATGCAAGAGCAGTGTAGTAGGTATGCTGATAAGAATAACAAGAATTATGATTGGTAAGTTCTAAGAAAATAAAAGACAGTAGATTTGATATGCTGTAAGATTGGCAGGTCTGAAGACATGGAATTTAATTATTTCATCTTTACAGTCAGGATCCTATGGAAAAACTTTTAAGTTATCATTAGTGTTTGTATCTGTGGGCCCTAACTTGCCACAGTACATGTGTGGATGTCAGGACAGTTTGTGTAGTGGGCTCTGTGATTCCTGAGACTGAACTCAGTGTCAGCTGCATAGTAAGCACTTTCTCTACAGAGATGCATGGACAGCTACTTTGTGCAAATTTAATAGGCAAATTAAAATGGCTATTTAAATTATAGCGATGACTTTCTAGTTCTGGAGAAACACTGTTTTGAAGGACAGGAAAGGCATACCCCTGAAGTGCATTTGTTTTCTGTTTTTCTAATATGTAGTATTTGCCTTCCCAGGCCCCTGGATAGTTTGTGCATCAATGTTATGCTGATGTTTCTCCTGGTGCCAATCAGAAAATGATGCTGGAGTTCTTGAGAGCCATGGAGGCTTGCTTGCATGAACAATGATGAGTGGCTTGTCCTTTTACCTTGCTTCCAGCATAGTTGGTGACTTCACCATAGCACAGAGCAGTAGTTCCATACTTTAGCTTACAATGTGTATATTGTCAGCTACAGTTTTATTATGTTGAAATTACATTTTCATAGGAGGAAGGAGTGCTGTGGAAATTATGCACTGTTAATTCAAAAAATGCTTTGAAAATCCTTTTAAGTTGTATTGTGGATATTACTCATTTTTAGTGATTAAAATGTATAAAAACTAGTAAATTGCAAATGTAGAACTATCATAGCACAGTTAATAGGATGGATTTGGTTTTACTGTCCAAGGCTCCTATCCCTCCCGTTCTATACTGGGAAGGAGCGAAGTAAACTTGTTAAGAACTTTGGTGTGTGAGTGGTTCTGCACACAGATTCCACATTAGCTGTGGCAAGGTCAAGAGGCCCCACTGGGCTCTTTTTAAAACAAAGTTCTGTTGTGGTGTAGTTGCAAAGGAAGCCTGGGGGTGGGGTGATTCCCCAAGCCAGGACAGAGTTCCTGCTGATCTCAGGAACTTCCTGGAAGTGTTGAGACACAGACCCCAAAGAAACAGTATGCTCTGGCTGCACCCAGGGCTGCCTGCCAACCTCATTTGCTAGCAAATGTCACTCCACCCAAGGCAGGATTTTCAAAGATTCCTCAGATGAATGAGAATTTCTGGCTGCCCCTTGCTTTCTGAAGTGTGTTATGACAGGAATTAGATCTTTTCCTTCTTCAGGATTCAGGGAAAAAATTCCTCAGAGCCTGGGGTAGGGATGACCTTTAATCAGAAGCAGCAAACATGCTAGTCCTTTCTGGGCATTTGCAGTCTCTGATGGGTCAATAGATGACTATTCTCATATTGGTCAGTTTTGGGGATGTTCAGGAAGCAAAAAATGTCAGTTTGAATATTTCCTTGTAAATTTTGAACCCCTCTTCCCAGAACAGAAAATTGAGGCAGGCTGAGATGGACCTCCCAGGAAGTGAAAAGAACTTTGCTGGTCACAGGAAAGTCAGGCCTGTCCTTCAGGATTCCTAGCAGCTGTCGGGGGCAGGCACAGCTGGGCCTGGTATATTCTTCTAGAGAATAGAAGAAATAGCTGTACTTTGATGTGTCTAACTTGTGTGTTGTTCTTAGCCATGGAGAAAAGGTCATACCCACTCCTCTGTTGCAGAACAAAAGCAGCAGTCTCTATATCTCCAGCATGGCAGCTGGGTGCCTGCAGGCACACACCTGCTATCACAGCTAATACATTTCAGACATGCCCATGGTGGGTGAGGGTGGAGGCAGCTTCAGTGGCATCTCCTGGGAGAACAGCCGAAATGTCAACAATACAGTGGTTTTGCCAGGAGCCTGGCCCCACAGTGTGGGTGGGCACAGGAGTGGTCTCAAAGCATGCTCCTATTTGAGAAGCAGCTGCACAGCCATGGGAAGGAAGGGTTGACTCTGTGAGAGTAGGAAAACAAGTTTCCAAGCCTCCACTATTACTATCACTATCCACAGCCCCCAGCTGTGCGACATTCAAAATGTTACCTGACCTCTCAGGGTCACAGTCCTTCATCTGGTACACGATGGTAATTTGAACAGCTGCAACAGATGTGTCCGGTGAGAAATAAATGAGCTAATGTGTGTGGAAGTGCATTGTAAACAAAATTTGCTTAAGTATATTCAATGGGTCAATGTCTGGCGCTGTATTAGAAGCCTTATATCTTACCAAAAATCCTGATCGACCTGTGAAGTAGCTTACTCTTGTACTCATTAAGATGTGGTAGTGGGTAAGAGGGGGCAGTGAAGTCAGCTACCCAAAACTCCATCACACCAGCAATGTAACTTGTCCTAATTCACCTCAGACTCCCTCCTCCTCAGCCCAATGCTGGCTTCTGAGACCTTTGAAGTCTGTTTGGAGCTCTTAGCTGTCCTTCTTCTTTATTCCCACATACTGTGGTAGCTTGAAAACACCGAACCTTCTGACACTTCTGAATGATGGAGGCTTTGGGCCTCCTTTATAATCACGCAAGCTTTGTGACTGCTTAGAACAACAGAGTCAGTCAGAAACAATCATTTGAGACTTCTAAGGCCAGGTCACTTTACATGCTTTCAATACATGTTCTTACAGACTCTGTGGGAAATTACTCCCCTGAGGCTGCTGAGGTGGGCATAGCCCATGTGAGTATCTCACCCAACAGTGCTGGTCCAGTTAGTTCAGGCTTCTCATCTTGCCCACCCAAGTGCTAAGCCCACAGAGGCTCTTGTAGCCCACTGTTCAGCTCTGACTACCTAGTCATCCCTCATTTTTACCATCTTTGTCCCCCTCCTGCATTCACTAACCAGTCCTCTTTCCTACAGTCCTCCTCTAATGTTCACATCTCTTTGCTTTAATTTATTATGCTGACCACTGAGTGTAACCAAAGAAGTCTATGTGAGCATGGACATAGACATGTAGCTGTCTACTGGAGCACAGTAAGACAAATAGGACTACACCACTGAAGACAATGATCCTCTTCTAGCAGACATCAACAGCAGCCAACAATGAAGTTCCTTAAGGAGGGTATGAGCCTCTATTCTGTCAATGACTGAACACCGACTAGCTCAGCCTGCCACTGGTCTATTGTAAGCAACCATAGCTGCTATGGACTCATGATTGTGACAGCATGCCATGCCCAGAAAATAGCTCTCCTCTCCAAAATAGCCCCCTCCCTATAATAGCCCTTCTTTCCATCAGCCAGCTCTTATATTATTTCTACCCTTCTTCAATGATGTTTCCTTAGCCTTAGTAAGGATGATATAAGTGCCCCATGTAGGACTGAGCACTCAGTAATGACTAGTTCTCAGCACCTTGACCAACCATGAGACTCTGCATTCACCATCATTTACTGCAATAAGTAAATAAATAAATATGTCTAGGATCAAAGTTGCAGGTAGCACTTATTTATATATATTTAGAAACAAGTTTGACACCATGTTCATTTAGCCATCTAGCAATACTATCCACCTACCCACCTCCACCTTCCCAGCTGTGAACTTTTGACTATGTTCACAGTATCAGGCATGAATTAACTCCTTTGGAGTGGTTCTCAAGTCCAATCAGAGGGCAGTTAATTTTCTCCATAATTGTCATGTCACTATTACAGTAGTGGGCACATCTTGTCTGGCAAGTCAGTATCACAGCATAAGAGGGCTCCTGCTGAGTATACTGCTGGTGACTTTTCTCCCAGAGCTTCTCTCATAGCACCATGAGGTACTACAAAAGCTATTCTAAAGGGAGGAAACATCTAGTTCAATTCTGGCTTGATTTCATTATTTCCTGCAACCAAAGTGCATTGCGGAGGTCAGTCTCGCCATCCTAGTTCTGATGGGCATCTAATAGCAACAGCAACAGTCTGTGCTGTGTTTGTGTCTGTGTGCATCATGTGTATTCATGTATAATATATGCGTGTGTCTGCAAACAGAGCAACCTATGCAGGGATGGGGACGTCATAAAGTATTGGGTGTCCTCACATTCTCTGCCTCATTTCTTTGAAACAATACAAAAAATAATCACGAGGAAATAGAGCCATAAAGATTTCATTATTTTAAACCATAATTCAACATTGCTTAGAAAAAAACTAAGTATGCACTGACTATCAAGGAGTGGTAAAGTTCTTTCACAATAACAGGATAGTTTGTCCCCATTAAAATAAATTAATCAGCTGAACATGTAGCTCAGTTTCAGTGTACTTTCCTACCATGTGCACATGCTGGGAGAGATAGATAGATAGATAGATAGATAGATAGATAGAGAATAAAATGAATATATATTCACTTTAAATGTGCATCAGGAAAAATGTAATATTGGCCTGAAATTGATTGCTGTCAGTCACCTTTCCAACATAAAGCATTCAGGATACTTGTAATTATCCTTTTTCTTTTTTTATATGGTAAATAAAAGCAAGGTAAGAGTGCTGAATTTTGCACATAGATTCCATGACAGAACATACTTGTCACCTTCCTGTGTCCTGCTGTCTTCCTCACTCTCTACCTTTCATGTTGCTGTGCTTACAGTTCAATGCAGCTTCTGCATTGCTTTCTCCCTTGTCAGCAAAAACCATTCTAGTTTTTGCTTCACAGACTAGTTAATAAAATATTTGATGACAAGTCCCTTCCGGTCGGCGCCAGCACCGGGTCACCTTGGGCACTTAGTCGGCAGACCCCCCCCCCCCCACCGTCCCGAGAGGACTTTCCACGGGATGTTAGGATCACTGGTGAGCAGAACACAACATCAGGTCCAATCAAATTGTGGCGGGACTACGACAGCAGGAACAAAGGACACCAGAGCCCTTCCTGACCATAGGCTCAGGTTCCTTTTGATCAGTTCTGGTTTACCTTGGTTTCAAACAGACCAGACAGCTCCACGATCCTCAAATGAGACACCATTTCCAGGCACTGTAACACGCCCCAGATCTTAGGACAACAGGATCCCAGGATAACAAGATCTGGGTCACAATAGTATTTCAGGGTCTCAGAGGAGCTTGACAGCCAAGAACTCTGACACACCCAGAATCTCAGGTTCACAGGAGCCCACAATCAAAGGATCACAGAGAAAGCTGGACTCTGAGAAGTCCTAAATCAACTGGGATTATAAGAAGAACAGGCTCCAATCAAACATATTGAGGGCAGCAAGCACTTGAGATAATCAGATGGCAGGAGGCAAGCATAAGAACAGAAGCAATAGACCCAAGGTTACTTGGCATCATCAGAACCAAACTCTCCCACCATAGCAAGTCCTGGATACACCATCACACCAGAAAAGCAACACATGGATCTAAAGTCTCTTTTCATGATGATGTTGGAGGACTTTAGGAAGGAAATACAGGAAAGACAGATGAACAGCTAGAAGCCTTTAAAGGAGAAACACAAAAATCCCATAGAGAGTTACAGGAAACTACCAAACAGGTAATGGAATAGAATAAAACCATCGAGGATCTAAAAATGGAAGTAGAAACAATAAAGAAACCCCAAAGGGAGACAACTCTGGAGATAGAAACCCTAGGAAAGAAATCTGGAACCATAGATAGGAGAGCATCAGCAACAGAGTACAAGAGATTGAAGAGAGAATCTCAGGTGCAGAAGATTCCATAGAGAACACGGGCACAACAATCAAAGAAAATGCAACATGCAAAAAGATCCTAACTCAAAACATCCAGGAAATCCAGGACACAATGAGAAGACTAAACCTACAGATAAGAGGAATAGATAAGAATGAAGATTTTCGACTTAAAGGGCCAGTAAATACCTTCAACAAAATTATAGAAGAAAACTTCCCATACCTAAAGAAAGAGATGCCCATGAACATACAAGAAGCCTATAGAATTCCAAATAGACTGGACCAGAAAAGGAATCTTCCTGACACATAATAATCAGAACAACAAATGCACTGAATAAAGATAGAATATTAAAAGCAATAAGGGAAAAAGGTCAAGTAACATATAAAGGCAGGCCTCTTAGAATTACTCCAGACTTTACAACAAAGACTATGAAAGCCAGAAGATCATGGACAGATGTTATACAGACCCTAAGAGAAAACGAATGCCAGCCCAGGCTACTATACTCAGCAAAACTCTCAATTACCATGGATGGAAAAACCAAAGTATTCCATGATAAAACCAAATTCACACAATGTCTTTCCATGAATCCAGCCCTTCAAAGGATAATAACAGAAAAACACTAACACAAGGACAGAAACTACACCCTAGAAAGAGCAAGAAAGTAATCCTTCAACAAACCTAAAAGAAGAGAGCCACAAGAACAGAATACCAACTCTAAGAACAAAAATAACAGGAAGCAAAAATTACTTTTCCTTAATATCTCTTAATATCCATGGACTCAATTTCCCAATAAAAAGACATAGGCTAACAGACTGGCTACACAAAGAGGACCCAACATTTTGCTGCTTACAGGAACCCACCTCAGGGAAAAAGACAGACACTACCTCAGAGTGAAAGGCTGGAAAACAATTTTCCAAGCAAATGGTCTGAAGAAACAAGCTGGAGTAGCCATTCTAATATTGACTTCCAACAAAGTTATCAAAAAAGACAAGGAGGGGCACTTCATACTCATCAAAGGTAAAATGTTCCAAGATGAACTCTCAATTCTGAATATCTATGCTCCAAATGCAAGGGCAGCCACATTCATTAAAGAAACTTTAGTGAAGCTCAAAGCACACATTGAACCTCACACAATAATAGTGGGAGACTTCAACACCCCACTCTCATCAATGGACAGATTGTGGAAACAGAAACTAAGCAGAGACACAGTGAAACTAACAGAAGTTATGAAACAAATGGATTTAACAGATATCTAAGAACATTTTATCCTAAAACAAAAGTATATACCTTCTTCTCAGCACCTCTTTGTACCTTCTCCAAAATTGACCATATAATTGGTCAAAAACAGACCTCAACAGACACAAAAATATTGAAATTGTCCCATGCATCATATCAGTTCACCAGGGACTAAAGCTGATCTTCAATACCAACATAAATAATAGTCAACATTTACATGAAAACTGAACAACACTCTCCTCAATGATACCTTGGTCAAGGAAGAAGTAAAGAAATTAAAGACTTTTTAGAGTTTAATGAAAATGAAGCCACAACATACCAAAACTTTTTGGACACAGTGAAGGCAGTCCTAAGAGGAAAACTCATAGCCCTGAGTACCTCCAAAAAGAAAAAAGAGAGAATGTACACTAGCAGCTTGACAGCACACCTAAAAGCTCTAGAACAAAAAGTAGCAAATTCACCCAAGAGGAGTAGACCACAGGAAATAATCAAACTGAGGGCTGAAATCAAGCAAGTGGAAACAAAAAGAACTAAAGAATCAACAAAACCACCTGCTGGTTCTTTGAGAAAAGCAACAAGATAGATAAACCCTTAGCCAGACTCACTACAGGGCACAGGGGCAGGATCCTAATTAACAAAATCAGAAATGAAAAGGGAGACATAAAAACAGATCCCGAGGAAATCCAAAACACCATCAGATCCTCCTACAAAAGGCTATACTCAACAAAACTGGAAAACCTGGATGAAATGGACAAATTTCTAGACAGATACCAGATACCAAAGTTAAATCAGGATCATATTAATGACCTAAACAGTCCCATTTCCCCTAAAGAAATAGAAGCACTCATTAATAGTCTACCAACTAAAAAAAGACCAGGACCGGATGGGTTTAGTGCAGAGTTCTATCAGACCTTCAAAGAAAACATAATTCTAGTTCTTCTCAAACTATTCCACAAAATAGAAACAGAAAATACTCTACCCAATTCATTCTATGAAGCCACAATTACTCTGATACCTAAACCACAGAAAGATCCAACAAAGAAAGAGAACTTCAGACCAATTTCCCTTATGAATATCCATACAAAAATACTCAATTAAATTCTCGATAACTGAATCCAATAATACATCAAAATGATCATCGCATGACCTAGTAGGTTTCATCCCAGGGATGCAGGGATGGTTTAATATATGGAAATCCATTAACGTTATCCACTATATAAAGAAACTCAAAGACAAAAACCACATGATCATCTCCTTAGATGCTGAGAAATCATTTGACAAAATCCAACATCCATTCATGAAAAAAGTCTTGGAAAGATCAGGAATTCAAGGCCCATACCTAAACATAATAAAAGCAACCTACAGCAAACCAGTAGATAACATCAAACTAAATGGAGAGAAACTCGAAGCAATCCCACTAAAATCAGGGACTAGACAAGGCTGCCCACTTTCTCCCTCCATAGTCAATATAGTACTTGAAGTACTAGCCACAGCAATTCAACAACAAAAGGAGATCAAGAGAATACAATTTGGAAGGGAAGAAGTCAAAATATCACTATTTGCAGATGATATGATAGTATACATAAGTGACCCTAATAATTCCACCAGGGGACTCCTAAACCTGATAAACAGCTTCAGTGCAGTAGCTGGATATAAAATTAACTCAAACAAGTCAATGGATTTCTCTACACAAAGGATAAATGGGCTGAGAAAGAAATTAGGGAAACAACACCCTTCACAATAGTCACAAACAATATAAAATACCTTGGTGTGACTCTAACTAAGGAAGTGAAAGATCTGTATGATTATGAGCTTCAAGTCTCTGAAGAAAGAAATTGAAGATCTCAGAAGATGGAAAGATCTCCCATGCTCATGGATTGGCAGGATCAATATAGTAAAAATAGCTATCTTGCCTAAAGCAATCTACAAATTCAATGCAATCCCCATCAAAATTCCAACTCAATTCTTCAACGAATTAGAAAGGGCAATTTGCAAATTCATCTGGAATAACAAAAAACAAGGACAGCAAAAATTCTTCTCAAGGATAAAAGAATCTCTTGTGGAATTACCATGTCCTACCTCGAGCTGTACTACAGAGCAATTGTGATAAAAACTGCATGGTAATAGTATAGCGACAGACAGGTAGATCAATGGAATAGAATTGAAGACCCAGAAATGCACCCACACACCTATGGTCACTTGATCTTTGACAAGGAAGCTAAAACCATCCAATGGGGGTGAAAAACAGCATTTTCAACAAATGGTGCTGGCACAACTGGTGGTTATCCTGTGGACGAATGCAAATTGATCCATTCTTATCTCCTTGTACTAAGGTCAAGCCTAAGTTTATTATAGAAGTCCACATAAAACCAGAGACACTGAAACTTACAGAGGAGAAAGTGGGGAAGAACCTCAAAGATATGGGCACAGGGGAAAACTTCCTGAATAAAACAGCAATGGCTTGTGCTGTAAGATCGAGAATTGACAAATAAGACCTCATAAAATTCCAAAGCTTCTGTAAGGCAAAAGACAATGTCAATAAGACAAAAAGGCCACCAACAGATTGGAAAAGGACCCTTGCGAATCCTAAATCAGATAGGGGACTAATATCCAATATATATAAAGGACTCAAGAAGGTGGAATTCAGAAAATTAAATAACCCCATTAAAAAATGGCACACACACACTCACAGAGTTAAACAAAGAATTCTCAACTGAGGAATACCGAATGGCTGAGAAACACCTGAAAAAATGTTCAACATCCTTAATCATCAGGGAAATGCAAATCAAAACAACCCTGAGATTCCACCTCACACCAGTAAGACTGGCTAAGATCAAAAAATCAGGTGACAGCAGATGCTGGCGTGGATGTGGAGAAAGGGGAACACTCCTCCACTGTTGGTGGGACTGCAAGCTTGTTCAACCACTCTGGAAATCAGTCTGGCGGTTCCTCAGAAAATTGGACACAGTACTACCAGAAGATCCAGCAATACCTCTACTTGGCATATATCCAGAAGAGTTTCCATCTGGTTATAAGGACACATGTTCCACTATGTTCATAGCAGCCTTATTCATAATAGCCAGAAGCTGGAAAGAACCCAGATGTCCCTCAACAAAGGAATGGATACAAAAAATTTGGTACATTTACACAATGGAGTACTACTCAGCTATTAGAAACAANTGGCCTAGTTGGCCATCATTGGGAGGAGAGGCCCCTTGGTCATACAGACTTTATATGCCCCAGTACAGGGGAACGCCAGGGCCAATATGTGGGAGGGGGTGGGTAGGGGAGCAGGGCGGGGATGCGGGAGGGTAAGGGGAAATTTCTGGATAACATTTGAAATGTAAATGAAGAAAATATCTAATAAAGAGAAAAAAATGGCACACAGAGCTAAACAAAGAATTCTCAACTGAAGATTATTGAATGCCTGAGAAGCACCTGAAAAAATGTTCAACATCCTTAATCATCAGGGAAATGCAAATCAAAACAACACTGAGATTCCACCTCACACCAGTCAGAATGGCTAAGAAAAAAAATCCATGTGACAGCAGATGCTGGTGAGGATGTGGAGAAAGAGGAACACTCCTCCATTGCTGGTGGGATTGCAAGCTTGTACAACCACTCTGGAAATCAGTCTGGCCATTCCTCAGAAAATTAGACATAGTACTACCAGAGGATCCAGCAATACCTCTCCTGGGCATATATCCAGAAGATGTTCCATCTGGTAATAAGGATGCATGCTACACTATGTTCATAGCAGCCTTATTTATAATAGCCAGAAGCTGGAAAGAACCCAGATGTTCCTCAGCAGAGGAATGAATACAGAAAATGTGGTACATTTACACAAAGGAGTACTACTCAGCTATCAAAAACATTGAATTTATGAAATACCTAGGCAAATGGATGGATCTGTAGGGTATCATCCTGTGTGAGTTAACCCAATAACAAAAGAACTCACATGATATGTACTCACTGATAAGTGGATATTAGCCTAGAAACTTAGAATACTGAAATACAATTTGCCATTACATGAAACTCAAGAAAAAGAAGACCAGAGTGTGAACACTTAGCCCCTTCTTAGAATTGGGAACAAAACACCCATGGAAGGAGTTACAGAGACAAAGTTTGGAGCTGAGACAAAAAGATGGATTATCCAGAGACTGCCCTACCTGGGGATCAATCCCATAATCAGCCACCAAAAGCAGACACTATTGCATACGCCAGCAAGATTTTGCTGAAAGGACCCTTATATAGCTGTCTCTTGTGAGGCTATGCCAGTGCCTGGCAAACACAGAAGTAGATGCTCACAGTCAGCTATTGGATGGAACTTAGGGTCCCCAATGGCAGAGCTAGAGAAAGTACCCAAGGAGCTGAAAGGGTCTGCAACCTTATGGGTGGAACAACAATATGAACTAACCAGTATCCCCCGAGCTCGTGTCTCTAGCTGCATATGTAGCAGAAGATGGCCTAGTTGGCCATCATTGGGAAGAGAGGCCCCTTGGTCTTACAAACTTTATATGTCCCAGTACAAGGGAATACCAGGGCCAAGAAGTGGGAGTGGATAGATAGGGGAGCAGGACGGGGGGGGGGGAGGGGGGGTATAGGGCACTTTTGGCATAGCATTTGAAATGTAAAAGAAGAAAATACCTAATAAAAAATTGGAAAAAGCAAAATGTTCTCTCTCTCCCTTTCTTCCTCTCTCTCTCTCTCTCTCTCTTTCTGGAAAAATCTGATTCTAGCTCAAGCTGAGATTACAGACATAAGCTTTAAATTACAACCACAGTATCCAATGGAAACCTGGTTAGAGCCAGAGTCTTCAAGGGAACATCAGTATATTTTCCATGCCCAAACCTGGAAATGGCCAACTAGTACTGAGGCCAACATTCAAAACCATACACCTGAAGGACCACACACAGGATGGACAGCATCTGAGACCTAACTCACAAAGGACTTCCCAGAAATGGGGACAGCCTCTGTGACTCATCCTCACGAAGCACTTATGAGGCTGTCAGGTGGCTGAGAGCCAAGACTGAAAACACTGCATTTGGATCCTACACCCCATCCAGCTCTCAGTCTTCACATTTCTTTGTCTTTTACTTAATAGGTCAACTATGTCTCAACCTTATCAGAGCTGTGATGTTTGGACCCCTGACTGCATTTTTTTCCTCTATATTTTCATTCTCCCTTGCCCAAACTTGCCTCAAGCCTTTCTCAAGGTGAGTTTTTAAGCACACACACACAAACACACACACACACACACACACACACACACACAAATATCCTGGACTGACATACTTCAATTAACAAGAACAGAGCCAGAAGCAGAGCTACAGAAGCCAAAAAGTAAGTTTAGTACATTTAGAGACTTTCCCAGAACCATGAACTCTAATAGATAATGTCTTTGTTTTGCTGTCTACATGCTGAGTTTTACAGCCTGAATGGTACTTCCATCATGTAGTCAGTCATGGTAAGATCTGTTGTAATATAGAGTTAAGGTATCATTTTCCTCTTCTAGATTGGTGTAGGCAGCATGAGGATCTCCTCTGAGAATGGAACTCTATTTGCAAAAATAGTTCCTACCAAATAGTAGACAAACTTGGAAAAGGCAGTAATACTCAAATAAAAACATGTGGAGAAAAGAAAATAACTGACCAATTTCCCTCATGAACATAGTTGCAAAAATTCCCAATAAAAGAGATGTCAACCAGATTCAAGAACACACCAAGAAGGTCATTCCTCATGATTAAGTTGACTTCATTCCAGAGATGCAGGGATGGTTCAATATATGCAAATCAATAGATGCAATACATCACATAATGGATTCAAGGACTGAAATCACATGTTCATCTCACAGAAAAGGATTTGACAAAATCCAGTATCTTCTCCTGATAAATAAAAGCCCTAAAAGAGACTGGGTATAAAAGGAACATATTTCAACATATTAAAGCTCTATATGGTGGTTTGAACGTTTGCCCAGAGCCTACCAGAGTTTCTGGCTCCCCACCCACTACTACAACACCCAGAAGAAGCTCAACTTCCAGGAGATCTGACACACCCAGGATCACTGGAGCACTAACACACCCAAGATTACAGTTGAGGCCACATCTGCCCCAACACCCAGTAAAACTGGAACTAACCCTTCAATGGAAACAGGGAAGCAGGACCCCACACCCAGCCAGAGGCACACATTCCTTCCAGCTTGCACCTCTGCCTAGAGCAGACCCACCAACTCCTGCAACACCAGAGAAATCTTGACTCCCAGGAGCTTTGACACAACAGATCTCAGGATCCCAGAGGCAGCTTGACTCCCAGGAATTCTGTCACACCCAGGATCTCAGGATCACAGGATCACAGAGACAGCTTGATTCCCAGGAGTTCAGATACAACAAAGCTCACAGAAGGGACAGGATCCAGTCAGCAATAGCAAGGGCAGTTAGCACTAGGGATAACCAGATCATGAGAGGCAAGCACAAGAACATAAGCAACAGGAAGCAATGCTACTTGCCAACATCAGAACCCAGTTCTCCCACCATACCAAGCCCTGGATACCCCAACACATGAGACAAACAAGATTCAGATCTAAAATCCTATCTCATGAATATGATAGAAGATGTTAAGAAGGACATAAATATCTCTCTTAAAGAAATACAAGAGAACACAGGTAAACAAGTATAAGCCCTTAAAGAGGAAACACATAAATCTCTTAAAGAAATACTAGAAAACACAATAAGTAGGTTAAGGAAATGAACAAGACTGTACAGGATCTAAAAATGGAAATAGAAACAATAAAGAAATCACAAAGGGAGACAACATTGGAGATAGAAAACCTAGGAAAGAGATCAGGAGCCATAGATGCAAGCATCACCAACAGAATACAAGAGATAGAAGAGAGAATCTCAGATGCAGAAGATACCATAGAAAACATTGACACAATGGTCAAAGAAAAGGCAAAAGGCAAAAGGCTCCTAACTGAAAACATCCAGGAAATCCAGAACACAGTGAGAAGTTCAAATCTACGGATAATAGGTATAGAAGAAAGCAAAGATCCCAACTTAAAGGGTCAGTAAATGTCATCAACAAAATTATAGAAGAAAACTTCCCTAACCTAAAGAAAGAGATGCCCATGAGCATATAAGAAGCCCAAATAGATTGAGCATATAAGAACTCCAAATAGATTGGACCAGAATAGAAATTTCTTCGGTTACATAATAGTCAAAACACCAAATACACAAAACAAAGAATATTGAAAGTGGTAAGGGAAAAAGGTCAAGTAACATCAGACGTCTCAACAAAGATTCTAAAAGCCAGAAGATAATGGGAAAATGTCATACAGACCCTAAGAGAACAAAAATGCCATCCCAAGTACTATACCCAGCAAAATTCTCAATTACCATAAAGGGAGATACCAAGATATTCCGTGACAAAACCAAATTTAAACAATATCTTTTCACCAATCCAGTCCTACAGAGGATAATAGAAGGAAAACTCCAACACAAGGAAGGCAACTATACCCAAGAAAAATAAACTAATCTCACAAAAATCTCAAAAGAAGAAGACGTCAAAATATCACTATTTACTGATGATATGATAGTATATATAAGTGACCCCAAAAATTCC
>LR749648.1:9277-49654 GCA_902729485.2 Mus minutoides
CAGGGCTATACAGAGAAACCCTGTCTCAAAAAAAAAAAAAAGAAAGAAAGAAAGAAAAAGGAAAAGAGAAAGGAAAAGAAAAAGGAAAGAAAGAAAGAAAGAAAGAAAGAAAGAAAGAAAGAAAGAAAGAAAGAAAGAAAGAAAGAAAGAAAGAAGGAAGGAAGGAAGGAAGGAAGGAAGGAAGGAAGGAAAGAAAGAAAGAAAGAAAGAAAGAAAGAAAGAAAGAAAGAAAGAAAGAAAGAAAGAAAGAAAGAAAGAAAGAAAGAAAAGAGAATGGGGAGAGTATGAACTGGTGTGACTAAGGCAGCCCTCCAATTCATTCCATGTCCTCAAAGAGACTTGATGGGCTAGAGCATCCTCTTTCCAGCTATCACAGTCTGGACAGCCTAGTGTAACAGCAAAGCCACAGAAGAACTAGATACACTGGTTTGAGGATTAACTCTTCTGGGATTACTCTTCCCCCAGCTAGGATTTGAAGCAATTTCCTGTGTTATCTCTTGTTGCGGTGCAGCTGGCTCTAAGATAAAACCATCCATCCTAGAGAGAAGATTATTTGAATGATACAGCTATCTTGGGTCATTTCTGCTCTTGTAAGTAACCCCAGCAGAACTCGATAGCTCACCAAGCTGGACTTCTGTCATATCTATACATTGGTTTGCTATCTGGGGTCAGTAGATATTTGTTTACATCTCCAGAGGAATAATGTTACCCAACATCTATCTCCCTTGGACTAAATCCCACAAGCAAGTTCCTGCAATATGCACCTCTGAGGTTATATGTTTTACCTTAGTGGAATAAGATCTCTTTCTTTTTTTTTCCCTCCCTTGTTCCGGTCAACCCGGCTCGCTCTGCTCGACCCCCCCGCTCACTCCGGCCAGCCTGACTCGCTCCCGGCCGCGCCCGTACAGCCCCCACTTGTTCCAGCCAGCCCCGCTCGCTCCGATCGGCCCCGCTCGTTCCGGCCGTCCCCGTTCGACCCCACTTGCTCTGGCCCCACTAGCTTCGGCCTCCTGGCTTGCTCCGGCCGTCCCCGTTCGGCTCCGCTCACTCCGGACAGCCTCACTCATTCCGGTTGGTCTCTCCGGTCCAAGGATTCATTTCTTATTATTCTTCATAAGTACGCTGTAGCTGACTTCAGACGCACCAGAGGAGGGCGTCAGATCTTGTTACGGGTGGTTGTAAGCCACCATGTGGTTGCTGGGATTTGAACTCTTCACCTTCGAAAGAGCAGTCGGGTGCTCTAACCCGCTGAGCCATCTCACCAGCCCATAAGATCTCTTTCTTAAGAGGCTAAAAAAATACATAAATAAATAGCCGCCCATACTATCAGACTTCTAGGTTTAGAGAAGAGGCTCACTTGCATAACACTGTTTTTTGTTTTGCTTTGCCATCCAGGTAAAATGTGAGGTTGTGATTTCATCTCTAATTTAATGGTCATAGAAATGTCTTCGGATTGCCTATAGTAAACGAACAGGCAGAATTTGAGAGCAGTTGCAATATGATGAAATAGATATAACCAAGACATCATGTAGGGACAGTGTAGAAGTAGAAGGGTGAAAAGAAAGTGACCTAGGATCTGAAGAGAGGAAGAGCATGCCTGACTTGCATCCTGGTTCCCAATGCCTGGACAGCATTTGACTTGGCTTCCTTTCCCCCAAGGAGTTGGTCTTATGGGACACATGTGCCCGAAGGAATTATCACATGAGATCGGCAGACCTTCAGCAGTCTTTGCGAGGCAGCCATCTCCTCCACCTTGAACTGTAAGGTAGGAGTGGATCTGTGAAGAATGACCTTAGTTGCGAGAAGGGAACAAACATCACAATCCTCCTATCCAAGCTCAAAGCCTCAGAGTCTGCTATTCTGATTATCCTGGCAGGACTCTGCGTAGGTAAAAGAAAGGAAGAGTGTGGTGGGAGACCAAGTGCTGGAAGAACAGTAGTCTTGGGGTGTGGTAGTGCTCTGGTTACTAATGGTTGTAGAACATGGGCAGCCATATGGGTGTGGGGCCGTGAAAAGCAGCCTGATTTGGTTGAGTGAGGCGTGCTCCGGAGATCCAGTAGAAAACTCAACGAGGGACGGAACAGTGAGCCACATTCCCAGAGACAGGTGCCTGACACCACAGAGCCCCCAGCTCCATAATTCTGACAAATTTTGTCATGCAGACGAATTTCTATTCGCCTGCCTCTGCCCCCCAAGTGTTGGGATTAAAGGTGTGCACCATCACACCAGTCTGCCTCTCTCATTCTTATCTCTAGCTCTTCTTTTCCCCTTCCCTTCCCCCCTTTCTCTCCACATGGCTATAGCCAGCCTCTTTCTTTTATCTTCTCTTTTTCTCTCTGCTTTTCTACAGTAAAGCTCTAAAACCATAGGCTGTCTCTGCTCATCCATGCCCGCGTGTTCGAACTATGGAATAGGCTTTCCCCTAAAGAGTAGTGTCTAACCTCCTGCCAGAAGGCCTTCCTGCACTCCAGCCATGGACAGGACCAAGGACTCTCACCTGCATGGGAACCACCCAGTGCCCCTCTCTCCTGTCCTCTTTTTGCCCTGAGGCTGACAGAGCCACGGGGTGGGGGTGGGGCTTTTATTCTCAGCTCTTCCACGGTATCCAGTGGTATCTGGGATGTCCGAGACTGAGAGTCCGTTATCTTTGGATTCTGTGAGGCCAAGAGACCTCAGACTGATCCTTGTCAACCCCACTCCCACCCCCCACCCCACCCCCGTGGACTGGGTCCTTATCTTCACATAGCCAGACACCCACCTGGGGCCACGTAGAGAGAGTGCAGCTGTCCTCTGCGTCTGCCTGCCCAGAGCACCAGAACTCTGGTGGGAAGTGGGTTCTCTCCTACCCCCTTTATTCCCTCATGCTCGCTGCCCGACATATGGGCACCATTCTTTTTGTTTGCCATCACACAGCTTTCATCAGTAAATTTAATTGTAGCTGTCTTCTGCCTGGAGTTGGTGGGGTGTTCCACTCAGTCATGAGCTTAATCACTTCTTGGGCTTCTGGAGTTTTCCAGTCTTTCTCTGCCAACTTTGTCTTCGTGTCTCTAGACTCTCTCCCTCTTTCTTCACCCTACTCTACCTCGGGGCCACTGTGGAACCCCAACAGTTTGACTGCCTAAAGGTCTCCATAGCAAATATCATCTACATTTCCTCTAACTATCGGCAGTTACAACCTTCATCTACACATTCACAGATGTTTAGAAGGAATTAGGTAGGCATAGGATATCTGTGTAACAAAGTATTAGTAGCTATCTTGCTGGGAACTACCACAACCCAAACCAGGAGTTGTTATCTTGACTTATGTACCAGACAGGATTTCCTACCCATTAGGTTCTGTCTTAGTCAGGGTTTCTATTCCTGCACAAACACCATGACCAAGAAGCAAGTACCCCTCCTTTCCCAAATAAACCGAATGTGAAGGTATGACGACAAGTAGTGGTTCCTTCAGTCCTGACCTTGAGTTCGTCCAGTCTTTCGTCCTCGACTACGTCTTCGGTACCTCCCTACAAGAAATGATCGAACGGAGGGGACCCTTGCTCAGCCTGCTCTCTTATAGAACCCAAGACTGCCAGCCCAGAGATGGTCCTACCCACCAGGGGCTCTTGATCACTAATTGAGAAAATGCCTCACAGCTAGATCTCATGGAGGCATTTCCCCAACTGAAGCTCCTTTCTCTGTGATAACTCCAGCTGTGTCAAGTTGACACAAACCTAGCCAGTACAGGTTCTAATCCAATTTTTTAAAAAAAGAGGGGGGGAGGCACCTAGAACAGCCACCCACTTTTTTTTTTCATCAAACTCATCTTGGCAGTCATGCTGATTGTGACACACAACGGCCCTGACCAAGTGGGCTATAGGTGACAGTTCTCAGTAGTGATCTGCACAGTGCCTTCTGGAACTACAAGTGCTACTGGGCATCAGGGAAGCTTCCAAATCAGCTTGCTTTCTCTCCCCAGCAGCTAGAGCACACAAGCCTTAAGCAATTTACTAACTAGTATTCCTGCCACCAACAGCAGTGGGAATAGGCTGTGTTTTAGAGATTTTTTCATCTCCCTAGCAACAAATCACAGGGAAGTAGTTCCCCCATAACACTGGGGTTTTGTTTGGAAAAAAAGAAAAGAAAGTGTATTTCTTTTCTTTCTTTTCTTTTTTTTTTAAGGTTTATTTGTTTATTTATTTACTTATTTTATGTGAGTGCATCACTGTCTTTAGACACTCCAGAAGAGGGCATCAGATCCTATTACAGATGGTTGTGAGCCACCATGTAGTTGCTGGGAATTGAACTCAGGACCTCTGGAAGAGCAGTCAGTGCTCTTAACCGCTGAGCTATCTCTCCAGCCCCTTCCCATTTACATGGAGGTCCCTGTTTAAATCACTCGGCTTTTTTTTTTTTTCAGTTTTCAAGAAAGATTTCTAAATGTGTAGCATTCTAGGAGGTCAGCATTACAGCATTTGTGATGAGACCTCTTTCCCCAAGTGGACAAGATCTCTAAAAGTCCCTCAGAGAGAGAGGTGAGTTGGAGACTGGAAATCAAGCAGCTAAAGAAATATGATAACATTAGAAGACCCAGAAAAGCTCGAGACCCTCACCCTCACAGCACCTGACTTATTGAAAAGTAAATTGATTGGTTTCTGTGCATGTCTGTATTTTCCCAGAGTCTTTACTTGATATTGCCTTTTTGCAATGTGGTTGGAAAATATGCTTAATTTGATTTTAATTTTCTTTAAGTGCATTGTGACTTCTTTGTGGCCTGTCATGATTTTTCCTGGAGAATGTTCCCACACTGATCAAAAGCCTGTGTCATCAGCCACTGCTGGACAGAATGTTCTGTAGGTTTCTGTTACCACCATGTGGCCTAAGATTCAATCTAACTCTTCTGATCTTTTTGTTTTTAGTCTGGGTAGTCTGTCCCTCTGTGACAGTAGGGTGCTAAGGTCCTGTCACTATTGTGTTCTAATCCATCCCTTCCCTGAGCTCTAGGAATGTCTATAGGTCTTGGCGCTCTGTCCTGCGTACACACATATTTGTTGGCTGCAGGCTAAACTACTAACCTTGACCTTTGTCTGCCCATCCCTTCATTTAAAGCCTGTTTTATCTGATAACATGGGGACAAATTCCACAGTTCTCTCCGCTTCAGTCTACAAAGACAAGGTGAAGATAATTTGCTGTAGGTATGGCACAGTTGGTCTGTTTCTATTCATTTGTCTTGACTTTAATTACAGTATTTAACCTAATTTGATTTAAAGTTGCTATCAAGAAGATGTTGTTTAAAAGCACTTTTAAACTTATTTTCTAATTTTATTGTTTACTTTTCCCCTCTTTCTCCTCAAGTATTCTTTACATAGTAAGATGATTTACCCTAATCTTGTATTTTAACTCCTTACTCAGAGAAGTTATAGTTCATAAATTGTGTTTGCTTTGTGGTTGCCATAGACTCACAAGAAAAAAAAAATCTTTGGACTATATCAAGCAATTTTGGTCTGGTGGCTGCTACTTAACAGAACCACAAGTTTTTAACATACTACCGTAGGACAGTTAGCCATGTCTCAAGAAAGAACTATCTACTGATACCTTTTCATTGGCCCTTTAAAATTTAGAAAGAACACTGAAAGCAATCTTTAGCTCCTGCAACCAACAGTCACAGTGTCCTCTTTTCTTATAAACATTTTTACTGTTATGACTATGAATGCTCTCTCAGGATTGTTTATGTAAGCTAGAGAACATCTACAAGGCCATAGCTAAGGCCAATGCTCTCAGCATCTTTTTCCCTTTAATTATTTTCAATAAGGTCTCACGTAACTGGGTTGTTTACAAAAAGCAACATTCTTCTTGCAGAAAAAGACAGGTGTCACCTTTCTCAGCAGTCAAATCAAGTGTTCTTCTATTCTGTAAGGCAGCAACTTGGGCAAGAGAAGTTAATTGTCTCTGTAAAGAAGATAATGACTCAATGGAGGCTTCTACTGACAACGAAAATTGTTGAGATAATTCGGCGGTGGTATGAAGAGAATGGGTTAAAGTTCTTCCAGCCAAACTGGCAGCACAACAGAAGTTACCAAGGAGACTATATTATCAGCCACTACAGGGAGTAAAACAGCTCACTTGATTCTATTATCTGGGGGGGGGGGCTATTCTAACTCAAATATTCGGCAGGAGTTAGCAAGGTTAACTAAGAACCTAAGGTCATGGGAAGACACAGCAATTCTAATATTTATGCCATAATTCTTTCCTTGTCAATCTAGGGCAGAAGTGTCTATAGCTATGCCTCCCACAAAAGTATATGGAGGCTCTGATTCAGGAGAAGCCTTCACTTCCAATTTCTCATGTAACACCAGTACACAATTATAATTTTGGGGAGCAAAACTCAATCTTAACAATGTAAACAATTCATTTTCTAAAAAAAAAAACAACACTAAAAACATTACTTGTTACAAGTTTGGTATCTAACTTTTCCATTATCAATGTTACAAACTTTTGATCATAATAACTTATGAGCCAATAATCTATAACTAAGACATGAAAACTTTTAAAATCATTCAGAAACAAACTGAAATGGTTGCATACATTTGCTTATTTAAACCAAACAAGATTCTCAATTTTTAGAGAGGAGTTCCTTGTTACCTGATGGATCACAAGCACAGAGATTATTCTAGGAGAAACAACCATCAATTTCACAATACCTGTTTATCAGTATTTTGCAACAACCATTTTAATTGCTGTTTGGAATAAGGGATAATAAATATTTCTTCAGGTTCTCTTTTAAAACATTTTCATGACTCCATCTTATACACAGCAACAACTTCTTAATAAGGTATTAAAACTTTCTGGAGCAACAACTACTTTAAAATTTTAAAAACTTATTGTATAAGATCAAAACCTTGTAATAAAAATACCATTTATACACTGAAAGATTTCTTTTTTTTTTTCAACTTTTATTAGATATGTTCTTCATTTACATTTCAAGTGTTATCCAGGAAGTTCCCTATATCCTCCCCCCTCCCGGCCCTGCTACCCTACCCACCCACTCCCACCCCCTGGCCCCGGCGTTCCCCTGTATTGGGGCATATAAAGTCTGCATAACCAAGGGGCCTCTCTTCCCACTGATGGCCAACTAGGCCATCCTCTTNTCATATATTTATTGTTTTTAATAGCTGAGTAGTACTCCATTGTGTAAATATACCAAATTTTTTGTATCCATTCCTCTGTTGAGGGACATCTGGGTTCTTTCCAGTTTCTGGCTATTATGAATAAGGCTGCTATGAACATAGTGGAACATGTGTCCTTGTTACCAGATGGAATATCTTCTGGATATATGCCCAGTAGAGTAAGTAGAGTAAGATCAAAACCTGGTAATAAAAATACCATTTATACACTGAAGGATTTCTAAGTCCTAACTTCTCATATTGCAATAGAGACAGAAGTTTGTACATACTTTTTTATAATGTAGCCATTCCTTGAGGCAAAACTTTTTCATGGTATCGCTTAACCTTTTTTCAAACCCTGTAACAATCTCTATATGTAGAATTTTTAAAAACAAAAATGAATTGCCTGTCTATATTGATGGTGAAATTTCTTCCAGCAAGCATATTCATCAATTTAGTGTTATCATTAATATAACTTATCTTTTGTATAACGATTATCAATTTTACCTATAAAGTTTACTGTGTTTCCAAGGTAAAGAAACGTAGTTGAAGGAACAAACTAACTCTTTCTTCCATTTGTCTCTAAACTGGTCGTCACTTGTCCCCACTTTGTTTATTAGACTCTATCTTTAAAGACCCTCTTGTAAACGTCCTATCCCTTCACTGTGCCCTCTCCACATTCACAGTCCTTCTGCAACATCCCTTTTCTCTCAAGTTAAGCCGGTCTCCACTCTCAGTGTAGCTCTATCCTTCATGTGCTAATTTATACACGAGGTCAGATTCTAGGGGAACAATTTAACTGTCTATCTATGCCTCTAATTTCTGACAGTCTTTTAAAAGAAGATTTATACTTAAAACATTTCTTATAGCCTTAGTGCTGGAGACCAATTATAAGCTAACTTTCTGTTACAAGCAAAAAGCTTTTTCTAGTGTCCTGTTTTTTTAACTCTTTTTTTTAAATTATTCTTTTATTTATATACTTACCATTTATGAGTGGCACAGGCCTGGGCGAGCGGGATGGAAGTTGCCAACCCTGGACCAGTGCCAGAGAGACAGGGTGTGGGCGAACCAAGGCCAGGCAGCAGCACCAGGTGAGAGACCTGGCCAGTGACCCTCTTAGTGTACAGCCGCCTGCATGTATAAATTATCTCTAGTTCTAACTCTAAATATTTCTCATTCAGAGTATCTCTCTCATCTCAGACCTCTCTAATTTCCTTTAACTCTATTTCCATCTCTCCTCACTGTTAACTTATTTGCCACTGTCATCCATCTCTCCTGAATCTATTTAAGCTTAGTCTTAGCTTACTTCTTTCTAGACCTCTATACACATCTGTCTTCTTTATTCTCTCTTTCTCTGCACTTTCTTATCGACTTACGCTAACTTTCTTACTGACTTACTCTTTCCTTTCTTCTTTCCGGTCTTGGCTACAGCCACCGTTATCCCGTTATTATGAGGGAGAAACGGCTTTACCCAGGATGGAGGGTTCTGAACAAGGTCTTGCCATACGGTGATGTATGGCACTTGATTTGGGTGGCCTCCCTGTTGCTGAAAAACCTTAGATTTTACAGTAAGTATCAAATTTAAATCAAAGGACCCCTCTGGAGGCCATCTTGTGCCAAAGGTAGGCCACTCTGAGGAGCACAAAGTCTGCCAGGTACCCTTTCTAACTAGAACAGACAAATTCTGAGCTCTACCCTTAACTTTAGTCCAGTGGTCAACGGTCAGAGTCAAAGGAGTCGTCACAGTCTGTCCCATTTCAGCTAGCTCAGACAAAGAAACAATAATTACAGAAACGAAGACGAAGACGAGACAAGACAACAAATAAGACACACTACCTGACGTCTACTCCTTAGACCAGAAAAACAAAACTGAATCCTGATTCCTGATTCTGGCCTTGGGGAAGTAGTTCCTTTCCCAAGACACAGACTGATGGGGCCACCAGGCGTCCCTGGTCCCCCCCCAAATCCACCTGGGACGTCTCCCAGGATGACGGGCAGTGAACACCTGGACACGCCTGTCCTTATTCACCTAACCCCCTGAAACTGAAAGCACGCACAGAAACCGAAACAGAACAGAACAGAATTTCAGAAATTTCTTTGTAAAATTTTACCTCCAAGTGGGCCTGGGTCTTCAGGGGGGTCGTGCAAAAATCCCGGACGAGCCCCCAAAATGAAGAGACCCCCGTGTGGGNGAGGGGGTACTGGGAGGGGGTAGAAAATATTTTGAAGGTCACGGTGAACTGTTGGGCGGCTGTCCAGGACATCTGTGACCAAACTGTTTTTGAAAAGGGAAGATAAATCAGACTGTTTTCAGAAAAGGGAAGACAAACATGTTTTCCTCAGAAATAGACGGGGCAGGGTGGTATCGGGTAAAAGTTCAGGTTCTCATAAATAAATTGTCTTTAAGTGCATTATAGGAATAACTCTATCTTGGAGTTATCTCTGGGTCTCTGACACAGACAGTCAGGCTAGGTCTTCTTGCTAACAAAGAGCTTCTCACTGGCTGTATTCTCAGAGATGGGGAAACAGGCCTTGGGGGAGCATTCAAAGGCTGTACATTTCAGGGGGAAACACTTTGGGGGTCTTTCACAGATAAGTTGAGAAAATGCTCTGCAGGCTCTGGGAGAGTCTTGCCTCAAAGTGATAGAGGACAAACAAGGGCCTCTTCCAGCCCCCATACATAGAACTTGCATATTCTCTCTCCCCCTTCCCCTTCCCCCTCCCTCTCTCTCTTTCCTCCCTCCCCTTCTCTCCTCCCTCCCCCTCCCTCTCCTTCTCCCTCTCCCTCTCCCTCCCCCTTTCTCCCTCTCCCCCTCCCCCATGCACACACATTCACACACAATCGTTTTTGTTGTTGTTGTTGTTTTGGTTTTTTTGAGACAGGGTTTCTCTGTAGCCCTGGCTGTCCTGGAACTCACTTTGTAGACCAGGCTGGCCTCGAACTCAGAAATCCGCCTGCCTCTGCCTCTGCCTCTGCCTCCCAAGTGCTGGGATTAAAGGCATGCGCCACCACGCCCGGTTTCACACACAATCTTATAAAAAACAAAAAACAAAGGAGAAGTGGGTATGGTAACCCATGACAAGGGCAGACAGAGCTTGCTAGTGAGGCTCTTATTTCTAAGAAAAATAGCCAAGAGAGACAGACACACTCAGGGAAGAGGGGGCAAGAGATATTTTTTAATTTAGTTACTCAATAAAGAAAAATGTTGGGGGCTGGTGAGATGGCTTAGCAGGTTAGAGCACCCGATTGCTCTTCTGAAGGTGATGAGTTCAAATCCCAGCAACCACATGGTGGATTACAACCACCCGTAACAAGATCTGACGCCCTCCTCTGGTGCGTCTGAAGTCAGCTACAGTGTACTTATGAAGAATAATAAGAAATGAATCCTTGGACCGGAGAGACCAACCGGAGCAAGCGAGGCTGTCCGGAGCAAACGGAGCTGAACAGGGATGGCCAGAGCAAGGGAGGACGGCCAGAGCTAGCGAGTGGGGCTGGCTGGAGTGAGCAAAGCTGGAGGGAGGGAGGGAGCGAGCGGGGTCGAGTGGAGCGAGCAGGGTTGACCAGAACAAGGGGGAGAAAAAAGAAGAAAGAAAGAAAAATGTTTAGACAGATTAGATAAAGGTATAAAGAAGATTGGAAAAAATAGAACAAAGTAAAAAAAATGGTAGAAATAAAACCGTAACACAGGAAAAAGGGAGGGGGCAAACCTAAGTGCAGGAAGGTGACAGACCAAACCAAATGGTGCACAAGGCAGTTACCATCCATACCCAGGCACACAATGACTGACCGAACGACCAGGAGAGCTCTTCAGACAGTTCACGGAGACATTCAGTTTTCCACAGTAAATTATTCCTCAGAAGACTGTTACCAGGAGGCTTGTAGATTTATAAGGCCACCACTTTTAAAATAATCAGAATACAAATTGATAGAGGGAAAATGTGGCACAAATTTCATATGGCTACACACGTCTCATTGGCAAAAACTGGAACAAGAGACACCCAGTTTCTCCCATCTATTCTGACTTGTATAGAAAAAGATATGTGCGTGTTTTAAGTTATTTTAATGTTATTTTAATGCTTTTGAAATGGATAGTAGTATGGGAGGGGAAGGTTCTAAGATCCCTCTTGTCTTGTTTATTAGGCAAGAGGAGAGAAGCAGGCAGCCCCTAACTCTCTGTGTCTCCTCGGTCTGTACGTGGAATCAGATCCACTTAAGAGAACTCAGTACATGTAGAGTAGTTCAAACCTAGGCCAGCTGTGTTATACATTTCTTGTGGGTATTTTAAGCTTTGAGATACAAGGTACTGACTGTCACATCTTACCATAACCAAGTTAGCAGTTACCATTGGCCCATTCTTTGCAACCCTAGGCAGCTGCTCTTTAGTTTGGTGGCCTGAGAACATCCCTCCACTGCCATACCACCTCCAGTAGGATCTGTGTGGCAAGTTCCATAGACGGAGGCAATTGACCTCAAAAGGGGGAGGCCTCCTGGAACCAGTTGTGGAACTCTTCGCCAGAGAAAAATTATTGAGCCGCGGTTCTCATGGCTATTTATCTGTTTTGTTTTTTCTTATTCCTTTTCTTATTTACATGTTTCTGGTAGCCTAGGCCAAGATCTTAAGTGAGAATAATGGGTAAGAAACTATCCCTTGAGGGGCTGGAGAGATGGCTCAGTGGTTAAGTGAGTTCAAATACCAGCAACCACATGGTGGCTCACAACCATTTGTAATGAGATTTGATGCCCTCTTCTGGTGTATCTGAAGACAGCTACAGTGTACTTATATATAATAGATAAATCAATCTTTAAAAGAAAAAAGAAAGAAAGAAACCATCCCTTGAGATGGGGTCACTAACATGACCTTATCCCCAGGAAAACCAACACTATACTTTTTAAATCATTTACAAAACCATTATGATAGATAAAAACTTTCCCAACAATAAAATTTCATATGGCTACACACGTCTCATTGGAGGTGGGTTTTGGTATATGGTAAAGAAAGCTTTAATTAGAAAGAATTAAAATAGTTTAAATTTATGCATAGAAGATTTATAAAAAAAATCAGTCATTAGATGTTAAATAATAATTGACCATATGGGGCTGGAAAGTTAGTTCTGCGGTTAAGAGCACTGACCATAAAGATATACTAACCTGCTTTTAGAAATATGCCACTAGCCTTGTTCAATTGCCCCCACTGAATACATCCTTTTTGAATTGTTGTATTTTGATGATTTATATTAATAATGATGTTACCTGTTCTGTTTGTAATTTCCTGAATACAGTTTCTAAGAGATATTTTTGTGCTTTACTGTGCCAAATGATTTTTGTTGGTATCTGTGATTGTTTCACTGGATACAGTTTCTAAGAGATGTAATGTTTGGTTTTTAATGTATAAAATCCCCTGCTTGAGAGCTGCAAAATACACTCAGATTCAAAATGCTTCTGTGTTTGTTTCTGTTTGTCATCGCCGAATCCTTACCCATCTAGCTTGGAGGACCCTCATTCCAGGAACCTCCATATCCAACTGGGGTGGTCCATGGCACTCCACATGTCTGCTCTGACCCCTATCCTTAGCTGATTCTATAGGTTTTATGTAAATATTTGTAAGAATAGTTTGAATAGTTTTATCCACTGTGGTATTACAGGGATAGCTTAACTCTGTGCTTCTTCTGTTTGTCAGCTCTTTGCTTCTAAACCCAGTACAGGATTCAGGAAAGTGGTGAATGCACCCAACAAGCCAAAAACAAGAAAGAAAGTCTTCCAGAAACCCACTGGATGTTGTTCCCAGATCTGTGGACTTTCAAACAGAAAGGTATGTGACTCTTGTAAAGGATCAGGTATGATCTTTGTTTTGAAAAAGTGCTGTGCTCAAACACCTACTGTAGATTCTGCACACAAAGCCCTCTCTCTGTTTGGTAACTGTCTTGTTGGCTTTCAGTGCAGCAGGTGCCTTAGAAGGTCAGGTGTTTGGAAAACTAGCAAGCTGATGTCACTGACTAAACAGGTCCTACCAGACTGCTTCCAGCCTCAGGGAAACCTGGGCTGCACTGGCCAGCCTTCCTGTATGTGAGGGCCAGAGGAGGCCTGGACACTGAGGAGTCCTATCCTTATGAGGGAATGGTAACTGCAACCCCTCTCAGGTTGCCATTCCCTCTCAGGTTATGGGAAGGGGGCAAGTGCAGAAAATTCAGTCCTTGGAAGGTAGAATCACTGAGTGCTATCACTATCAGAGACTCATTGTCAGTCTGTGCACATCTTTCTGATGCAATGGTTCTGTGTAGCTATTCCTGCTTCTCTGCACACAGAGAAGACGCAAACCATCCCACATACAGTACAGATTCATCTTATGAAACTTTCTTACAGACCAGAAGATCTATGGCTATCCTTGCAAACCCGAAACTTGATTTTCAGTTCTAAATCTCCCAGTTCCTTTCACTTCCTGGAATGATTTGCAGCAGCCCAGACTTGAGTATCCTCTGCAAAGTGCAGAGTGTTGTAGCTAGAACTCTGCTCAGCAGGAGACAGGTGGTTGTAAGGGAGCCTCTTCTCCCTTTACATTTAAAAGGAGTAAAGTTGCAGGTACAAGCCTGAGAACTCTCTGCTAATATCACAGACTTTGCAAATCCCAGAGGATGAAGGTGTCCTGGTGAGTGCCATGCTACCATGGGACCTGTGTCTGCTTCTATTGGTGCTAGCCAAGGTTTTTTTCCAGTTCTATAGTAGTGGTGAGCATATTTCTATCTAGCAATTTATAAAAATAATTGTGACATCACATAACATAGCACCTTGAGGTCCTCTTTCTACCACAACAAATTTATGTATTTAGTTCCATGGAGCTTACAGGTGATGTATGTAGTAGTGTAAGATCAAACCAGAAAGACCCCTACTCCAAACACGGGCTGTTCGTGCACCCCAAGAACCACAAAAGACCATCTTGATGCAAACTGCAAGAGGATTTTTAATCGGAGCTCTGGGACGACCCGTGTCTCATGCAAGAGACAGGGGAGTCGACCACGAGGCTCGAAAATTAGAAGCTTTTATAGCAATGGGATATGGGGGTTGGGGAAATTGGCGCGGTTTCACATGATTGGCTAGTTCAAACATCAGCAAGAGCCCTAGGTAGCAGCTTGAGGTAATAGCTAACTCTTAGAGACAAGGGGGCACCAGGGTGGCCAGTTTTTTATCCTGGCCAGTTCTTCAGTAGCTGGGTATTCGGTTTCCACTTGGCGATGATGTAAGCACATCCCTGTGGGCATGAGTATCTTTTTTTTTTTTTTAAGTAACTATATCACTTACTGGATGGTTTCACTTAATCTTTTCCAATTGTTGGGTCCTCAAGATTTTTACTAAAGATTTTAACTCCTGTAATTTTACACTCTTTCTTTTGGACTAATGTTTTCTAGGCAGAAATACAACATTTTAAGGAGCAGTTTTATGTGCACATAGAAAAAATGTCTTGCGAAAATATCTATGTAAATTTGTATCTCTGCAGTTTTTGTGATCATCGCTAGCACAGTGGTTCTCAACCTGTGGGTCTTGACCCCTTTGGAGGGAATCAGATATCCCACATATCAGATATTTACTTTATGATTCCTAACAGCAGAAAAATTATAGTTATGAAGTAGCAATGAAAATAATTTTGTGACTGAGGGTCACCAAAACATGAGGAACTCTATGAAAGTGTGGCAGCCACCTTTAATCCCAGCACTCGGGAAGCAGAGGCAGGCGAATCTCTGAGTTTGAGGCCAGCCTGGTCTACAGAATGAGTTCCAGTACAGCCAGAGCTATACAGAGAACCCCTGTCTCGAAAAACCAAAAAAAAAAAAAAAAAAAAAGTGTGGCAGCGTTAGGGAGGGTGAGAGCCACTGCTCTAGCAGCAGTGTTGATACCAATGGATCTGGCTTTTAAGTCTTGTTGGAGACTGACACCGAGTTATAAGCCAAATTTCCCCTCCCTTCCTAAGGAACTTCTGACCTTTTGAAAGGACAGCTGACAGTACAATAGTACTGCAAACCTTCTGGAAAAGCCACAGGATGTTCCCTAAAGTTATGCAGAGCCACCCCTGCCCCCAGGCTAAGGCACAGGCCAGTTTCTTCCCCTTTACTTCCTCCTTCTTACCCTTTTATTCTGTAACCTTGCCCGCAATAAAGGGACCTTGATAGGATCTAGTCTACTTGTTCTCGCTCCTTATTTCTTGTTCATTTCTCTTTCAGGTCTGGTCCCACTTGGACACCCCCCCACCCCGAGTAATTGGGTCCTGAGGGTAGGGACAAAGTCTTATCTGGAGTTTATATCATGTCAGTAAACTCATCCAAAATACTTTTTTCATTGTTGGTGGCAACAGATCACTGTGAGGTGCTTGGAGTGTCTCACCTCAGTGACTCAGCCACCATTCCCCACAGAGCAGAAGCTGATCTATGAAATGAAGCATCCTCCTCCTTTACATGTCATCACCAGTAACATTGTGGTATGAATCTGTGACATTCATTGGTTTTATTTTCCGGGCATCTGAGGCATCTATTCTCATGCAAAGCGCAGCAGTCAGAATCAGGACCACTGGTGATCAACACAGAATCTGATAGAAAGAAACACCTGCTGGTCAAGAACAAGTATAGACTGCCAAAAATCTTTATGCTTCCAAGGGATTTCTGTTGCAGATACCAGAAGCTCTTTCCCAAACCATCAGTGTATGATCATAACATTAAGACTCTGTCATGGTTGGCAGGGTTGTGATGGAATTCGTAGCACTGTATTTCTGGTTCTGAGCCACGTGTGGGTGGAAGACAGCCTGTCTGTGCTCCCAGGTGATTTTCATAATCCTCTGTGATATAACCGTTGGTATTCAGGAGTTGATCCTCTGCCTTTTCTAGATCTGTCTGGTTCAGTGTTTAAGGGAGATGGGTATGTTAAGGGTGTGTATCCTTTCTGTTTAAGGGTGAACATTCTTTTCTTCGAGCTGGAGTGAAGACTGGCTATGTAAAGATGGCCAGAGACAGGAAAGACAGCTGTAGAATTTCTTCAAATGCTTGGTATCCTGTTGTGTGAGCTGCCGTACAGTAAAAAGGAAGAAGACTGTGGTATGAACAGAGGAGGGTGCTCTCCTTCACAGATCAGCCTCTGCTCTGTGGGGAATGGCAGCTGAATCACTGAAGGTCCACATTGTGGTATGAATATGTGACATTTGCTTATTAAACACTACTGCTACTTTAGAAAAAAAAAGTTCTGAGTTTTCACTTTTAAAAAGATATACAGGCTGGTGAGATGGCTCAGCGGGTAAGAGCACCCGACTGCTCTTCCGAAGGTAATAAGTTCAAATCCCAGCAACCACATGGTGGCTCACAACCATCTGTAACAAGATCTGGCTCCCTCTTCTGGAGTGTCTGAGGACAGCTACAGTGTACTTACATATAATAAAATTTTAAAAAGTCTTTAAAAAAAAGAACTATGGTTTAAAAAAAAAGATATACAAGATAATATCCTTAAAAATAAGACAAAATGGGGCTGGTGAGATGGCTCAGTGGGAAAGAACACTGATTGTTCTTCCAAAGGTGATGAGTTCAAACCCTAGCAACCACATGGTAGCTCACAACCACCTGTAATGAGATCTGATGCCCTCTACCTGTGCATCTGAAGTCAGCTACAGTGTACTTATGTAAAATAACAAATAAACCATAAAAAAGAAAAAGACAAAATGAAGTTGGCTTTTTTTTTCTGTTTTGTCAAGTGACTAGTGACTTTTTGTGGTCAAATATGTAATTAAACCTGAAATCAGAAGCAAGTATAGTACTGATATTCTAGGAGAAAGGATGTGTGGCTCTCCCAGTTCTCAAGTCAGAATTCCACTCTAGTTATGTTTGCTTCCTAAGATTACCCATATCATGGTCTGAAAACACTAGATCAGAAAGCCCCAAAAATTTAAAGTGTGTATTAGTATGCTGTTGTGTGCCTGCAAATACTTTACAAATTTAATTGTTCAATTAAATACATATGTACTTGATCAACTTCATATATATCCCAAGTTTTGTAGTTTTGTACATACATATCAACTATCTTTCAAACAAATTGAGATTTTAGAGGCATATACTTGTTTACTCTTGAAACAATTTGACCAAGGGTGGAGCCATTTGATGAGTTTGACTAGATTTTTGTTAAACTCTAGAGCAGTGGTCTCAACCTGTGGGTCAGGACCCCCTTGGAAGTCAAATGACCCCTTCACAGAGAGTCAGAGATCGGGTATCTTGCATATCAAATTTTACATTTTAATTCATAACACCAGCAAAATTAGTTATAAAGTAGCAACAAAATAACTTTATCACAGGAGGTCACCACAACAGTATTAGGATGCAGTATTAGGAAGGTTGAGAGCCACTACTCTAGGGTCTCTTATAATATTTCCCCAAAAATGAATATGCCAAAGTTGAAAATTGTAAGCATTCAGTTTAAGTATGAACTCATATCTGGCTTTGCAGAAAAGTAACCTTATTTTCTATGTTGGCTGCTTGCCATCCAACTCACAGACTAAATGGGGCTCAGTGAAAGACTCAGCATTTCAGAGCATGAGATTCCTGACTCAAAACCTGCTCAACATAACCAGCACCTGCATCTGCACACCCTATGTTTGTGGGCAGAGGAAGAACCCAATTAAACTTCATACATTGACTTCATACTGTAGAGGGCCGCGCCTGAGTCGGCTAAGATGGCGCCGACAGCCTGTTACCACACCCGTATAGAGTGGGTAAACCACCCGAAAGCGCATGTGTCTGTTGCATAACCATGCTTGATCACCGCCCAGCCCGGGGCTTAACATGAGTGATGGCCCAGCAGCCAATCCGGTTAAGACACGCCTCCTCCTTGGCTATATAAGCTGAGCCCCTTCTGGGCTCTGGGTCTTCCTCTTTCAAGGCTTCAATAAAGCAGTCTGTAGAAGGATCCTGGTGTTCGCGTGTATTCCTGCTGGCAGGAAGGTAGCGTGAGTCACAGCTGGTGCCGAAAAACCCGGGACGCCAGGAACCTCACCATCAACGGTGCCGAGGAAGACCCTCAGGTGACAGAGCAGGATTCAGAACTACAGAAATTGGGGGAGTTCTGAGAGGTATGCACCCTGTATTCTTGGGGATTGATTTGTCGAACTTTATGCCGGCGGGAGAAGCTGCGCTAGGGCTCGGTTTTGTTTTTGTAGCGGCTCTTGGTTTTATACTCTTGCTGTATTGCTTCCACCATTTTAACTGGAAAATCGGGTTTGTCTGGTTAGCGGCAAACCTCCGTGCCCTGTGTAGGTCTCTCGTATACAAGGGAGCAATATGGGTGCGTCACACTCCATAGTGGAGCAGCTTCGGAAGCTTCTGAAGGAGCAAGAGTGTAATTTTTCTACTTGAGTGTTGAAAATTTTCTGTAAAGAGGTTGATGTGGTGGCACCTTGGTTCGCAGCCTCAGGCTCCCTAACAGTTCCATCTTGGGAAAAGTTAGGGTGGGATATTGAGGCTGCGGCTAAGGATGGCAGAGTCAAGAGCCCTACACAAGCCGTGTGGCAGTTAGTTCATTCCTGCCTAATGGAAGGGAAACAGTTATCATCAGTGCAAGCTAGTCAGGATGCCCTAGAAGAATTACAGGACAGGCTATCAGAAACGGAATCTGAAAGGCGCCAAAAGGAAAAGAGTAACAGGGACATGTCTAAGAAAAAAGGCCCTTCCCGAGAGGAGAAGGCTTGGGGAGAGAGAGGTAGGGGGAAGTACACCCTGGGAGAGTTTGAGAAGATGAAAATTAAAACAAAGAAACCTAGTTCTTTTTATCCATTAAAAGATTTAGAGGCTCTAGAACTTGGCAGTTCCAGTTCAGAGGAACTGGACTCCTCTGATGAGGAGGACTTAGAAGGAGAAGCAGTGCACTATGAGAGTGAGAGATATCATCCTGGTGACAGACGCGCGGCTGCAAACAAAAGAGAAATTAAAACTTGGAAGGTCCCGAACGCCACTGCAGCAGCCGCTCCCACAATTCTGCCAAGCGCTCCACCGCCTTATGCGGGACCTCTGTCAAACTCATTCCTTTCAAAGGAAGATCAACAGTTAATGTCCCAAGCATTCCCGGTATTTCAAGGGGAAGATAATGCTCGTGTCCATGCTCCTGTAGAATTCAAAGACATAAAGGAGCTTGCAGAATCAGTTAATAAATATGAAGTTGGCTCCTTTCTGGGAACAGTTATCTACCCAGATAAGATAGTACCTCAAAAATTGGAAATAAGGGGGCTGGTGAGATGGCTCAGCGAGTAAGAGCACCCGACTGCTCTTCTGAAGGTGATAAGTTCAAATCCCAGCATCCACATGGTGGCTCACAACCATCTGTAACAAGATCTGGCGCCCTCTTCTGGAGTGTCTGAAGACAGCTACAGTGTACTTACATATAATAAGTAAAATAAAATCTTTTTTAAAAAGTTTTTTTAAAAATTGGAAATAAGAAGGGATAATTTATACACCTGAAACGATTTTCAAAAATTATTGGGGAATATAAACTGGCTCAGACCTTTTCTTAAAATTCCATCAGCAGAATTAAAACCTTTATTTGACATTCTAGAAGGGGACACACATATCTCTTCGCCTAGAGCCTTAACACCTGAAGCTAATAGAGCCCTTCAAATAGTGGAAAATGCCTTACAAGGTGCACAGTTACAAAGAATAAATGAGAATCAGATATTCGACTTATGTGTCTTTAAGACCAGACACTTACCCACAGCAGTACTATGGCAAAAGGGACCCTTCTTGTGGATTCACCCTAATACCTCTCCTGCAAAAATTATTGAATGGTATCAAGATGCTATTGCTCAGCTTGCTCTTCGTGGTTTAAAAGCAGCTATTACTCACTTTGTCAGAAAACCACAGAAGTTGATCATGCCCTATACTGCCCATCAAGTTCAGGTTTTGTCGGCTACTTCAGACAATTGGACAGTTTTACTTACCTCCTTTAGTGATAAGGTAGACAACCACTATCCAAAACATCTTGTTTTACAATTTGCTTTAACACAGGCTGTGGTGTTTCCGCATGTTTTATCCTCAATCCCCCTGCCACATGGCACCAATGTATATGAAGATGGTTTTAAGACAGGCATAGGAGCTTATGTGGTAAATGACAGAGTCACAACCATACAGTATTCAGAGAATTCTCCACAAATTGTGGAATGCATGGTAGTTTTAAGGGTCTTAGAAGAATTCTCAGAGGCCCTAAACATTGTGTCAGATTCCTTATATGTAGTCAATGCAGTAAAAATTTTAGAAGTAGCTGGAGTAATAAAACCGGCTAGTAGATTGGCAGAAGTTTTTATAAAAATTCAGAATGTATTGCTTAATAGAATAAATCCTGTGTATATTACATATATAAGGGCCCATTCAGGGCTTCCAGGACTCATGTCCCATGGCAATAATCTGGCAGATCAAGCTACTAGGATGATAAATGTGGTCTTGTCATCAAAATTGGATAATGCAAAAGACTTTCATAAGAAATTTCATGTTACAGCGGAGACACTCCACCATAGATTTAATATTACTAGAAAAGAAACTCAGGACGTTGTCATACAATGTCAAAATTGCTGTCAGTTTTTGCCTGTGCCTCATGTAGGTATCAACCCAAGAGGTATCCAGCCCTTACAAGTATGGCAAATGGATGTTACTCATGTCTCATCATTTGGGAAATTACAATTCCTGCATGTATCCATTGACACCTGTTCAGGGGTAATTGCCGCTACACCCCTAACTGGAGAAAAGACCATTCATGTTATCCAACATTGCCTAGAAGCATGGAGTGCTTGGGGCAAGCTGAAGTTCTTAAAAACTGATAATGGACCGGCTTATACATCAGAAAAATTTAGACAGTTTTGTTGTCAAATGGAAGTGACCCACCTTACTGGGCTGCCATATAATCCTCAAGGTCAAGGAATTATTGAACGAGCACATCGTACAATTAAGTCCTATTTAACAAAACAAAAAGGGAGAGCCGGAGATACTCTACCCCTGGTGCCTAGAGTTACAGTCTCTATAGCACTACTTACTCTTAATTTTTAAAATTTGGATAACCATGGACAGTCTGTGGCAGACCAAAAGAGGTGGTAAAATGGAAGGATGTTCTAACGGAGCAATGGAAAGGCCCGGATCCTATTTTAATAAGATCCAGGGGAGCTGTTTGTGTTTTCCCACAGGAAGAAAATAATCCCTTCTGGATCCCGGAAAGATTGCCTTACAAGAGGAAACAGATGAAGGTCGGCCAGCTTCTCCCATTGGTAATGATTGTAACCATAATACTGTTATGGTTATGAATACCAGGAATATGGAGTGAACCTCAGTGGGGAATTGTTTCAACTTTTCCCATACCCATGCCGGTGATGTATGATATTCAGGTATTTCCCAGAATGTTTACTACTGACATGTCATTAGGAACAGCTTACCTACCTTATGATGAACAGATACATGGGGTAGAGCAAAATAAGAGCTTTAATCTAGAAGGCAGCCTATGTTTTATTTTCATTACAAGTTTAAATGATACCAGTCATTGTATACAATTATATAATCAATCGGCTGCCTGGATAGAAGAGACTAAGTGGGGAACCACTTCAGTCATGGAAGCCAATGCTGCCATTCTTTTTGGATGGTGGCCTAGTCGTAAAAAGGAAGGCGTCCCGCCTCCACAACCACGCTGGGCACCTTTTTGTAGTGGACCTAACTCTTCAGGAGATGAGGGCCCTTTGCCGTGGACAGGGTGTCAAGAACGAATGTCTATGAGGGCCACCAAAGATTATTATTCTTTTTCCCCCAACATGGGAACGGAATTTAATAGTACCTTCCCAGGGTTTAATTTTACATATAAAAGCTTAGATAGATATGATACTAATCCTTTCGATCTGTGGCTGTTGTGCAGAGTAAATGGAAGCTGTACAGATCTCTCCCCGATGGCGATGCTTGGAGGAGGCTCAGTCAGAAAGGGAAAGTTAACTTTTGATTGGAAAGGTACAGTGGGTAATGTACTGTCGTTTGGACACTCCTCAGGAAGTATGACTTGGACAACATCTCAAATAAAATATAAAGAATTGGAGAAGATACAATATTCACCAATCCCTGTGTGTGTATGGCCGCCCTTTATGTGGATCGTTAGAAAATGACTCTTCCATTATGAATGATGTTTTAAATTGTTCACCTTCATCTTGTTACTATGCCCTGTGTTGGAATGCCACTCTTTATCCCTTTGCTATGGCAGTGAGAATGCCTCGCTTTCTGCTGGTGCCAGTGGAGGCACCTAGTAGTTTGCAACTTTTTAGAACAAAAAGAGATTTTGGCATGTCAGCAATAATAGTGGGCATTGTGGCAACAGCTGCAATAGCCGCCTCTGCCACTGCATCAGCAATTGCTCTGTCTTCAACAGTCCAGGCAGCTAATACAATTAATGAGCTCTCAGCCGCCATTACTAATGCCTTGGACACGCAGGCTGCAGTGAATTCCAAAATTAAAGGAGGATTAATGCGGGTAAATCAGCGCATAGATTTGGTGCAAGAAAAAAATTGATACATTGTGGCAGTTGGCCCAGCTGGGTTGTGAACGCAAGTTAACAGGCCTGTGTATTACCTCCATTCAATATGAAAATTTTACATATGCAGCTAACTTGTCTAAGGTTTTGTCTAGACATTTATTACAGAATTGGACTGCTGATTTTGACGATGCCCTCCGAGGACTGCGGTTTGCCATTACTCAAGTTAATTCTACACGCCTGGACCTGTCGATGACGGAAGGCTTTTCCACATGGATTTCATCGGCCTTTTCTTACTTTAAGGAATGGGTGGGAGTGGGACTTTTTGCTATTATTTTTGGATGCGGTGTCTTATTTTTATTATGGATGGTTTGCAGGCTAAAATCTCAACAAAGACATGACAAGGTGGTGATTGCTCAGGCACTTGCTGCATTGGAGCAAGGAACTGCTACAGATATTTGGCTCTCTATGTTAAAGAAATAAGAATAATAACAGTTCATGGCACTCACCCTAGAATAATTTTGCAGATAAGGATTGTTGCTTGGTTGCTCTATGGAAACACATGCTAGACCAACCTAAGGCAGGGATCTATTGGTGAATAGTTTTCCCAGTGACGGGTAAGGCTAGCAATGGATATCCATAGTAACCTAGTTGGTTGTTCCTTAGCCCCTGCACACCAGAGGACTTGGTTCCATTGCACCTGGTGGGGTAAGGAAGACATGTTTATGAGCCTTTGATCGCTTAGGCCCCCAACAATAGGACATTAGCCGAATCAGGCCATGTTAGTATAAGCAACATCCAAGCATTGCAATGTCTAGGCCAGACCTTGCTCAAACAAAACAAAAAAGGGGAGATGTAGAGGGCTGCGCCCGAGTCGGCTCAGCTGCCATTCTAAGATGGCGCCGACATCCTGCTACCACCACCACCACCCCCGTGTATAGAGTGGGTAAACAACCTGAAAGGGCATGTGTCTGTTGCATAACCATGCTTGATCACCGCCTAGCCCGGGGCTTAACATGAGTGATGGCCCAGCAGCCAATCCGGTTAAGACACACCTCCTCCTTGGCCATATAAGCCGAGCCCCTTCCGGGCTCTGGGTCTTCCTCTTTCAAGGCTTCAATAAAGCAGTCTGTAGAAGGATCCTGGTGTTCGCGTGTATTCCTGCTGGCAGGAAGGTAGCGCGAGTCACATCATACATTCCCCCTAGGTGGATGGGGGCCTAGATTGTCCACTTAGGTTGTTGTTCATGACAGAAGACCCATGACAAGAATTCTTTTCACATTCATATTTTTATTTTAGTCCTTTGACCATATCTTTCTTTATCTCTGACTTCTAACCCTGTCCTTAGCAGCAGGGTGCTGTTCTGACAGTGATCTGTGTCACTTGACTTGTTTGCCTTTCCTCCCATTTCCATTGCTCATTCATCTAGTTTTTCAATTGACAAAAACAAAGGGGAGCAGGCTCATAGATTCAGGCTCACTACCTGCCTGTCTGGTTTCTCTGCACACAGCTGAGATACTCTTGCACATCCTCCGGGGACCCCAGAATGAGGGGGACTCGCTGGTGAATACTCTCAGGCTTCACGTCCAGTACTGGCTGGGTGCCTGTGGTTGCCATACCTCCTGCTTGCTCAATGATATAGGCCACAGGATTGCATTCATACAGGAGCCGGAGCTGCAGAACAAGGAAAGGAGACAGGCATATACATTTTTCAAGTGGTCAGATACTCCGCCCTCAAAGCATGCTCCTAAATACTAAGAGCAGTGTGAACTGCTGAGATGTTGGTGTAAATCCTGGGTCTGAGTGTTTTTCTGGACTCATAGGAGCCTAGGCATGGGCTGTTACCTACCTCTGGGTGCCATGGGCTAGTAACCTCTCAGGAGGCACCATTGACCAGGTAAAGTTCAAGCAATGTAACTGTCTGATAACATCTATGTGAACTGCTCAGTTTTTCATTTGCTTGTTTTCTGGCATTTGTTTATTTATTTATTTGCTTATTTATTTATTATTGGTGTTGCTACTGCTGCCTCAAGGATACAAACAAAATGTCTTCAGTCACCAGGCAATGGTAGCACATGCCTTTAATCCCAGCACTTGGGAGGCAGAGGCAGGCAGATTTCTGAGTTTGAGGCCAGCCTTGTCTATAGAGTGAGTTCCAGGACAGCCAAGGCTACAAAGAGAAACCCTGTCTCAAAAAGCCAAATAAAAAAAATTCTTCAGCCAAGGCTGAAGAGCCAGAGACATTGAAGACACAACAGGTTCAGACTCTAGGAGAAATGACTAATATGTCAGCTAAACACTTAGGATGCCTTCACTAGAGATTCTCATAATAGCAGGTACCTGACAGAGGCCTAACACACATAAGCACCCCTGGGAGCTAATCATTAGTTCCCTGATCATCCACAGGAGGGACATTGGCAGCCACTCTGTCCTGACAATTCAGCCAGGCAGATCTTTATTTTGGGTGCTTCTAGGCTTTGCTCTTTTCTTCTTCCCTTTCTTTGTCTTGGGGTCTTGAGGACAAGTCAGACTATAACCAGTTTGTCAATTCAGATCTATTTCAAAAGTTCAACATTAGCACATAATGTGATTGTGAGGGTGAGGATCTCAGATACCTTAGTTGTACACAAGTAGCCTTCATCAGAAAAAAATCATGATGCTTTGGATCATATGGTCTCCTTTTTTTTCGTGTAGGGGGGGTAGCATTTAAGATCTATCACAGCCATATGAGTCAAGCACAGAAAACAGGGATGTGAGTGTAAACATGTGCACGTATACATGCACATGAACAAACACATGCTCATGCACACATGCATAGGCTCATGCACACATACATAGGCTCAAGCACATATACACACATAGGCTCATGCACACAATGATGTGGTCACAGAGAAATAAAACATGCAGATCAGGAATTGAGGGTATACTCAGTCTAGATAACAGTCATGATGCAGTAAACACATCTCTACATGGAACTGCCTGTGTCTTCAGGACACAGTTATGTAACTGTATGTGGACATTTTTGGGCTCTTTTACAGTCATTCTAATAAACTTGTCTGTTATACCTGCTGGAATTAAGCAGGTGGCAAGTGTGAGTTTATTCAAGAGCATTACATCTTCTGCACAATCTCACTTGATTCTCTGCTGTGCTTTTTTTTTCCCCTGTGGCCCTCTTGTGCAGACTTCTCTGTGGTCATGAGGTTAGCAGGTCAGTAAATGTGAGCTAAACACCCACAAAGAGAGGTGCCCAATACACAAAATGTCACTTTGTATGATAGTCTTTGCTCAGATTCATGGTCTGTGATAAATTTATCTTTGCTCTGAATCTGGCACTCCAATAATGGAAATATCAAAAGTCAGATTAGAGGACAATGCATGGCTTCTGTTGGCATGAGGAGCTATCTGTGATTTCTGTGGCCAAAATACAGATAAATTTCTGTTGACAGTTGTTGCCATGACAAAAGAATTTGGATCATAGGGCTCCCACTTCATAGTGGCTGTTTTCAATATTGTATCATAAAGTTGTTACTGGCTTTTCTGGAAGCTACTTTTCTAGAGACATGGAAGGGGCTCTGAATATACAGCTTTATTCTGAATTCTTGTGTAGAGCTCAGGGCACATGTCAACCCTCCAAAACAGGTGAAAAGACCATGCTTACAAAATATTTTTCTCTGGGAAATGGATTTATTCCCTGGGGTCAAAGGTTCTAGGGCAGCCAGTGCTGATAAAAATCAGACATAGCCTACAAAAGTGAGAGAGAGATGAAAGAACCTGTAACTCTAGAGAAAGTAAGAGATGAGCACATGACTACAGAGAGATGAACACCTGACTTCAGAGAAAGATGAGCATGGGACTACAGAGAGAGAGATAACAGGTGACTACAGAGATGAGCACGTGACTATAGAGTGAGATGAGCACATGACTACAGAGAGAAATGAGCACATGACTACAGAGAGATGAGCACATGGCAAGAGAGAGAGAGAGAGAGAGAGAGAGAGAGAGAGAGAGAGATGAGCACGTGACTGTTGCAAACAATGGGCTTATAAGACTTGCCAGCCATAATCATAGCAGCCTTTTCTTCCCCCCAAACTACCACAACTTCAAAACTCACAAAAAGGAATAGACCTTATTTCTCTTTCTCTGTGATCTGAAGGACATACATGCTCAGGAGCAGCTCAGGAGCCACATAGCATGCCAGGAGCAGATGAATCCTCATAGCTCGCTGACTATCATGGCAGCTAGTGGATGCAGATAGTTAGTTACCTTGCCATTTGGACTCTTCTGGTTGGCTGGGTACATGAAGATTCCTCCATAGACCAAGGTGCGATGCACATCAGCCACCATGGAACCCACATACCTGGCTCCATAAGGCGCACTGCCATCCTGAAGGGCAAAAAGGGAAGAGATCAGAACCACTAGGTTTAGCAGCTAGCCTGCACCAGTGCTGGGGTTAGAGGCCAAAAGGGCCTCTGCATTCCTGAGCCTGGAGAGATGATTCAATGATTAAAAGCACTGGATGCTCTTCCAGAGAACCTGGGTTCCATTCCTAGCACCCAGATGTCAGCACACACCATCTGCAACTCCAAATCCAGGGGATCCAATGCCCTTTGTGGTCCTCCATTGGCACAAGTCATGTAAGCAGTACACAGACACACATGTAGACAAAAACACTCATAAACATAAAATTAAATTAAATTAAATTAAATTAAACTATATTTAAGAATTATTCACTGGGCAGTGGTGGCACATGCCTTTAATTCCAGAACTTGGGAGCCAGAGGCAGGTGGATTTCTGAGTTCGAGGCCAGCCTGGTCTACAGAGTGAGTTCTAGGACAGCCAGGGCTACACAGAGAAACCCTGTCTCAAAAAAAAAAAAAAAAAAAAAAGAAAGAAAGAAAGGAAGGAAGGAAGGAAGAAAGAAAGAAAGAAAAGAAAAGAAAAGAAAAGAAAAGAAAAGAAAAGAAAAGAAAAGAAAAGAAAAGAAAAGAAAAGAAAAGAAAAGAAAAGAAAAGAATTATTCAAAGACCCTGTGGGGCAGGGAAGATAGCTAAGTTAGTTAAGTGCTTGCATGCAGAAGTTTAATCCCTAAAACCCAAATAAAAGTGGGGTATAGAGAAACATGTTTGTAGTCCTAGTGCCAGGACGGTAAAGATTAGTAAACACCTTGAGATCACTGTCCAGCCAGTCTAGCCTCCTTGGCAAGCTCCAGACTGATGAAAAACAGATAGATAGTACCCAAGGAACTGTGTCCAAGGTATCTTCTCTCTCTCTCTCTGTCTCTCTCTCTCTCTGTCTCTCTCTCTGTCTCTCTCTCTCTCTCTGTCTCTCTCTCACACACACACACACACAAACACACACACACAGGCACACGCGCACACACACACACATATCTCTTTAAGCACACATATACACAGAGAGAGAGAGACAACGAAAGGTTGTGCTGTTGAGCAGGTAGACATTTTTTCTCCGTTCGTCTCTAGACTGTGAGATGGTGTGGGTGCAGGGGGCAGCTCAGTCCCTTATTGCTTTTGCAGAATATATGCAAGGACCTGACTCAGAACCCCGGCATCACAAATAATAATGACAACATAGGTTTACCCACAGCTAGCAGCAAGATCCATGATAAGATAACCTGTAAACTGAACTGTCAGATATAATCATATTTTATCTTAAAGCAGAGTAACTAGGTATACAATATCTATAGATTACAGCTTAGCAAACATGAACTGAGAGTGGTTCTTTCTGGCTGAAGTTATGAATTCTGAAAATGTGGGTCCTGACAAATTCCTGGAGGGACTGAATTGGGCAGTATTCATTTTAATATGTAACTTTTAGGTACAAAGAAGACTGATCATTTATGAAAAAGGGCAGAGTCCATCAGACTCATGCAGGCAAGAGTTGTAAACATTGGTATCAACCCCTTTAAAGGGATAAAGAAGTCACACACGTAGCATACCACAGAGACAGCCTGCTCCCTGCCACTGGTCCAGGCTGCCTTCACTCACCTCAGGGAATTTCTTTTTCTGTACATATTCAGCGGTAGCAGGATCAAAATACTTGGCATAGCCCTCATTGAGGCTAAAAATTTTCCCTTTCTTCTTAATCCGGACATCTTTTTCCACAAGCACAAATTCTCCAAGAGCCTAAGGAGACAAGAGACTTCAGGAAGATGACTAGTGCCCAGGAAACAGAAGCCAGTAGCACATCATACAACAGTCAGAAGATGTTAGAAGACAGCAGCCTGCTAGGAGGGCCTGGGGCTTCCCTGCAGTCATCTGGAACCTGCCATGTGGTGTCTTCATAAGTGATAGGAAGAATAAGATGATATGCCATTTTCACAGCGGCCCAAGCAGTAATAGAATAAAGAATAAAGCTAATCAAAGGAAAGAGGTTGTGATCTTTTTCCTATTCCTCCATGTTTTCAATGTCATTTCATAATTAAAAAAAAAAAAGATTTATGTATAGGCAGCCGCGGCTCCATGCAGCCGCGGCTCTCCACCATTGCAAAATGGCACGTGCAGGCAGCCGCGGATCAGCCGCCGCTCCCCGCCATTACAAGATGGCATGGAGGTTCGGCCAGCTGTCAGATGAAAAAGCCCAGTGCACATGCGGGCTCTCCTCAAGTGATAGCCTCTCCGGAACAGGCTATATGCTAATGAGGTGTAGTCTGCTGCACCAATCCGCAATCACTATGACACCCTCCCCTTCCCTGGGAGGGTATATAAGCAGCAGCTCTCCCGCTGCTCAGAGTCCTGGGCAACTGCAATCAAGGCGCTCCTAAGTAAAGGCTGTTTGAGAAGATCCCGGTGGTGGTGTGTCTTTCTTGCCAGTCGAGTGAGGCGCGTCGCATTTATGGGCTGGCGAGATGGCTCAGCAGTTAAGGGCACTGACTGCTCTTCTAGAGGTCCTAAGTTCAAATTCCAGCAACCACATATGGCTCACAACCATCTGTAATGAGACCTGATACCCTCTTCTGGGGTATCTGGAGACAGCTACAATGTACTTACAAGAGAGAGAGAGAGAGAGAGAGAGAGAGAGAGAGAGAGAGATTTATTTTATGTATATGAGTACAATTATAGCTGACTTCAGACACACCAGAAGAGGGTGTCAGATCCCATTACAGATGGTTGTGATGAACCACCATGTGATTGCTGGGAATTTAACTCAGGAACTCTGGAAGCCATCTGTCCAACCCTCAATGTCATTTCTAAGCAACCTAGTTACACTAATCCCCAGGTTCTCTTCTCCAGTTTAATGATTGCAGGGAGCCAACAATGAGAGAAAGAAACTACATAGATAAGAGATAATAAGGTTTTACTATCAGTTTGTGGTTTAATTATTTTATGTTAATGGTTCTGTCTTGAAACCCATTACTATTTCCTAGTTCCCTGGACACTTCTAGCTGGAAAAAAAGAAGAAATGCCTCTAGTCCATTACTGGGTTCACCCCACAAAAAGAGATAAATGGCAAAACAAAAAGAGCCCTCCATAATTGTTAATAAACCTGTGTCCAATGCCCCCAAGTTCCTGAAGAATATCCCTTAAGCAACTCTCCAGCTGGTTCTGGTTATCACCTCCCTAAGAGCTGATAAGGCGGGCATCACATTCAACATCACTGTCTGCAGTACCTGGAGACCAGACCTGTGTTAATGCTGGTGACAGCCACAAGAATGTGAGGGACTGAGGTATAGATAGGTTCACAGCTGATGGTCAGACTGGAAGCTGCCCAAGGAATATCAGTTTCCTTCCCCAAATACATAAACAGGACAGAGGCTAGAAAACTCAGCAACTGCAGAAATCTACCCTGTCCTCTCTCCTGCCACCTCCAGTAGGACCTGTGTGACAAGTTCCACAGACTGAGATGATTGTACTGGCTGGTTTTGTGTGTCAACTTGATACAAGCTCGAGTTATCACAGAGAAAGGAGCTTCAGTTGGAGAAGTGCCTCCATGAGATCCAACCGTGGGGCATTTTCTCAACTAGTGATCAAGGGGGAAAGGCCCCTTGTGGGTGGGACCATCTCTGGGCTGGTAGTCTTGGGTTCTACAAGAGAACATGCTGAGCAATCCAGGAGAAGCAAGCCAGTAAGAAACATCACTCCATGGCTTCTGCATCAGCTCCTGCTTTTTGACCTGCTTGAGTTCCAGCCCCAACTTCCTTTAATGCTGAATAAACCCTTTCCTCCCCAGTTTGCATCTTGGTCATGATGTTTGTGAAAGAATAGAAACCCTGAAAAGACAGTGATTGACCTCAAATGGGGGAGGCCTCCTGGAACCGGTTGTGAAACTCTTCACCAGAGAAAAAAAAATATTGAGCCGTAGTTCTCATGGCAATCTGTTTTGTTTTCTCTTATTCCTTTTCTTATTTACATGTTCCTGGTAGCCTAGGCCAAGATCTTAAGCAAGAATAATGGGTAAGAAACCATTCCTAGAGATCGGGTCACTAACATGACCTTATCCCCAGGGAAACCAAATTTACTTTCTAAATCATTTACAAAACTATTATGATAAAAACTTTCCCAAAAATAAAATTTTATATGGCTACACGTGTGTTATTGGAGGTGGGTTTTGGTATATGGTAAAGAAAGCCTTAATTAGAAAGAATTAAAATAGTTTAAATTTATACATTGAAGATTATAAAAAAAATCAGGCACTAGATGTTAAATAATAATTGACCATGGGGCTGGAAAATTAGTTCAGTGGTTAAGAGCACTGACTGTTAAAGATTTATTAACCTGCTCCTGGAAATATGCCACGAGCCTTGGACAACAACCCCCAATGAATACATCCTTTTAGAACTGTTATATTTTGATGGTTTATAATGATGTTACCTGTTCTGTTTGTGATTCACTGAAAACATAGTTTCAGAGTTGTAATGCTTGGATAATTTTTGTGCTTTACTGTGCCAAATGATTTTTGTTGGTATCTGTGATTGTTTCATTGGATATAGTTTCTGAGATGTAGTGTTTGGTTTTTTAATGTATAAAATCCCCTGCTTGAGAGCTGCAGAATACACTCATATTCAAACTGTCTCTGTGTTTGTTTCTGTTTGTCACCGCCGAATTCTTAACCACCTAGCTTCAAGGACCCTCATTCCAGGGACCCCCATACCTGACTGGGGTGGTCCGTGGCAGTGATAGCCTGATGTTTAGTTCAACTCCTTTATTTGTGTGTGTGTGTGTGCTCATGTATGTATGAGGAGTGTTTGTGTGTATAAATACCTGTGAGCTCATGTGTATGTATACCTGTGTATTCATATGTGTGCATACCTGTGTGTTCATCTGTGTGTATGTTCACAAGTTTGTGTGTTTTTAAGTGTGTGAAAGTTGTTCATGTGTGTGTACACCTGTGTATTCAAATGTATGTGTGTTTTGTGTACTTGTGTTCCTGTGTGTGTACATGCCTGTGTGTATGTGTGTATACCTATGTGAGTACTTCTGTGCATGTGTGTGCACTTGGGTGTTTGTGTGTGTACATGTATATGCATGTAAGTGTGTGAACCTGTGTACAGGAGTATTCATATATATGTTCATCTCTGTTGTGATTTGTGGTTTGTGTTTGTGTATATTTATGTATATGCACAGCTGAGTGGATTTGCAAGTGTGTTCATGTGTATGAAACCGTGTGTGTGTGTGTGTGTGTGTGTGTGTGTGCAGACACACATGTGCCACAAAACATGTAGAGGTCAGAGGACAACCTGAGATGTCAGCCCTTGCCTATCAGGTTGCCTGAGATGTAGTATCTCTTGCTCACTGCTGTGTCTGCTAGGCTAATTGGCTCATGAGCTTTCAGAGATTCTCCCGTGTCCTCCTCACTATCCTGGAGGTGTTGCATGGGAATCACAGATGCCTGTGCCTCTGCATCCATATTTTACAGGGGTGCTGGGGACCTGAACTCAAGTCTTCATGCTTGTAAAGCAAGTACTTTACCCACTGAGCCATCTATCCAGCCCCTGGTTAAGAGATCCCTAACTTTATATAAAGAAGTATTCTTCTGCCAGGTGTGCTGGTGCTGGCTGGACTGTAGAATCCTAGTGCTCAGAAGACTGAGACAGGAGGACCATGATTTTGAGGGCAGGCTGGGCTATATAGTGACAACCCATCTAAAAATTAATGTGTTCTCTCTCTCTCTCTGTTTATTTATTTTATGTGTATGAGTACACTATAGCTGTCTTCAGACACACCAGAAGAGGGCATCATATCTCATTAACAGATGGTTGTGAGCCACCATGTGGTTGCTGGAAATTGAACTCAGGACCTCTGGAAGAGCAGTCAATGCTCTTAACCCCTGAGCCATCTCTCCAGCCCCAACGTGTTCTCTTTAAATGCCAGTCTAGGAAGTCTGATTTTTAGCCATTTTAGCCCAAGATTATGGATGTGACATATCCCAAGAGTTAGATATTTCTTCCCAGCCCTTGAAACTGTTCTATGTTCTTCTAGACCTATTCATGTCTGGCCTGGGTTCTCAGCTCTCCCAACAATACATTACCACCTTTTGCTTGGCTGAGGCTGGGTCACTTTTCTCTTGTTCATCATAAATGGCTAAGCACTAGCATAGTCATCTAAACAAGGATATCTAAAAGCCAGGCTGTACACAGGGACGTGTCTTGCTTCAGTACAGCCATGAAAAGCTTTTGCCTATCCAAGTTGAGCAGGGCATGGGGACCCTTGGGCCTTGGAGTGTTGTTCCTTGTAGTAGGAGTTAGCTACAGAAATTATGCTCCTCTATTCTGATTGTGAGGTCACCAATAGTCACTGATGATCACATGGCCTGCCACACACTTCACCAAGAGCACCTGATTATCAGGCAAACGGCCCTTGTAACTTAGACCTACTATCTCCCACTTACATACAAATTCCCTGAGGCTGGAGTTTGTTTTCTCAGCTGAGAGTTTAGTTAACATGCATGAATCCCTCTGTGCCTGAACAAAAGATGTGATCCAACCAAATCAGGTTATTGGTCTGCAAATCCTTGCATCTGGTAAGATCTGGCCGACCCACCAGAGAACACTCTTCTACAAACTTTGCTGCAGAACCCATTGGTCACTCTCGAGGGAATTCCCATCTATGAAAATTGCCAAAGCTTTTTCAGTTTGAAGTCCCCATCCCAAAGAAGGCAAAAGCTTCATATACGTCTCACTGTGCAAATTTATTTTCAGCAGTGTGGTATGGCTCAAAGAAAGATCTGGAAAGATTGTGTTATGGTCTATATCTCTTTCAGACACAGAGACAAGTTCTCTTGCTTATATCATGCTGATCTCTATTCAGGCTGCCATGGCTGCAAGAGCAGAAGGCTGCCTATGAGTCCTAGAATTGGCTCTGTGGTCCTATGGCTTCCCGAACCTCTTCAAAATATGATTGAATATGGCTTATAGTCAAGGGAGGAGAGTCAGAATTCAGCCAGTGACTAATATGACCTGAACAGGTTCCTTTCCATCAATCACTCACTCATTGTACTTTGCCCGACTCCTCAGAAAACTGGAACAAACAAGAATAACGGAGGGTCCCCCTAGGGCTGCTTTGACATCTATGGGTGGAAATGGCACCACTTAGCTGGTAGGCTGGAAATGCAGAAGAATTTTCTAAAGGATTTTGCCCAGATGTCATGTTTGTGAAGCACAGAATTTCCCAGGGCTTTTCTTCTTCAAAAATAAAGAGAAGTCAGGATATTAGCAAAGTGGTACAGGAAGTGGGCTGGGTCTGTGGGGTCAAAAATGAAAAGCTTTTATATCTGAAAAGTCACTGGGTGAACTGTATAGTCGCCCTGTTGGCTGACTCTGGGATTTCCATCTGAGAGCCTTTATCTCTGCTGTCTAGAGTGGCACTTTGGAGTACTGAAGGTGTTCAACAAATATTTTCAAACCTGAAAACTGAAGAAGAGAACTCAAGTGAGCTGCAGCCATGATGGAAGAAACTGAGATGGAGACAACTCTGAGTCTGTCCTCCACGGATAGCAACTCTGTGTTCACCCTTAAGCAGTTCATGGAGCTAATTCAGCACTTCCAGACAGACCCTGACCCTAACGAGGAGACTCTGGAGATCTCGGCTGAGTCATTGGAAATGACCAAAAGAGAAATTAGGCTTTGGTTTCTATATCAAAGGGGTGAGATGGAGCTCTAGCAGCTGTCTGAGGCCCACACATCTGAGCTGGAGTCAAGAGAACACACCCTTTCTGCCTCCAATTGTCAGAAGCTCTGACTTTGGCCTGGGAATTAGTTTAATGTACTTCATGGAGAAGGAATGGGAGAGGTACAGTGTACCCATAGGCTTCTGCAAAGCATTCCTCTCTCCCTCCCCCAGGACTCCACCCAAAATGACCCTGGACTCCTCGAGCTTTGGAAGCCTTGAAGAGCCTCACACTCTCCTCTGGGTACCACAGCAGAGATGGCAGGTCACAGGATTTCTGACTCCCTAGCGTATCTAACATGTGCTCTTTTTGTTCATGGTTTTTCAACTTCCTTGTTGGGGCAGGGGATGTTGGGTCTTATGTCTATCAGTGGTGGTACATTAATAATAAACCTAGCTATTGCCATGGGGGGGGGAATATTTTCAAGCCTGAGTTAAAGTGAAATGCTGAAAGTGAGTTCTGAAGTCTCTGAAGCAGTCTTTGGTCATAATTTGGGATTTTTCATAAAAAGCTCAGCCTCTTCAACAAAGCACATTGCTACTGGTGGGTGAATCTCTTGTCATTTAAAGGAGAAATTCTATAATTTGGAAATACTTTTTTTTCTCTCTCTCTCTTTTTTTAATCTGCCCACCTCAGAAAAGCTTAGCCTTCCTTTTAAAGACACTGTCTTTACCCAGCTTTTTCTTCCTTTGGTCAGGACCATGCTGCCACAGCTTCATCTGTCCAGAGACCATGCCTCTTCCTTTCCTACTGCAGGACACTCTGCTGTCATGAACAGTGAGGTGAATAACAGTACTGGAAGGGACCATTTTCCACCCACTCTCCCTGCACAGTGGGGAAAATTCTCCAGGCCCTTGTCGTCCACAAGGGAAACCACTAGTCATGTGGGCATACTTTAATTAATATTTTAAGTAATGTAAACCTCCCTTCTTTCATTTATACTGGCCATACTTCAAGTGTTCAGTCATCACAGAAGTGGACTGAAGGGCCCATCATCTCACAGAGGCTTAGGAATGGGGGCCTGGGGCCCATCATCTCACAGGGGATTAGGAATGGGGCTGCTCTAATGATCTACATGGTGAATGCTTTTGTGGAAAAGAAATTCTACCCCAGAAGCTATACAAAAGGAGGTTGAATGCTTTCACCAAATAGAAATGATAAACATCTGAAGAGAGATATTTAACATGTTTATACATCCAGGACATTACATGGTACCCATTGGATACGAGCAATTTTATGTTTTTATGTTTCTATTAAAATAATTTACTTATGCAAAACATTGCATGGAGGATCTTCATATTGTTCATGATAGAGTTCTCTAACTCCAAAAACAAGTACTTAGAATGACTGGGAAATTATCCCAGGGAACAAGAATTCCAACACAGGGGCTGGTGAGATGGCTCAGCGGGTAAGAGCACCCGACTGCTCTTCCGAAGGTGATAAGTTCAAATCCCAGCATCCACATGGTGGCTCACAACCATCCATAACGAGATCTGGCACCCTCTTCTGGAGTGTCTGAAGACAGCTACAGTGTACTTACATATAATAAATAAAATAAATCTTTAAAAAAAAAAAAAGAATTCAAACACAGGAGCCCATGAAGCCCCTGAGAACAAACAACACTGTATTCAGTGCCTACCGGGTCTAGCATGAAGAGATCCACTCCTTGTCCTGTGGAAAGAGCCACCAGGGTTGCACTACCATACAGTGCATAACCTGCAGCCACGATATTGCGGCCAGGCTGCAAGGCATCCTTCTCAGAAGGCTCATCCTCCGTGGTCTGTGGAAGACAAGAAGAAATGCACTGTGTGTTATGTCTGGAGAGCCCTTCCTTCACCAGGGGCTGCCCCTCAGAGCTCCTGAACAGAGTGAGAACTTTTTCAAAAGGCCTGAAAATCCTTCCCGCTTTCGCCTGTTGCAATTGCTTTTCACACATCTCAGCCAGTAAGCATCACCAACTCTTGTCCTCGACAGGAAAGTTGAAATTTGCTCCACCTACTTGGCTGCTGTTGTGAACTCTGTATGGAGTGGCCTTAACCCCGAAGGCTCATGTGTAAGGTAGAAGCTGGGTGCACAGCTCATGGAACTGTTTGGGGACATTCTGAAAACTTTGCAGTGTTGGACAGCATATCTTCATCAGTGTGTTTGCAGTCTACCTTTCATTAGTGACATCAGAAGGGGGGCTCAGAGGAAGGAGGCCAATGACGTTATGACTTTGATGGCTCTCTCTTTTCACTCTCTATGTCTCTCTCTCCTGTCCTCCATCATATGAAGAATCTTCTCCAGCATACACTCCCACATGATGATGTCTGTCCAAGTGCGTGGGGCCAAGCAACCCTAGATTGAATCCTCTAAAACCTACAGCCAAGGCAAAGCCTTCTTCCTCCCTGTGAAGTATTCTATCAGGAGTTTGGTCACCATGGTGAAAAGATAACACACCCACCTCATGTTTAAACCATGTATTTGGACAAGGATGGTATGTACTCACTAAGAAGTAGATATTAGCCAAAAAAGTACAGAATACCCAGGATACAATCCACAGAACTCAAGAAGGTTAACAAGTGGAAGAGCCCAAGTAAGGATGCCTCAATCCCACTTGGGAGGGAGAAGAAAGCAATCATGGGGAGGCAGAAGGAGGGAGAAATAGGGTGGTAGAGGGGACAGGGAGGGAAAGGGGAACATAGTCAGATATTAGGGGGGGAAGACAGGGCTGAAGCACTGAGGACTAGCAGAAAAAATGGAAACAGGCAACCTTGGGAGATAGGAGGTGAAGGGACCCTCTATAATGTTCCAGACACCTGGGAGATGAGAGACTCTCAGGAATCAAAGAGAAGGACCTAAGAGGAAGTGTTCTACAGTGGGGAGGGGGAACTTGTAGAGTCTATCTTCAGTGTAGAAACAGAACATCAAGTGGAGGGATGGGGTTGCCATTCCACAGTTAAAACCCTGACCCAGAATTGTTCCTGTCTGAAGGAACTGCAGAGAAAAAAATGGAAAAGAACATGAGAGAAAGGAGGTCCAGTGACAGGCCCAAATTGGGATCCAGCTCAAGAAGAGGCCCCAGGGCCTGACACTGTTACTGATGCTGTGGCGTGCTTGTAGACAGGAGCCTAGCAAGAGTCCCAACAAGCAGCTATAAGTCAAATGCAGATAATATCACCCAACCAATGGACAGAAGCCAGGGACCTCTGTGATTCAATTGGGGAAAAGCTGGAAGAAGCTGAGAAGGGCAGTCCTGTGGGAAGACAAGCGGTCCCAACTAATCTGGATCCCTGAGATCTCTCAGACACTGAACCACCAACCAGGCAGCATACACCAGCTGATTTAAGGCCCCTGAGGCATATACAGCAGGGGACTGCCTGGTCTGGCCTCAGTGAGAGAAGATGGACCAAACCCTCGAGACACTTGAGGCCCAGGGAGTGGGGAGGTCTGGTGGGATAGGGGTGGAGGAGTGGGGTCATCCTCTTGGAGACAGGGTGGGGTGGGGAGGAGGTATGGGATGGGGAGAGGTCGGGTTGGGGCAGACTGGCAGGGAGATGAAGACTGGACTGTAAAAAAGGATTAAAGAATAAAAAAAGAAAAAAATATTTATTTCAGTGGTTATGGGATGCTGCACAGTGGACAAACTTGGGTGACTTGGGAACAATTCTGAGATGCAGAGAGTGCATCCAGAGGAAGTGAGTTGCTGGCTCATGAACAGCTCAGACTGAGAGCCAGAACCAAGGTTGCTCTTGTGTCTCCATGGGAGTATCTCTTCTTGAATCCTGTCAAGAGCACTATAAGATGCTCAAGTCACCCCCTCCCTTGTAATTCCCACAAGCCATGTTCCTAACTCACTATAGTGATCTCTACTCAGCAGCCCTACAAGGTAAAGGCCAGAAGACACCTCATGTTTATCCTTATGAACCCTGTCGACCTCCTTTTGAGACAACACAACTAATTGGCTTGGAGCTCACCAGTTAGGCTATACTGACTGGCCAGTAAGCCCTAAGCATCTTTCTGTCCCCACTGCACCAGCACTAGGATTTCAAGTGCAGTCTACCATACCTGACACTTTTATGTGGGTCCATGGGGTTACAGTCAGGTCTTCATGTTTGTAACTAATACACTTTGCCTAATGACTTTGCCAACTCCAGCTCAACATTCTGACTTTATGATTTGGTGTTCCAGATACCTGATAGTATAATCAAACATGTCTTCTTTGATGCCTAGCACACCCTCATTGGTGTGTTTGGAGTCTACCTTTTCTTTATAACTATAATCTAAGGAGGACCATGGTTATTTGAACTGGCCATCAGAGCCTGTGCTTTATTTTAAAATTTAAGGCAAAACCCTTGTGTCTTGAGTCTCTCTAAATTCAAGATGATTTAGATTATGGCTATATGCCATGAATAATAATACTCCTTTGTTTCCAACACAGTTGGTCTTCAGATATTAAAGGCTGCAGTAACAGAGTTGGGGAACCCATTTAAGTTGTTATCCCACCATTGCTGACTCACTGAGCTACACTGAGTTAATTCTCCTTCTCTGTCCTTCTACTGCTTCTCAGGCAAAGGGTTACAGCATCAGTCTTTACCCACTTCCTGGGACTGAGGCAAAGACTTAGCCCATACGTGGTGGTTGTCAACTCAACGCATCTGGGGAGAAAGAACTTCAGTTGAAGAAGTGCCTCCATCAAATTGGCATGTGGGCATGTCTATGGGGTGTTTTCTTGACTGTTGATTGATGGAGGAGGACCCAGCCCACTGGGTGTGACACTATCCCTGGGCAGGCGAGCTTGGGCTATTTAGCAGAGCAAGTCAGGTGGGTGACCAATAAGCAGATAATATCACCCAACCAATGGACAACCTGTGGTCTGTACTTCATTTTCTATCTCCAGGGTCCTGCCTTGAGTTCTTACCTTAACTTCTCCAATGATGGGCTATAAGATGAGATGACCCCTTTCCTTCCAAATTGTCCTGAAAATATTAGTCCCGCCTAATCAAATGAAAGTTTGAATTTACTTGGCTCTCAAGGGCAAGTCAAGGATACTGAAGCAATGTCAGTGCCTGTCTTAGTGACTCTGAGAGAAAGCCATGGGATCTTTGTGAACTTTGAAACTGAAGAAGTTACAGGCCAAATACAGGCAACTTCCAGAAGCTGAAAAGGACTCCTCTAACAAAGAGGGAAATACTTCCAGTGTACTACAAAACGGAACTGAACTCCACCATCAACCAAAACTCACATTAGCCTAAGCTCACCTGGAAGCAAATTCTTCCCACTCCTAGCTTCTAGATACTGAAGAGATCAGATTGGCTGGTTTATGGACCCTAAGTAGATAAAGCTGGCAATCCTCCTCTGATTTAGTATACAGATAATCAATAGGTATTCCAAGCCTTCTCTGATTTAGTGAGCAGATAATCAATGGGTGTTTTTGAAAGATCCTGAGAAAATGTAACAGGCCTCAAAGACCCCGAAACTAGAAAGAGATTTCATTATTAGTAGAAAGCCTTTACATAGCTAAACATAATAGCCTGAACATTTCTTGAATCTGTGTGCTTGCCCCTACTGTTCTTTGAAAGAATTTCACTTTGCACCTGTGCACCCAAGCATAAAAATCTTCCATGTACCCAT
>LR749648.1:51570-186638 GCA_902729485.2 Mus minutoides
CCCCCCCCCCTTGGTTATGAGACTGAAGATAGATGCGACCCCTATGGGGGTGCGACAATACCCAGTGAGCCGTGAAGCAAGGGAGAGAATCAGGCCACATATTCAGAGACTATTACATCAAGGCATTTCGGTACCTTGCCAGTCGCCCTAGAACACTCCCCTGCTGCCGGTAAAGAAACCTGGCAAAGATGCTTTTTTTGCTTAAAGTTACATTCCTCTAGTCAGCCCATATTTGCTTTTGAATAGAGAGATCCTGGTACTGGACAAACGAGACAATTGACCTGGACGCAGTTACCCCAAGGGCTCATAAACTGGATGAGTTGGGGTACCGGGCCTCTGCTAAAAAGGCCCAGTTATGTCAGATGGAGGTAGTCTACCTGAGATACACCCTTCAAGATGAAAAGTGATGGCTGACTGAGGCTAGAAAAAAAGACTGTGACTCAGATTCCGGCACCAACTACTCCAAGACAGCAGACAGACTCCTCACCCGTTCACTGCTGTATGGACATTCTTGCAGAACAAACCAGAATCTGGAGTCATCTCCGTGACCAGCCATGGCCAGGTGTTCCAAGCTGGTACAAAGACAGAAACAGCTTCCTGGCAGAAGGTAAGAAGATGGCAGGGGCAGCGGTGGTAGATGACAAGCGAATCGTGTGGGCTGACAGCCTGCCAGAGGGTACGTCAGCACAAAAAGCGGAGCTAATTGCCCAAACTCAGGCCCTTCGGATGGCTGAGGGGTGGCCCATCAACATCTACATCCATAGCAGGTATGCTTTTGCTACAGCCCATGTTCACGGTGCCATCTATAGAAGAGGAGATTCTGAGTCTCCTTGAAGCTGTCCATCTGCCAATTATAAGTTGGGAGCCACTGCAGAGAATTCAAGAGGTCAAAAAATGACCAATCATGGTAGAGTGGCACTGCCACAAGAAGAAAAAAAAAAAAGATGTTAAAAATTTACACCGGCTGTCTTACCTAGGAGCCAAACATCTACAAACTCTGGTCAAAAGCATCTAATTTTCATGTTTTAAGACTCTGATGTTTCAGAGGCAGTGGTCAAAAACTGTGTACCGTGTGCTATGACTAACGCAGGATATTCAAAATATCCTCTGAGAAAAAGATTACAAAGAGATTGCCCTGGAGCTTATTAAGAAGTGAACTTTACTTAAGTGAAACCGGCTAAATATGGTAATAAATATCTTTTAGTTTTTATAGAAACTTTTTTCAGGATAGGTGGAAGCTTATCCAACTAAAAAAGAAACTGCCAATGTCGTGGTAAAGAAGATCCTAGAAGAGATTTTTTCACATTTTGGTATACCTAAGGTAATCGGGTCTGATAACAAACCTGCCTTTGTTGCCCAGGTAAGTCAGGGACTGGCCATCCAACTGGGGATTGATTGAAAATTACATTGTGCTTATAGACCCCAGAGTTCAGGGCAGATAGAAAAGATAAATAGAACTCTAAAAGAGACCTTGACTAAATTGACCTTAGAGACCGGCGGNAAATCAGAAAAATCCCCTACTCCCTCCTCCTCCTTCTCTCCCTCTTGAGGAACCATAAAAACTGGGTCCTCTTTTCCCTCAGGGTCGACTCCTCTATCCACTTCCGGGATATGAGTCGTCCCCAGAGCTCTGGCTTTCCCCAATAAAGCCTCATGTGATTTGCAGCAAGCCTGGTCTTCTGTGAGTTCTTGGGGGATTCACCAATATCCCGTGACTTGAGTGGAGGTCTCCCTACAGGGGTCCTTTCATTTTAAGCTTCTAAGAGGCTTAAAGTACACATCAGCAACAGAAAACCAACAGTTAGCATTGAGTCTCACTCAATTTGCATGGCAAATTCTGTACCTGACCCTGCAGGTTAGAGTACTTAAAACATATACTGCATGAAGTTACTGCAGGTGATGGGTACAAGGTCTATGAGAAAAACAATTAAGTTTTGTGTTCATTCCCAAAACAACTCATTATGTCATTTGCAAAAAATTCAAAATCTGAAATCCCAATAGTTCTGCCCCTTAGCATTTTGGATGAAGGATATTTAGTTCCATCCAGACAATCAGAACAAAATCCTAATGGGAGCCCTGCCATTTTTCTCTCCCAGAGGGATGCTGGGAAGAAGGTAGATGAAGATTCCCAGTGGAGATTGCAAGGTAGGCAGAAGGGAGAGGTGTTTCTGGAGTTGCCTATGGTGCTTTGTCTAGTGAGTGGAAGAAAAGCTAGGCCTCCAGACTAGGAACTAAGTGGAAAGATGCTAGTCTGTCTACTCACCTTTCTGTAGATAGCAAATATAGTTCCGATGGAGGCCAGGCAGTCAATGTTTGAAGATCCATCCAGTGGGTCAAAGCAAACCACATATTTCCCCTAAATCACAGAGAGAAAAGCACCCAGTCAGTACACCTACATATTGGCCCAACTGTTCTATATTAGAGCTGCATGTAACTGACGTTTGTCCCAACAAAGAGATTTAGACCCATTTCTGCAATGCCAAAAGCCATTTCTTCTGGACATAGCTCAACAGGTATGTGTTACATGTCTGGTGTATGCTGAAAAATACACTAGCAATCACTTGCTGCAAGGTTCAGGTGGTGGAACTAATGTTCAAATGCAGAAACACGATCTGTATAGAAGACCTAAGCAGGGGACTACATAGAAAACAGACAGAACCGGGCGTTGGTGGTGCACACCTTTAATCCCAGCACTCGGGAGGCAGAGGCAGGCGGATTTCTGAGTTCAAGAGGCCAGCCTGGTATACAAAGTGAGTTCCAGGACAGCCAGGGCTACACAGAGAAACCCTGTCTCAAAAGACAAAAAAAAGAAAGAAAGAAAGAAAGAAAGAAAGAAAGAAAGAAAGAAAGAAAGAAAGAAAGAAAGAAAGAAAGGAAGAAAGAAAGAAAAACAGACAGAGCTAACATCTGATGATAGACCTGACTGAGATTGAGGAAAGTGAGTACACAGAGAATTAGGCAGTGAAAGATCCTGAGAAAATGTAACAGGTCTCAAAGACCCTGAAACTGGGAAAGAGATTTCATTATTAGTAGAAAGCCTTTACATAGCTAAATATAATAGCTTGAACATTTCTTGAATCTGTGTGCTTGCCCCTACTGTTCTTTGAATGCATGTATTTGCCAACTGATATAGCTCACTGCCAAGTGTTTGAGGTTTGGTTGATGGATTGAGATACAGCTCACTGCCAAGTGTTTGTGGTAGATTTCACTTTGCACCTGTGTACCCCAGCATGAAAATCTTCCGTGTACCCATTTCTTCTGTAGAAAGAATGGATATTGTCAGATCAGAAAAATCCCCTACTCCCTCCTCCTCCTCTCCCCCTTGAGGGAACATAAAAACCGGGTCCTCTTTTCCCTCAGGGTCGACTCCTCTATCCACTTCCGGGATATGAGTCGTCCCCAGAGCTCTGGCTTTCCCCAATAAAGCCTCATGTAATTTGCATCAAGCCTGGTCTTCTGTGAGTTCTTGGGGGGTTCGCCAATATCCCGTGACTTGAGTGGAGGTCTCCCTACGGGGGTCCTTTCAGTAGGAGAATGCTAGACAAGCAAATGTTTGAGTCTCCTGGCATAGAAAGTGGGTTAGAACATAATCAAGAACTAATAGGCAGTCAGTGATAGTTGAAGATAGAGAGATGGGTGAGAGTCACTCTACTTGAAGCTTAAAGTTGAAGACAGCGGAGGTGATGTGGTTTGTGTCAGACAGGTGTAAAGGGCTTAATAAACTTGGCTTAACTCTCTTTTCAGTCTTTCTCCCAATTACAAGGAAATAGCCCCGACCCCAATTCCCAGTGAGTGTGACAAGAGACCCGCCAACGGCTCAGCACACAACATAGTGCTTGTTTTTCGCTTCTTTCTCTCTCTCTCTCTCTCTCTCTCTCTCTCTCTCTCTCTCTCCCTCTCCCTCTCCCTCTCCCTCTCTCTCTCTCTCTCTCTCTCTCTTTGGTTTTTCGAGACAGGGTTTCTCTGTGTAGCCCTGGCTGTCCTGGAACTCACTCTGTAGACCAGGTTGGCCTCGAACTCAGAAATGCACCTGCCTCTGCCTCCTTTCGCTTCTCCCTTGCTGTGATAAAACACTCTGGTCAAAACCAGCTTTGTGGGGGAAAGAGGTTTTCATTTTACACCTCCAAGGTCACACAAAGTCATTACTGAGGAAATCCCAGGTAGGAACCCAAGGCAGAAACTGAAACAGAGAAGTGGAGGTATGCTGCTTACTGGCTTGCAATCCTCATGGCTTGCTCAGCCTGCTTTCCTGTACAATTCAGGACCACCTTCCCAGAGATGGCACAGCCCTTGGTGAGCTGGGCCCTCTCACATCAATCATAAATTAAGAAGATGCCACAGACCTGGCCCCAGGCCAATCTAATGGAGGTAGTTCCTCAATTGTGACTCTCTCTTCCCAGGTGACTCTAGTTTGGGTCAAGTTGAGAAAAACTAACCAGAACAGTATTGTGACTGAATGTTGACTGAATTTTTGACCACCAGCAAACTTCGGTCTTTAATAAGTCTCTGTCAGTCTACTGAATGTAAACCCTCTCTGTGCACTAGCAAACTCTGTCAAGGGCACAGGATTGTCATGAAGTGTTCCCTGGATTAGTCTATCTGCTAGTCTAATCTCTTTGGGAAGAGCCACTCCCTCCAAGGAATTGCAGCCCCCTTCAGGACTTGGGTAGTGAGGCCATAGATAAGAAATCTTTTTTGTTTTGGTTTGGTTTTTTTGTTTGTGTCTTGTTTTGTTTTGTTTTTGTTTTTTGAGGCAGGGTTTCTCTGTATAGCCCTGACTGTCCTGGAACTCACTCTGTAGACCAGGCTGGCCTCAAACAAAATCTGCCTGCCTCAACCTCCCGAGTGCTGGGATTAAAGGCGTGTGCTGCCTCGAAAAACAAAACAAAACAAAACAAAACAAAACAAAACAAAACAAAACAAAACACTATTGCTGCCGGGCATGGTGGCACAGGCCCTTGTCAAAGAGAAGGCTTCCCCAAGTAAACCCTCCTTATCCCTGGACTCTACAAGTCCAAGTTCATCAAAATGACGCCAAGGCCTGTTTACTGACGCACTGAACACAAGACTACATACCATTTCCAGCTAAAGAACTGAGAAATGCTTTGTTTCCAGAAAACAAATGTCCCAAAACAGAAGACAGTCCCAGAAAAAGTTTAAGCAAAACAACCTGTTCTCTCATCCCAGTACCACCATCTACTGCTGACGGGAGGTACTGTAGCCTGCCCTAGACTCACCCTCCTCTCCTTGGCTGTGATCACCACCTCTTTATTCTCTTCTGAGACAAGCACACAGGTGCTGTAGGAAGACTGAAGCATGTTGATGACCAGGGAGTTGGAGAGCACGTCCAGTTTCTTCACCTCATCTCCTGTCACATTCACGCTCCCCGAAATCCCATACCTAAGAAGACAGGGTAGATTAAGTCACCGAAGGAGTCTTAACCCCAGCACATTCTTAACTTAACTTCTTTTTTTGTTTGTTTGTTTGTTTGTTTGTTTGTTTGTTTGTTTGTTTTGAAATAGAGTTTCTCTGTGTGCCCTGGCTGTCCTGGAACTCACTTTGTAGACTAGACTGGCCTCGAACTCAGAAATCCACCTGCCTCTGCCTCCCGAGTGCTGGGATTAAAGGCATGTGCCTCCACGCCCGGCTTTAATTTAACTTCTTAACCCCAAGAATGTGCAGAGCCCAAACCAACAGTACCCTTCTCTCCTGGGCCTCTTCTATCTCCAAATTATAAATATATAGGGAGCATGCTATGACTCAAAGCAGTGATACTCAAGGTTACATCCTTTACACCTTGGGGGCATTGTCATGTTTCCTTGGTCTTCCAAGGAAGTTGACCAGATTCAGACTCACTTAAATGCAGACTCCTGCGTGGCACTGGCAGCTAGAAGGAATGAGAGAGCCCCTAAGGATAACTAAGGATACCAAAGAGTGAATGGTCATAGCTTTTCTGTACTGGAACATCAAGCATCAACTTGTGTTTTAGAGCCATAATATACAATGATCTCCTTCTCACACCTCAAGCCTTCAGGGTGTCCCCCATAACCTCAGGCTCGTCTCACTCTGGGCTGCTTTAATTCTGTCAATTTGAAGCAAATTAGAGTCACCTAGGAAGAGGGAACCTCAATCGAGGAATTGCTTCATGAGACTGGCCTGTGGAAACACCGTTTTCTTTATTACTGACTGATGTGAGAGGCCCAGCCAACTGTGGATGGTGTCACCCCTGGGCTGGTGGTGCTGGGTTATATCAGGCTGCGTAAGCCAGTAAACAGCGTTCTACGTGGCTTCTGCTTCAGTTCCTGCCTCCGGGTCCCTGCCTGAGTCCCTGCTCTGAGCCCCACCCCCACCCCACCCCCCGCGCGCCCCCCAGTGTCGAACTGCATGCAGTAAGATGGAGTGAACCCTTTCCTCCTCCAAGTTGCTTTTGGTCCTGGTGTTTATCACAGCAATGGGGAAGCTAACCCACACTCAGAGCCGGGTCCTGCTGAACTTTGGAGAAGGGGTGGGGGAAAAAAAGCCATTTACCCTCTTCCCTCTACTTTAATTCCATTTATTTGTTGAAGAAATCCTCAGGTGATGCGAACTGGTGAAAGCCTCATATGGACGCTGACGTCCATAAAAAGCATCCCCCCTCCTCCCTAACTGGCGGCCTCCCCTCCCACTTTACTCCCATCCAGAATTTGATGTATGGTATGATGAGCCTTGGGAAACAACCTCACGTCAAACGTCATGACCTTAAAGGTTGTTACCCCTTGGTTCAAAACAGCAGCGTGTAAGCAAACAATGAGAACTATTAAAGTGGATTGCTCTGCCTTGGGATCGCAGTCTCCTATGTAAGCAGCTGTTACTGGGGCATAAAGAGCAGAGCAAATGTGTACAGCCTGCCACCTACTGGCCATGTGCATGAATGCTGCCCAACACATCTGTAAACCACAATGTCCTGTCACGATGCCTAAAGGCTGGACACAGCTGCACTGGACAAGGCCAGGATACCTGCAGCCCCTGTCTCACCACTCCCCTCCTTGGCTGCTCTCTTGTGTGAGGAGGTTAGGGTTTCCCCATTATGAAGAACAGTCCAGGAACCTAGGACCCTGTCTGACACCACTTCCAGAGCTGAGCCTGCCACCTAGTGATCAATCACCACATAGGCCAGCCTGTAAATTTTTCCTTGAATGTTCTCAGAACCATGGTAGCAAATAGTGGGGCATGTCTTGAGTATTTATCATCATCAGAACCATAGTCCCAATGACTTACTAACCCTTGTAACAGCCCTTTGTGTTAAAACCATTAGTACCTCACAGATTTACAAACATGGAGGTCTTAGCGAGAATAAACCACAAGGTAAGAAAAACCAAGTTAAATAAAGCACTTAACTATCTAGACCTTCACGGCCCTTGGTCGGATGCTGAACCACTGAGAAACAGATTGTGGCAGATACACAAGGAACGCTGCCAAGAGAGTTGCCGAGGAGCAGAGAGGCCTGCACAGAAGAGGGGTAAAAGTGTGGGCAAAAGTCCTGAGTGGTCACAGGAAACCACCCTAATTATAGCAGAGCTGGAACACAGGAGTAGCAAAGACGCTATCTAATGTTACTCGGGAAAGATCGTCACTCATGCAGGCACCTCACTTTCTGGAAGTATGTTCTTAAAGGCAGAGAGCACTTGGCCATTCTTGCCAAATGAAGTAATCACACAGTTAAGGGACAGCACCGGCAGGGGAAAGAGCCAATCATCTTTAATTTGGGACCTGCTACCTGTTCCTAAACACTTACATAGTAAGCTCTGTGGTGGTTTTATGATTGCAATTATAAAATTAATGCTGTCACAGTTTGGGAATAAAGGCACCACACGGTTGAGAATAAACATTTTAAATAGGCAGATTTTGTTGGCTCTTCTTTGGGGGTTTTCCCCACCCCTTAAACATGTATGTCCCTTCAACTTCAGAGGGACCCTTCACTGGAATCAAAATGGAAGTCCAAAGGAAGTGATTTCTTTTCATCATGCCTTAAAACCGTACTCCTGGCTGTGGCCACGAGCAACTCCAACATTAATGTGGCCCCGTTCTGCAAAAGAAAACCAAGTAATAGTGCTCTGCTGTGCCTGCCCCAGCCCAGCCTGTCCATATTCCTGAACACCACGTGAAGATGAAGAAAATTGAGCCAGGTTCTTTTTATGACAGCCAAGCCCCCTTAATCTGTGTTCTGGTGATTTCTACCCCACAGTACTGACAGAGGTCATGACAACTGAACACCTGTACAGGGGAAAAAGGCATCAAAACACATTATAAAGTCCCATTAAGACTTTGCAAATATAAGTAATGAGAATTCTATATAGGCTTTGAGGCAACAAGCTATAGTGTTACTATATCCCAAGTAACCGGTAATCACACTTTTCTCTGCAGTTTGTTGCTAAGCAGTTTTTCCCTTTCCTTGCAAAACATGCCAAAGGCTGCTTTATCAAAGCAGGCTTAAAGAATTTAAATGCAGTATCCTTAGCGCACAAAAAGCAAATTAGCTTTGGACCCAGTTTCTACCGCAAGCGCAGGATCTGTGGCTTCCACACCCTGGCTTGGGTTGCCTGCGCATGCTCTCTAGGACTTACAGGTTGGCCAGGCCAGCCTTGCGCACTGCGGAAGAGATGGCTTTGATGGCAGTCAGCATCGAGTTGAGCAGCTGGGTGAGTTCTCCAGTCCCTTTGGCCTGTCGCCCCTTTTCCATAACATAACGGGTCAGGGTCAGCATGTCTGTTTCAAAAGGGCTTCTGTCCGTCATTGTGGCAAATGAGACCTCAAAGCCTCCCTTCCCTCCTTGTAGGAATCCTTGCTCTCTCAAGGCAGCAGCCTCGCAGCCTACACGTTGAAGACACACCTGCACTTGACTGTGCCAAAGTCCAAGGGAAAAGAACCCCAGCACACGTGACTCAGCTGGACAAGCCCTCAAGGAAACTTCCCAGGCCTCCCTCCCTGACAGCTGCCACAGTGCTAGAAGCAGGCTGTAAATAGAACTGCGCTGCAGGGAAGGGCTGGCCTCAATCTCTACACCTGATTTTGTTGTTTTTTGTTTTGTTTTGTTTTTTGTTAGTTTGTTTGTTTGGTTGGTTGGTTTGGTTTTTTGAGACAGGGTTTCCCTGGCTGTCCTGGAACTCACTCTGTAGACCAGGCTGGCCTTGAACTCAGAAATCTGCCTGCCTCTGCCTCCCAAGTGCTGGGATTAAAGGCGTGCACCACCACTGCCCGGCTTGTTTTGTTTTTAAGATCCCAAGAAGCCAGGATCAGCCACAGGTAAGATAATACTAGCTAATAAAATGACCCACAAAATCCTCTTATGGGAAGCAAGAGGGCTTTCTGCAGATAGCCGCCTCTGGGCCTCATTCTGCACGGTTGTGACTCTCAGATGACATTGGCAGATTCTTTATCTGGGGCATAGGTCACATAACAAACTAATGGCAATCCCAGGGTGACTGGAGCAAGAGTCCTTTCAGGCTGCTTCTATTAAGCATGTGTAACTAGAGGGATGAGAAAGATAAATATTACATTCCTAGCAGAGTGTCTAGTCGCAGGGTTGATTTTTCAGTTTCTCTGGATTTTTATTTTTATTTTAAAAACTCTTGATTTGAAAACATACATCAGGACCACACTGGCTGCTCTTGCAGAGAACCTGGCTTTGAGCTCTAATACCTATTTTTACTCTAGTTCTAAGAGATCCAGTGCCCTGTTCTGACCTCCAGGACACCAAGCATGTAAGTGGTGCACATGTATATGTGTAGGAGACTCTCAGACACATGGAATGGTCTCATAAAAATGTTTAAAGATACACTTTTTAAAAGTGACCTAGAATTAACTGCTTAGAGCTGCCCATACTTTGTTTCTGAGATATCCTAACTTTCTCTGACTACAAACAGACCTGGTTCTGGGTCCCAAGCTGGTTACCCAATATGTGGATTAATTTGAAAGTATTGCTTTCCTCATAAATTCAGACAACTTGTGGAGTAGCTCTAAGTATTAAAAATCAGTCAGTGTGCCTGATATCCAACTCGGTGTCTTAGAAACCTATATCCTTCCACCTCTTCAGTATGCCTAGAACTATAAGTATACATATAAATAATTTCATATATCTCCACCTACTTGGAGAGCTGAGACAGGAGAATCCCAAGTCTGGGCAATATATCAAGGCTCTAAATCAAATAAGTCAATCAATCAACAAAACTGAGGGTGTGCACATTGCCTTACAATTTTATATCCTCCCTTGATAATTATTTCAATTAAATTTGTTTGATGAGATGAATCAGCGCTTAAGAGCACCGGCTGCTCTTCCAGAGGTCATAAGTTCAATTCCCAGCAACTACACAGTGGCTCACATCCACCAATAAAGGCATCTGATGCCCTCTTCTGGCCTGCAGGTGTACATGCAGACAGAACACTCATAACTCAGAGCAATTTATTTGTACATGACTGTATTTTGGTTTTTCTCTCGGACCATGGGTTTTCTAGGCCGTGGCTGTTGCATCCTTTCAGGTAGTGAAAGGTCCCTTTGAGAGCCTCATCCAGAGGCTGGAAGGATGGCTGGATGACTGGGTTCGTTGGTGAAGTGCTTGCCATGCAAGCCTTAGGATCTGAGTTTTGATTCCTCAGCACCTATGTTAAAACCCAGACATACTGGAGTGCACCTGTGATTTCAGCTCTGGGGAAGAGACTAGAGCCAGTCTAGTTGAATCAGTAAGCTCTGGGATCAGTGAGAGACCCTGTGTCAAAAAATAAAGAAAAAAGTGCCTAATGTCAAGTTCTGGCCTATACACAAAGCTTCACTTAAAAGGTAGAAGTTCAAGTTGCCCAAGTGGCCTGAGGCGGCAGCTGCTGGCCTTTCTGCAAATGCCAAAGTTCTTCCAGGGTACACGACAGACTGGAAACTCATAGAGTGGCCACGGTGACAGTCTGGATGCTGGGTGGCAGCTGCCCCTCCCAGGTATTTCAGGAATGCTGACATATTAGTGACAGAGTTATTGAGGACCTGGTTGTGTTCCATAAAAACCCCATGTCTGAGTGCATCAGGACAAACGGACCCTAGAACAGTTAAGGCTTGCAAGGCTGTCCACCAGAGACCTGGACATAGAAATATGTTTCTGGAAGATTGTCTGAGGACCCTTCCTATTGGCAAAACTGCTTTGTCTAATCCTGTTACGTGATCCTAGCATATCTGCATGTGGCAACTTTGTGGAACCTGCTCAGTCTGTGAACAGTCACCTAGATGCAAAGGAAGCTTCTTGGAGGCCCAGGAAATGAGGTAGGTGAGAGCACCTACACATAGCACATAGCTGTTCAGGACCGCTGGCACACTAGTGACATATCCCATGTGGCATGATGCATAGTTAACGTGTGCGCTTTTCCTTTTCTGGTTCACAGCTACCTCCATCTCCCACCACTATTTGTGGAGTTGCAGGGTCCCTTCTCCATGTCAACACGGAGACTAAAAATGGCACCATATAAAGAGATGCCCTCTGAAGAGAATAATCACGTGGAGGATGAGCACTTTGGGCTGTCACACAGGGGCCTTGTGATAGCGGTGGGAAGACACTTCCTAGGTCTGCCATACAAAATCACAAACTAGGTTACTTAAGCGACAGGATGTGCAGCTGGAGAGGTGGCTCAGTAAACGGGTCAACAGGGTGATAGCCATGCAAGCACAGGACCCGAGTTCCAGCCAGAGTGACTGTGTAAAAGCCAGATGTGTCCTGTAGTCCCAGCACTTCAGAAACAAAGGCAGGATTCCAAGGCTCCTTGGCCAGGCAGCCTCACAGTTCTAGGTTCAGTGGGAAGCCTTGTCTCAAAAAATAAGATGAGGATCACCTCAGGAAGACACTGAGCACCAACCTCTGGTCTCCGTATGTGTGCATACTACATACACCTGCACTCAAACACATGTGGATCACATGCTCACGCGCACACACACAAAACCAATCCAGGATTTTTTTTTACCATTTTGGAGGCCCCAAGCCCAGAACCAAGGTGTCCATGCCTCCTCTGAAAGCTCTGGGGAGTGCCCTTCCTTGCCTCCTCTGGCTTTTGGTGCATTTCTTGGTTGCCATGGCTTGTGACATCACTCTGGTCTCTGCTTCCACTGCCATATGGTAAGGTGGATACTTGTGGTTGTCTACTGCATCTGGAATTAACTAAACCCCAAGCATCCGGTCACACTTGGAGGGAGTTTTCTTGGATCATTTGAGGTAGTAGGCCTACCCTAAATCTGAATAATTTAAGGTCAGAAGACCCACCCAGTATCCAGAGACCATACCTTCTGGTGGCCAACCCCATAAATAAGATGTGGAAGGAGGAAGGAAGGTTTTGGCAAGTTCATCAGTCATGCTGATCCATTCCTTTCCTGGTGTTAGGACATATTTCTTAGGAACACCAACATAGACTTGCAGATCTCTAGGACCTCCCTGGGATTTTAACACCAGACTGGGACTGTTAAGACATTTGGTCTCACAGAACAGATACTTGATCATTAGTCTTTCTTTTGGAGATAGCTACATTCTGTAAGCCCCTCCAGCAGTAACTAACACTTGTGTGTGTGTGTGTGTGTGTGTGTGTGTGTGTGTGTGCTCATTCTGTCACTTGTGGTTTTTTTAGAGAACTCTAATACACATCCTTCCCCTATGTGATCTTATAAAGACACTTCGTGCATTTAGGGCCCTCCATGGGGTCTAGCTTGAGATCATCTCAAAAATCATCAGCTTAATGACATCCTTTACCCAGATAGGGTCATATTGGCCAGTCCCAGAGATCTGAATGTGAACATATCCTTGAGATGGCACCAGCTACAGGAATCTGGAAGTGATTCCCAGGCCGGGGATTAGGCTTTGGTTACTCCAAAGGCTTTGAGACTCTCCACCACGCCTGACCTGTTCCATCCAATGCCCAGCCATATACACTGTGTGTAACCAGTCCTTGTTGGCAAAGCCAGAGCAGGAATGGCTTCCAGTCGTATCAGAGGAATGTCCTCTTTCGTACACAATGGATGCACCCTCTGCTGGTTTGCTGTGTGGTTTAGGTTGGAAGATAAGAGGCATATCTATGAAAACTCTAAAAGCAAATCCAACGGAGCCTCTTGACAGTTCCTGTTTCTGCTGATACTGATATCAGCAGAGAAGCCTGGCAGCCTGCATGTGAGGGGAGGCTTCAAGGACTGTTTGCAGAGGAGATGCTGTAAGTAGAAGGGTCGCCCACTTCTGGGCAAGATCACTCCATAGAAACGAAGACTCCATGCATTTTTATGGATAGGGAGTGTGCTGTGTATCCAAGGACTGCATCTAAAAACATTCAAGGATGAATCTGAGACATATCAGACGAGAGCTGGCATTTGTGCTGTTATTGCCCTGGCTCAGGGCTGCATACAGAGGAATGTGCTCAGAGAATACAAGCAAGCATTCTTGAGAACATTCCATTAATTGGATCCAACTCTCAATCAAATGACACCAGGTGGGACACACAGACAAAGGCAGAGGAAGGGAATCTTTTGTTGCACTGCTCGGATTCATCGTGGTACTGGGGTGTGCATTTCTAGATGCTGCACCCTCCTCAGGTGCTGTAAGACCATTGAAAGACAAGTGGATGATAACTTAGTCAGTTAAGCACTTGCCTTGGAAGAATGGGGAGCTGAGTTCAAGGTACAAGATCCATTATTTTTTTTTAAAAAATGAAATTAAAAATTATAAAATAAATGGCACCTGAGGGAAAAAAAACAACATCTGAGGTCATCCTCTATTCTCCACATGCACATACAGATATGAGCACACACTGCACATAAACACACACATACATACAGAGGGTGGGAGAAGGAGAGAGAGAGAGAGAGAGAGAGAGTACTTTTTGAACCTGGAGGTTTTCCTGAGAAGACTAGCCACAGCTGGAGTCAGAGAAGTACTAGGATTTCAATTTAGTCAGCAAACAAAAACAAACACAAGGCTTGGGATTGAACCAAGTTTCCTGTTTGAAGGACATGAAATCAGTGGAGTGTTCCATTCAGAAGTGTGGGGGGAATTACATTTTAAACACACACACACACACACACACACACACACACACACACACAGAGGGGAGAGGGGGGGAGAGGGAGAGAGAGAGAGAGAGAGAGAGAGAGAGAGATCTCACAAGGGTACAGGGTTCCTAACATTTGATATAACTTACCATAATCTGGAACTTCTGATCCAGAAAGGGATGAACTGTGTGCAGAATAGACCATGTACTAAGCAGGTGTATTTCTGCATAGCACCCGCTGTGACAGTTCCTCTTAGGAAAGCCCCTCTAACTCAAAAAGTGCCCACTTGGCACACAATCTGTTTCTTAGGGTCAATCATCTTCACCATGACAACCGGACCCTCCCTAGAGGTTATTATCTTAAATGGCTTTGTTATTCAATGCCATTCTTGCATAAACAGCACCACTGAATGGTAACATAAACTGCCATTGTGTCTTGGATGGTTATAGACACCTGGGGAAAGTTGAGAAGCCAGACACTTGCTCATTTCTAGAAGGGCAGAAACAGCCAGAACTGAATAGTACTGCACATAAAAGACTCGACATTGACTTGGTTTATGACATGAGAAGTGACCAGGATGCCTGGGTTCACCTCCCAGCCCTACCTGCCATCTACTGGCTAGAGACCTCCAGCAGGTTTCCTGGACCTTCAGTTCTCCATGTTACCGGGGATAAAATTGACCCAACCCAGCATTCCAGTGAGGCTGCCATTGTGGAGAGTGAATGAGTTGTCTAGTGTTATGCTGACACAACGCACTAAAGAAAACTTAATTTATAAAGGAAGGATGTGTTTATTTCTCCTTTACCTACTCAAAATATATATTACCTGATATAGTGGCATTATAGAATGAGGATGAGGTGACCTTGGGCATTGCAAAGCATTAAGCCATGAAACTATCCATGCTGTTAGGTTTGTTTCTAGGAACGTACAACACGCAGAATGGAGTAGTGTCACTTGAGCTCTGCTCTGGGGCAGGGGCAAGGCCGGCCTTCACTTGGCTTTGTGCTTCTTGTAGATCTCCAGGAACTCCTGCACATCTTCAGAGGACCCCATGATGACTGGTGCCTTCTGGTGGATCTCTGTGGGAACGATGTCTAATATATCTTTGTCCCCCGAGGTGGCGACTCCACCAGCCTTCTCCATGACATAAGCTATGGGGTTGCACTCATACAGCAGCCGCAGCTGGAAAACAAGACCAGAGACACCAAGGCCCTCAGCTAGAAGCTGCACCATCAGGGTTGGGGTGCTTGTTCTTTCTTTATTTTTTCCCTTTTACTGAATATTTTCTTATTTACATTTCAAATCTTATCCCCTTTCCGGGTCTCCCCTCCAGAACCCCTTATACCCCCCCTGCCTCTATGAGGGTGCTCCCCCCCATACCTACTCCTGCCATCCTGCCCTGGCCTTTCCCTACACTGGGGCATTGAACCCCCTCAGGCCTAAAGGCCACTCCTCCCACTTATGTCCAACAAGGCCATTCTCTGCCACATGGGTCTCTCCATGTGTACTCACTGGGGGAGCTTGTCCTAATGTAAAGCTCTGCCTAGGAGCTGATGGGGGGGTTCCATTTCTCTCTCTTTCTCTCTCTCTCTCTCTCTTTCTCTCTCTCTCTTCTTTCTCTCTCCTTTTGAATTAGGAAAGTTCCCTCGTGTCCCAGAATGTATCAGAGACAAAAATCATTAGGTATTATGGTTGAATAAAACCATTCATGGAACCAGAGCCTAGCCAGCCACCTGAGGCAAACATGAGGCAGACCACCTGGATTTGGGACAGAGTGACATTTTGGCAGCACTAACAGCTTCCAACCCTTTACAGCCAGAGACTGGACTTAATGAGTGATTCCGTGTGTGTGTTGGATGGAGCTCTGTCTGTTCTCAAAGCGTTTTTAAAATCCACAGTGGGGTCTGGCTACAGACATCTGGAAGGCAGACCGGCCCCTCCAAACAGTGGTCTATTGTCTCTAGCCCTGTTCATTCCTCATGGAAACCGCCTAGTGCTCCAGGGTTGGGATTTTGTCTGCTACCATGTATCTTGGTGTTTTGCTTTTGAATATTAATTTTATTATTGCATACGTTTTCATGCAGTTGGCCCGTGGAGCAGACCAGCTGTGCTGGTGCTTCCTGAGTCTGTTTCCATATGGGAATCAAGGCCAGACCTGAAAGCCTAGAAGGGGGAGGAAGGGCACCTCCACATTTCTATCGAAGAAAGGGAAAGTTATTCGCTTGAGGAAAATTGTGATAGAAAGCAAGCTGGCTGTACACCTCCAGGCTGCAACGTGACTTTTAGTGAAACACACACCTCACATGGCCACAAGCAGATCCTTCAGACCCCCAGTCTCAGTTCCCGACATCCTAAGGGATGTTCCTCCTATTTCTTCTTTCATAGATATATATTAAGAGGTGTTGGGGATGTAGCTCAGTTGCTAAGAGTGCCTGTCCCTCATGCACAAAGCCCTGAATTTGATCCTTAGTACTGTGTAGAACCCAGCATGGTGGTTCACACCACCCAGCCTTCAGTAGGTGAAAGGAGGAGCATCAGGAGTTCAGGGTCACCTTGGCTACATAGAAAGTTCAAAACCACCCTGGGCCACAGGAGACTGTCAGAGAGACAGAGAGAGACAGAGAGACAGAGACAGAAAAGGAAGCATTTTGTTGTCTTGTGTGAAGAAGAAAAGAATCTCCCCTAGATTTAGAAGGCACACTAGCCTTGTAAGTTTCTGGGAACTGGGCCATAACACAGACCAGTGCAGTCAGTAGAAAAATCCACCTGGAAGCTCTGGGTTTCCCCGTAAGTAGCCTTGTCCCTCATCAGACGACATTGCTTCCCAAGGAGCAAATGCCAAGCTCATTAGCTACATCTATTTTAGGCCTTTTGGGAGCCATCAAAGCACACCCCTCTCTGCAATGCATATTTGATTTTCTGTCTTGGTAATAAGACCAGACTACTTCATTTCCCTCTATGAATGGAGCCCATTCTGCCCAAGCCAAACCCATGCCCCTGGAAGCTCTGAGCACTTTTAGTCCCCTGCTGGATCTCCATTAATTCTCTTTTGCCATCGCCTTGGCAGGGGACATTAGTTGATACAATCTGGACCTTGCCTCAAATCTAGAGACTATGTCACAGATGTCTTAGCAACCACAGGAGTATTCATCAGCTCCATGGCCTTTTTTTTCCCCCTAATGAAGTCAAATCCCCCAAGGCTGGAAATGAAATCCACTGCCTCCCTCTCACTTCCTTGGGGGATAAACATACCTTTCCACTTGGGCTTTTCTTGTTGGCAGGGTATAAAAAGATCCCTCCGTACACCAGAGTGCGGTGAATATCAGCCACCATGGACCCCACATACCGAGCACCATAGGGGGCTGAACCATCCTACAAGGTTAACAAGAGCAAAGGATTAGGGCTGTGGGAGATGAGAGGCATACTCCTGGTGTCCTGGTGCTTACTCTTCTCCACAGAAGCTTACCAAGGATCTTACAAACACTTTCTTTGAGCTGGGATAAGACATGAAATGAAAATCCCATTTGAGAGAACAGGGAAGTTATGAGGACAAGGCCTACTAAGTTATCTCCCAGCAGGTCACCATCTGGCAGTAGCTTCCAAGGAGAGTGTGCTTGGTTCCGGCTATGAGGTTGGAACAGGCAATATGAATATTTTAACTTGAAGGTTGACAAGTGTTCTGTCAAGCTAAAGAACTGGGCAGGTGAAAAGCTGTATGTTTTGTGGGAGAAGACGCCATACAAGCCAGGACTTAACAGCAGAGAGGTAAGGGCTGTTGCCACAGGGCCTGCTGGCATGCATGTATGTGGAGGATTGTGCTTGGGAAGGGAGAGGAACCCATGCTAGAGAGGAAGCCTGGGGCTGGCTTTGAGGACCTGGATGTCATGTTAACATGTGGAATGCATCCTCAGAAAAAGAGTATCAACGGTAAGGCAGAATCAGACACCCCTGTAGAGCCCCCAACATATCAGCCATCTTTTGTCTTCATAGTCCCCAATTAGTAACCTCTGTAGTGAGATACCAAAGTAGATGTGTGTGTGTGTGTGTGTGTGTGTGTGTCTGTCTGTCTGTCTGTCTGTCTGTGTGTCTACATGGGCATGTGTCTCTGTGTGTGCACATGTGTTTGGTAGTGTGCATGCAGGTGTGTATGCAAGTTTCTATGTGCAAGGGGTTACGGGAATGTAAAAGCATGTGGAAGCAAGAGATTGATGTCTAGTGTGTTCTTCATCACTTTCCACCTTAGATACTGAGACAGGGTTTTTCACATAAGCCTGAAGCTTGATGATTTACTAGCTCCTAGTTTACTGCTCACTCAGGAGATTCCATCTCTCCCTCCCCACAGTAGTATTACAGGCAGGCTTCCTGGAAGCTGGACCCGGAGGACCAATCTCTTGTTCCCATGTTTGTGAAACACACAGTTTATCCATTGAGCCATCTTCCCTGCCTGACACTGACCAAGGCCTAGGCCTGAAGGTACAAAGCTCACATAGTGGGTGCTTAGACTCCAGGGCCCCCCCAAATAGGAATGTTTTATTGTTATAAAGGAGCTCATCTGGTTGATGTTATTGTCTAGATTTTGAAATGCTGAGAGATAAAAATGAAATAATACTTGGGTTTTAATGTCTCTGAGCAAGCTTTCCAGCCCCAGCATCTAGGGCTCCATGGTTCCCACCTCTCTCTCCTTCATCTCCAGGATAAAATGCACATCAGTAGATTTTCTCATAAAGAGAGAAGTCTAGACCCTTCTCAATGGCAAGTGTCCCTTTTGCTCTCAAGGACACTCCTCTTCCCAGGGCTGAACACCCTACCAGTCCCACCTGCCATCTCACTCACCGGAGGGAACTTTTTCCTCTGGATATACTCAGTGATGGCAGGGTCAAAGTCCTTGGCATAACCCTCATTAAGGCTGTAGATGTTACCTTTCTTCTTGATCTTCACATCCCTGTCCACCATAATGAATTCTCCAATGGACTTTGAAACAAGAGAGAAAGATGACCAGTAAGCTCCCCCAGGTATGAACAAAGCATGGAACATGACCACACCTCATTCCAGTGGTGCAGAAGAAGAATGGAGTGCAAATGGTTTCCACAAGACCAGACATGGGAGAGCACAGCTCTTATCCCAATACAAGAGAGGTTGAGGCAAGAGGATGAGGAATTTAGGATCAACCTGGACTACATTTTGAGACCCTGCCTCCAACATCATAGATGGGGAAGGGAATAATGAGGCCCCACCCCTCCATGAAGGACAATTATTAGTTAATGTTTTGAGGATCATTTTCCTCACTGTCATGGTCATTGATAAGTTACCCATGCCTCTATAAAGAGCCCCTGCCCATGCCTGGTGCCCGTACAAGAAACCCTATTTAAGCTCTCTCTCTCTCTCTCTCTTTCTCTCTCTCTCTCTCTCTCTCTCTCTCTCTCTCTCTCGTCTCACACACACATACACACAGAAGACATGAAAGTAGGAGAGGACTGGCTAGCAAGGGAAAGAGAGAATCTAGGAGATGAAACCTACCAAAATCCATTATATATGTAAAAACCTGCTAAGACACATGAATGAAAGAGGTATATGAAAAAGAAAAGATCCGTGCTAACAATAAATAAATAAATAAATAAATAAATAAACAAACAAATAAGAGGATAAGACTCATTCCTGGAGATACATTGGGGTGTTGAGGCTAGGGAGGGCTGAAGAGGAGGAGGGGGAATTAACCAAGATCACAGAGTGCATCACTGCAAGTGAGCCTTTGCTTTTTTACTTTTGTGCCTTCTGGTTTCAATCTCTAAAAATTTGAGCCACAAACTTACAGGAATATTTTTGTATAGTCAAGAAGACAAAATGAATATCTCCACCTAAAACATCTGAAAAAGGAAACTCTCTCACAGCAAGCAGCTGGGGGCTACCTGCTGAGTTCAGGTACCCATGCTCCCCAGGCAGTCATCTTGGTATGCAGCCTGAGTACCCACCTGAGTAGGTGAAGGAGAGTCTCCTACATATAAAGGCAGGAGCTATAAGAGCTCAATGAAAGCTGACACCTGCTAGAAACCCACTAGGTGAGTCTCAGCCATCAGAGCTTGTCCTTGCAGGGGAGACATAAGGAAGGGAAAGGCACTTAGCATCTCCCTGGAGTAGCCTTGCCTCTATCAGGCCAAAGAGCAAGCAAAAGGGTTCAGATCTAAAAAGGCAATCAGCAAGGGAGCATTCCAGCTGCTGCACTGATCCAGCAAACATCTGTATCTGGAGAGGGAGGGAGGGAGAGAGGGAGGCTCCTGAATACCCAGAAACCTACCCCTTCACAATCCTGTATGCAATCAGCAGTCAACCCCCCCTCCCCCAAATGCCTGTCAACTCAAAAGTAAGAGAGGGCACCAGGAGCTCATCCGAGGGACTGGACAATCTGGACAGGTGAGACTTTGGCAGATTTCGCTGCTTTCAGAGACTGTACCCTTCTCTCAGATTAAAGATTAAAGGTCCAGGGCTCTGGACCTGTCCTGTTTTCCCCTGGGGCCTTATGCAGAGATTTTGACTTGTGTATTCACCCTCCTCTCCAGTCTTAGTTTATTAATTAAGTGCCCCTGCTCCCAGGAAGGTAAAAGTGCAGTTTTGTTAACCATGCACAGATCAAAGGTAGAGATGATGTAATGATTTACAGCAGTTTGCCACACCCCAAGCAATCTCTCACCATGCTGTGCTTTGTACCTTTTGTGCATGGTTTTTGTTGTTGTTTTGTTTTGTTTTAAGGAAAAAGAAGAGAGAGTTAGAGAGATGGTTCAGCACTTGCTGCTCTTCCAGAGGACTTGAGGTCAGTTCTCAGCATCTAGGTTGGGTGGCACACACACGCATGTGCGCATGTGCGTGCGCACGCAAATGAACATACATACACATACACACACACACACACACACACACACACACACACACACACACCCCAGGTACAAACTCAAAGCTACTAGCTAAACACTCTGCCTAAGTAAGAGATGTCTCACCGGGTCCAGCATGAAGCAGTTGACACCGCAATCCATGGCAAGGACCAACATGGTGGCACTGCCATAGAGCGCATACCCGGCTGCCACCAGGTCCCGGCCTGGCTGCAGAGCATCCTTCTCGGAAGGCTCATCAGTACTTTTCTAAAGCAAAGGAGAAAAATAAAGGCATGTTTTCTGTTTGTTTCGTGGTCCTCTTTTCCAGTTCAGCCATCCACAGGATGCATCAACAGGATGCAGAGCAATTGTTCTCAACCTTCCTGATGCTACGACTCGTTAATAACAGTTTATGTTGTGACACCCCCAACCATGAAATTATTTCTATTGCTGCTTCATAACTGTGCTTTTCCTCCTGTTGTGAATCATAATATAAATATCTGACATGCAACCCCCAAGGGCATCAAGACCCACCAGTGGAACCCACTGTTTTCACGAAAGCTACTGATATCCCAGCTGTTGCCTCCTTCAGCACACTAGCAGCATTCTGACTGCAACCGGGCTTCCTGAAGGGTCCCTGCATCCTGTATCAGGATCTTTCTTTCCAGTCAACAGCCTCTTAACATCTTCCTAATTTGATATTCCCTCGTGTCTCCATTATCACTTCCAAAAAACAGCACATATTCTCGCCAGCTCCATAAAGGTAACCTGATTACAGGGCCCAGCACCTTTCACCTGCCTTTTCCATCTTTACTTAAACAGATTAGCAAAGGGCTGCAGGGCTGAGTGTCTCATGAGAAAATCGATTCTGTGAGCTGTTGTCTGTCAATTGAAACACACGCTCACTGAGCAGTGTGGTCAGTTGCTCCCAAGGCAAAGAAATTTTCAGAAACAGTTTGTAGCATATCTTTGGAGTCATGAGAGGACAAGTTAGATGCTGCTCAATTTTTTTTTTTCCCATAACCTAGAGTAAGAGCACATTTTAAAGCTCGTCTCGCAGAACCTGAGAGGGAACTGAGGTTACCAGAAGCTGGAGGAGGAAAAGAAAATTTGTTTTTCTTTTTTTGTTTTTTTGTTTTTGTTAGTTGGTTTCCCTAAGACTTTTCTCTCACAAGGGCAAAAAAAAAAAAAAAAAAAAATCATTCCTTTTACAGTTCCATTGTTGGTTATGAGAACCAAATACTTTTTGGTTCTGCCAATTACTAGAGGAAGAGTAGACTGAGAGAGAGATGGCTCAGCTCGAGTGAGAAGACCTTTCTGGTTTTGTTCTCTGTATTGTATGAAAAGAACTTTTAAAAGAAGCTTTTGGCTTAAAGAAGAAAGCAGCGGGGCAGGTTGGGCTGGTTTGGGAGGTTGTCACAATATCTGCCTTGTGTCTTTTGTAAAAGAGGGAGGTAGCTGAAAGAGGGAAATGGCCTCTCTGTTCACCAGCATTCTACCACTGTAACTTAGCAGTTTTGTTAATCTTTCTTGCACGGTATATGCAGGGCAACAAGGCTTTGCTGCAGATCTCTTCAAGCCTCACAGCTTTTATGCTCCATGTTTATTTTCTGACCAAAGCCAGGGGCTCTGTACACTTTACCTGACTTCACTTTACCTTTCTGTAAATGCCAAAAATGGTTCCGATGGACACAAGGCAGTCAATGTTGGATGAGCCATCAAGGGGATCAAAACAGACAATATACTTGCCCTAGGCAAAAAACACACAAGGCAAACAAGGCAGGTAAAATGGTCTTATTTATATTCTCTTGTGGAGTATGACAAGATGGATAGACAGACAGACAGACAGACAGACAGACAGACAGACAAGGAAAGAAAATATTATTTAGAATACAAAGTAGAGAGAAATAGAAAACAGATAATTAAATCGTTGCTTCCTATGCCACTGTTGTAACTGAATCATATTTGGTTTGAGAGTGCCCAGGCAGCCAAAGGAAAGAAGCAAAACAGAATTAGTCATTTGCTTCTCTTACTTTTAAGGCCTGAGGGCATGAGAAGCCATTCTTAGCACTTCGATTTGTAAGACATTGGTAACTCACAGTTGGTAGACGCTACTTGTAAAGAAACTTTCTTAAAAGCATGGTCCATCAATAAAGAAGCCAATGGCCAATGAGCTGAGGCAGGAAACAGGAGGTGGGACACAGGCAGGAAGAGAGAGGATTCTGGGAAATAGTAAGAGGAGGAGAGACGAGAGAGATAAGACCAGAGATGGACTGAGGAGATGGATATGAACCAGCAGGTAGATGAATTCAGAGAGATGCTCAGGAGACGAGAAGGAAAAAGTAGGCCAGGATTGAAGGAGAGGTAACCAACCAAGTTGTGGACATACAATAATTTAAATGGTTAAGTAAGTTATCAGCTAGTCAGGGAATGAGCCAAACTTATAGCCTAGGCATTTATTAATAAATATTTAATCTCAGAGTCATCATTCCAGAAGCAGGAATTGGGAGAGGAAAAATGGATTATTAAAATAATTATTATAAATGGTGCACCGTGTTGGGCACCATTTGCAAGTAAATTCTATCTGTTTTTCCTTCCCAGACTCTGAGGTTAATTGGTTATTATTAAATGCCTTGGCCATAGCTTTGGCTCATTCCATGATTAGCTCATAATTTATTTAACCCATTTAAACTATTCTATGTCTACCATGTGGTTAGTTGCCTCTCCTTTCATCCCGGCCTACTTCTTCCTTCTAGTCTTCCTAGGTTCATTTCATTTATCTGCTGGTTTATATCTCCCCAGTCCATCTCTTGTCTCCTCTCTCCCAGCAGCTCTCTTTTATCTCTTACTAGTCCCAGAATCTTCTCTCTTCCTGCCAGCGTCTCACCTCCTGTTTCCTGCCTCAGCTCATTGGCCACCGGCTTTTTTATAGACTCACTCTATGGATACTCTAGACTGTCCTGCACAGATTTCTCAACAAAATCCTTGCTATGACTCCTGAAGGAAATGGCTCTCTGCTATGATGGCACTCGGGCTGGCCAGCTCCAGCTCACAAGAGCTCCTTGAATAGGCTCTTCCAAGCTCTGTCAGAGACACTACAGTGATAGTGTGCAGGCAGGCCAGACCGAACATTTATACCACTAAGTTCTCTCAGATCAACAAATGGGAGACATTTTTCAAGGGAGTCAGTTTACCAGCTCATCACTGGGAGATTCCCATCTGCAATTCAATTAGATGTGAGGGGTGTTTAACTCTCTCCCAGAGTCAGGGGACTCCCTCATTGCTGATTCTTTTTTTTTTCTTTTTTTTTCTTTTTTTTTCTTTTTTTTTTTTTTTTTTTGGTTTTTTGAGACAGGGTTTCTCTGTATAGCCCTGGCTGTTCTAGAACTCACTTTGTAGACCAGGCTGACCTCGAACTCAGAAATCTGCCTGCCTCTGCCTCCCAAGTGCTGGGATTAAAGGTGTGCGCCACCATGCCAGGCTTTTTTTTTTTTTTTTTTTTCATTGCCGATTCTTAACAGGTCATTTCCACAGATGCAGAAAACTGTAGACTGGAAAATGAGACAGCAGCCACTATGGTGACATGTCACTGGGGCAGTGGAGGGGATGGGGTAGTGGGCAGAGCTGAAGAATTGGCCAACAATGCGGAGAAGATCGGGGACTTCTGTGGCAGGTAGTGATGTTTTACAAGGGCTGTAGAGCAAGTCACATTTTGCCCCTTACTAAGGTCAACACGAACTGAATATTTAAGCTAAATATTTTTTCACAGTTCTACACTTCCATGCTGTCAATTCGCCTTGATGGGGGAAAGATGGTAAGTATGACTAGCTGCTATTGTCTTTTTTTTTTTTTTTTTTTTTTGGTTTTTCGAGACAGGGTTTTTCTGTGTAGCCCTGGCTATCCTGGAACTCACTCTGTAGACCAGGCTGGCCTCGAACTCAGAAATCCACCTGCCTCTGCCTCCCGAGTGCTGGGATTAAAGGCGTGTGCCACCACCACCCAGCTGCTATTGTCTTATAGGAGCCAAATAAACTCTGCCCTGTAGCGTGCCATGTTCAGAATTCCCTGGGCCTCTCTGCAGTGTTGAGCGTGTCCCCAGTAGTTGCTCTATCCTCCTCAGCCTGTTTATCACTGAGTCCTAAAGCATGCTGGTGTGGAGCTAGATGTTGGGACATACAGACTATTGCTTCTTCTCTTCCCTCACAAGGCACTCTAAGCACCAGAGAATCCCAGTGCAGAGCCAGGGATGGAAAAATGGAGGCAGTTCAGCTTGGCTGTGGGTCTAACATGAAGGCTGGAGATTGGTCATGATGAACAGGCAACAACCAGAAGTCAGGCTTTAACGATCCCTTAAACACAGCAGTGACAGAGACATGCCCTGGAGAGATGGGGAGAGCAGGATCAATGGAACCTCTGGGGCCACGGTAAGAGGAGAGGTTTGGGAACACAGAACAGAGACAGAGCTTGTTCTACCCAAAATCAGTAGAAATCTAGCTTAGAGAAGTGAATAAAATCTTCCATGAAGCTGAGAAGGAAAATGGCCACATACAAGCCTTCAGAGGCATAAACACAGACCCACCCTCTTCTCAGGTTCTATTATGATGGCATTTGTATTTTCTTCAGACACAAGAACACAGGTAGCGTAGGACGACTTCAGCATATTGATCACCAGGTCATTGGAAAGTATGTCCAGCTTCTTCACTTGGTCCCCAGTCACATTGGTTGAGCCAGCAATACCATAGCTAGAGGGAAGAAAAACCACAGAAAATAAGCCAAGGGCACCAGAGCCTCAATGAGAGCAACCATGAATGGATCTGGAAGGAAGACAGACATGCCAGGCATGCCTGGTTCAGGAAGGACAACAAAGGGTGGGCTTGCCTGGCGGGGCTGGCAGAGGGGAGCAGAGACACTGTTTGGAAAGCCCAGTGCCAGTGCTGAGGTCACACAAGCCTCTGGTCAGATCCATGCTTCCTAGTCTTTTTTCCCACTATAGTGCCCACTACAAAGCCTTTTAAAGCAATCTCCCCCACTCCCCCATGAAATGTACACTTTAGAACACTGACAAAACACTGCCCTGTTTCAAGTCTGTGTGTTTGTTTCTGTGTCCATGCCTTTTACAGAACAAGGGGAGATTTCTATGTTTTTATTTTGTGCAAGAACCAGTGTTTAGCCCCACCAGTGGAAGTCCAATGCATCAGCTGAGAACAAGGAAGAGAGTCTGGGTTGGAGGGAGGGAGCTGGTGTCTGAGCTAACCCGAGAGACACTGTAGGGAAAGATCGGATGCCAGCACCCAATGTACTTCACACAGGCAAGCAGGTTTGCTGGGAGTGAGCTGCCCGCTCTAACTCCCAGCAGGGGCTGGCTCCTAGTGGTCCTCTAGGTCTCTTGGTAGAGTCAGTCCTCCAGGGTGGGAGGACCAATGAGCTTTGGTTCTTACTGTCTTTGTGAGCTACCTGTAAGTCAGTCATTGCAGAATTCCCAGAACCTGAGATGTTCATCCAGAATGCAGCCTGGCCTGTTTGAATGCAGGGGAGGCAGGTGATCATTGATGAAGGTTTAAGAAAGACACAGGAATGAGGTTCAGGACACAGAGTGGATGTGAGGGTTCAGCCATAGAGCTGGAAGTGGGTTAGGGGCATGGTGGCACCCTGAGATATCTACTGTGGTTCCTAGGATCTGGTTATCATGGCTTCGGTGACTGATTCCTTCACCCAAATACAGGAACTGAGGATGGAATCCAAGGTTTTGTGCATGTTACACAAGCACTCAACCAACTGAGCTACAGGCAGCCCTTGCTTCAACTGCTGAAAATATACCACTGTCCCCCAAACCTAAATTGCTTCTGTATGGCTTGGCAAAGGACAGAACAATCTAGAAATGACCAAACAAGTGGCCCAGTTGTCTCATTTGTCAGCCTCAACCACCATCACTGTCACTCTTTTCTAGACTGGAAAACAGTCCTGCCCTCTAGCCCCTACATCTCTTCTTTTCTGCCTTGTCTCTCCTGCTTCACTAAAACTAAGCAGCCCATAGCCTGGCAGCCTGTCTCTGGCTTTGGGCCTTTTTTTTTTTTTTTTTTTTTTTTTTTTTTTTTTTTTTTTTTTTTTTTTTTTTTTTTTTTTAGTTTTTTGAGACAGGGTTTCTCTGTGTAGCCCTGGCTGTCCTGGAACTCACTCTGTAGACCAGGCTGTCCTTGAACTCAGAAATCCACCGGCCTCTGCCTCCCGAGTGCTGGGATTAAAGGCGTGCACCACCACGCCCGGCTTGGGCCTCTTTTTACACTATCCCTTTCTGAACTCAGCTGCAAAGCCCACACTGGCAGAAGAGGGTATCTGGACACTTGCTGGGGATCACTATCACTGGCGCTTCTCCTGCACTGGCCCTATACTGACATCTTTTCTCCCTCTAGCTTGAAGTTGCCACCATCATAGCCACTGTTAAATCAGAAAGGGAATGGTACTGACAGGTGAAGATGTAGAAGGGGAATGTACTGACAGGAAAAGATGTAGCATAAAGATGCCAACAGCAGCCCCCTTGTGCAAACCTCAGCTCTGTGAATCCCTGGTCTCTGAGTCTCTCTCCCCTGCATGCACAGAGAGAATGGCAACTCCCATGTGAGGCTGCCATTAGAAAATACACAAACACACACACACACACACACACACACACACACACACGCAGAGAGAGAGAGAGAGAGACAGAGAGACAGAGAGAGAGAGAGAGAGAGAGAGAAGAGAACTCAGCACAGCCCTTTGCACCTGTGGGGGGGGGGGGGATACAGATGGGAACAGTTCTGAGGAGCCTAAAAACTTGGGGCAGAGTAAATGAAAGCCCCAAGGATTAAGATTTGAGTAGACAGGCACCTTGCTACAGTTTATCACAACTATGTGGAGAATCCGAAGCTGTACTGAGCTTCCAAGGAAAGATATGGAAGACACAAACACAGTATCAGCTTTGACAAGAACCCTTTTGTCCGCACCACCTCGATGGTTGATGACAATAGAGTGTCTGGGAAAAGGAGAAGCAGCAGGTGAGACCTAAAGCCAGTATAAGGGAGAGGGGCCATCTTGCCACCTCCCACTGGGCCCCACCTCTTAAAGGTACCAGCGATTCTCAACACAACCTGCATACTGAGGGCTGGGTTCCTGGCACAAGATCCCTTGAAACTTAAACCACAGCAAGGTGGGAGTTTGTGGGGAGAATGGACCTCCTACCCATGGGCCCCACCCCCCCAGTACATTCTACTTAAAACCCCAGCCTTCCTAAAATCTACAAATAACTTCCTGGGATCCTACTGTGCTAGGGCAGCATTGCTGAACAGGGCAGACCAGACCCCTGGCCTTAGGGAGCTTAATACTGCAGTGAGAAAAGACAAACAAGAAAATGGCTGTTTCCAAATGAGTGTGATAGGTGAGAGAGGGGCTACGGATGTCAGGGAGCAGGTTAGGTGATTAATTTAGATGGTCAGAAAGGCGCTCGATGCTGGGCTTCCAACTGCATGAACTTTAGAGTAGTTTGTTGGTTGTTTTGGTTGTTTTATTTTTTGTTTTTAAAAGAGAAGATACTCCAAATCCCTGAAGAAGCCTGAACTAGTCAGCAATGACTACAAAGCAAAGGCACATAAGCAATTCAGAGGAAACAGTCCGTTTTTCTAGAAGAAAGAGGCTGCATGCTATATAAACATCTGTAGCAGTAGCCTTTTAGAATTTTTGACGTCTTTCTCCCCTGATAAATGGTAAAGATAGTGCCCACTCAGCTCATTTTTCTGAGCTTGGGAGCCCTGGAGCTGTGCATCCTGCCCTGGGCTGTGAGAGGTTACAGTGGGGTCAGCAGAGGTGCCTGACAGGTCAGGCTCATACTCTGCACTTGCACCAGGTTCTTAGAGGGAGTGACTCTGGGGTCACAGAGGAGACAGTGTGAAGGGAACCAAGAGTCACAGAGGCTTGCTGCCTGTCCATACAGAGATGCTTCTAGTCCAAATAACACCCCACAGGTTTCTCCACTGTGCTGAGGTACCAGTCTCACCCAACACCTCCAGAACTCCCATTCACCTTAGTGCAGTGGCCACCAAGTGACACCACTCCTCCCTCGGAGCTCTTTTTTTGCTACCAGTGAAGGTCTGCCTCTTCCAGAAACCTCTAAACTCAAAGGTGCACTGTACAACTTCTGTAGGACATGAAGTGTGAGGGCTTCCCTGAATAAGCCCAGGTGATTAGATACTCCATAAATAAAGCACAGCAGCGTGTCTTGAAGGTAGATACTGGGCTCAGGAAAGTACATTTCCAGTTGCCAGTCAGTAATGCTGCCATGGTAACAGCAGCAATGTGTGGATCATAGCTGAGCTAAGTTTTGCCTCAGGGCCCAGAGCCTGAGTGAACCGGCTTCTGATCCTTTCTACTGTACACAGCATTACTCTAGTCAGAGAGGTGAGGTCAAAGTAAGGCAGTCCTCGCCACACTCTAAGCACCTCAGAAGGGCTGCTGTGGAGGAACAACTGGCCAGGGAAAGGCCAGAAGCCAAGACTTTTGTAGATTTGACAGAGGAAAAAAAATCATCCCTTAAAAATACTCTCAAAAGGAGTTGGAGAGATGGCTCAGCAGTTAAGAACACTGACTGCTCTATCAGAGGTCCTGAGTTCAATTCCCAACAACCATATGGTGGCTTACAACCATCTGTAATGGGATGTGTGTCTAAAGACAGTGATGGCATACTCACATACATAAAATAAATAAATCTAAAAAGCAAGATGGCTCAGCAGGAAAAGGTAGGGTTGTTTTTTTTTTTTTTGCCAACATTTACAACCTAAGGAAAGAACTGACCCCTGCAAGTTGTTCTCTGTCTTCCACACTCATGCCAAACATGCACATGTGTGTAAACACATGCAAACACACACTAAATAAATAAGCCCTTGAGGAAGTAAAGAACTGAAAAGCACATTGTATCAGCTACTTGCTAGTAGTTGTAACCAAACTCCTGAAAAGTTGCTGTCCCTCTCCCTCCTCTGGAAGTCCTGCTTGACTATAGGGGGTGTCCACTTCAGTCTATATCCCCCTCTGGTAGCAATTTCAGCTACCTCCCTAAAGGCTCCCCTGTCCCAGGCCTCCAGCTAGTCCCAAAGATGCCCCCCATTGATTTCCATTCTCACTTCCAGCCTTCTCCCGCCCCACCCCTTTCCCCACACTTGAGTGATGGGCGATTTTTATTGTCAGCCTGACTGGATCTAGAACTAGTTTAAGAAGAAAGTTCAACATCCTTAATCATCAGGGAAATGCAGATCAAAACAACCCTGAGATTCCACCTCACACCAGTAAGAATGGCTAAGATCAAAGATTCAGGGGACAACAGATGCTGGTGTGGATGTGGAGAAAGGGGAACACTCCTCCATTGTTGGTGGGAATGCAAGCTGGTTCAACCACTCTGGAAATCAGTCTGGTGGCTCCTCAGAAAATTGGACATAGTACTACCGGAAGATCCTGCAATACCACTACTGGGCATATATCCAGAAGATATTCCATCTGGTAACAAGGACACATGTTCCACTATGTTCATAGCAGCCTTATTCATAATAGCCAGAAACTGGAAAGAACCCAGATGTCCCTCAACAGAGGAATGGATACAAAAAATTTGGTATATTTANGCCTGGCAAACATGGAGGTGGAAGCTCACGGTCAGCTATTAGATGGAACACAGGGTTCCCAAGGAAGAAGGAGCTAGAGAAAGTACCCAAGGAGCTGAAGGGATCTTCAACCCTATAGGTGGAAGAATAACCATGAACTAACTAGTACCCCCTGAGCTCATGTCTCTAGCTGCATATATAGAAGAGGATGGCCTAGTTGGTCATCAGTGGTGTAGGAAGCCGCGCGCGGCTCCCTCCCAAGCCGGTGCGCTCCCGAGCGGGTTACCTAGGAGCCGGTTGCCTAAAAACATAAACAAGCTCAGTGCGCAGGCGTTGTGACGAGATCACGTAAGTCACCGCCCATCGCGGCTCCCGAGTTCACGCTCCAGCGCCGGTTGCCTAGATATGTAAACAAGCTCAGTGCGCGTGCGTCTATGACAAAGCCACAAGTCACCGCCCATCCCGGGGCGTATCTTGAGGTAAAGAGCAGCCAGCCAACCCAAGCGACATACGTCACGCTGAGGTATAATTGAACGAGGTATTTCTACAGACGCTTTCTCTTTCTCTTCCTCTTTCTCCACATGGATTAATAAAGAGATACTTGCAGAAGAATTCTGGCCCATTATTCCTTTCTTGCAGGCAAGATGGTAAAGTGGGTTTTTACAAGTGGGAAGAGAGGCCCCTTGGTCATGCAGACTTTATATGCCCCAGTACAGGGGAACGCCAGGGCCAAGATGTGGGAGCGGGTGGGTAGGGGAGCAGGGCCGGGAGGGAGGAGGGTATAGGGAACGTTCTGGATAACACTTGAAATGTAAATGAAGAAAATATCTAATAAAAGTTGAAAAAAAAAAAAAGAAGAAAGTTCAGCTGGGCGTGGTGGCGCACGCCTTTAATCCCAGCACTTGGGAGGCAGAAGCAAGCGGATTTTTGAGTTCGAGGCCAGCCTGGTCTACAAAATGAGTTCCAGGACAGCCAGGGTTATACAGAGAAACCCTGTCTTGAAAAACCAAAAAAAAAAAAAAAAGAAGAAGAAGAAGAAGAAGAAGAAGAAGAGGAAGAGGAAGAGGAAGAGGAAGAGGAAGAAGAAGAAGAAGAAGAAGAAGAAGAAGAAGAAGAAGAAGAAGAAGAAGAAGAAGAAGAAGAAGAAGAAGAAGAAGAAGAAGAAGAAGAAGAAAGTTCAGCCCATGGCTGTTTGGTACAGCGCTTGCCATGGCCAGAAACATCCTGGCAGCAGGAACATGTGACTTTGCACTACAGGTTAAGGGAACAGGGAGCAGAAGAGCACCAGCTCTTCGCTGGCTTTGTTTCTGTCCACCTAGGCCCTGGCCTACAGGATGGTGCCATCCACACCTCACTTGAGTTAACCTTTCTGGAAATGCCCTCCCCAAACACTCAGAAACACACCTCACCAATCCCCTACACTTCTAGATCCAGTCAAGCTGACAATGAAAATCGCCCATCACTCAGGTGTGGGGAAGGGGTGGGGCGGGAGAAGGCTGGAAGTGAGAATGGAAAGCAGTTGGGGAGGTGGGGGGGGGCATCTTTGGGACTAGCTGGAGGCCTGGGACAGGGGAGCCTACTGGGGGGGGTAGCTTAAATTCTTACCAGAATTACTGAAGTGGACACCTCCTGGTGTCAAGCAGGACTTCCAGAGGGAGAGAGACAGCAATCCACCTACAAAACCTTCAACCCAAAATCTGTCTTGCCTACAAGATATGCAGGGATAAAGATGGAGCAAAGGCTGAGGGAACAGCCAATGGATGACTGCCCCAACTTGAGACACATCTCATGTGAGAGAGCCAACATCTGACACTACTAATGATACTCAGCTATGATTGCAGACAGGAACCTAGCATAACTGCCTTCTGAGAAGCTTCATCCAACAGCAGATGGAAACAGATGCAGAGACCTACAACCAAATATCAGGCAGAGCTTGGGGAGTCTTGTACAAGACTGAGGGATAGAAATGAACAAGTTGGAGTGGTACCACAAGAAGACCTATGGAGTCAACTAACCTGGGCCACTGGGGGCTCACAGAGACTGAACTACCAGCCAGGGAACTGGACATAGCTCCTGTCTTAGTCAGGGTTTCTATTCCTGCACAAACATCATGACCAAGAAGCAAGTTGGGGAGGAAAGGGTTTATTCAGCTTACACTTCCATACAGCTGTTCATCACCAAAGGAAGTCAGGACTGGAACTCAAGCAGGTCAGAAAGCAGGAGCTGATGCAGAGGCCATGGAGGGATGTTCTTTACTGGCTTGCTTCCCCTGGCTTGCTCAGCCTGCTCTCTTATAGAACCCAAGACTACCAGCCCAGAGATGGTCCCACCCACAAGGGGCCTTTCCACCTTGATCACTAATTGTGAAAATGCCTTACAGTTGGATCTCATGGAAGCATTTTCTCAACTGAAGCTCCTTTCTCTGTGATAACTCCAGCCTGTGTCAAGTTGACACAAAACTAGCCAGTACAGCTCCTCTACACATTTGTAGCAAATTTGCAGCTTGGTGTTCATGTAGGACCCCTAACAAGTGGAGTGGAGGCTGTCTTGGTCTCTGTTCCTTCTATTGGATCCCCTTCCCCCTACCTAGACTTCATAGTTTGGATTCAGTGGGAGAAAATGTCTAGATGTCCCAGAGTGGAGTGGTAGCCAAGTGGGGATCCCTCTTCTCTTAGAAGAGTAGGGAGCAATGGGAGGAGAAATTTGTAAGGGTAGGATAAGAAGGAGAGAAGGGAAGGGGTTGTGATAGGGATATAAAGTAAATAAAAAATAAATTATTGGAAAAATAAAGAAAATTATTCATCACACACATGGAGTTTATCTTCTCCACACAATTCCAGATCTGTACCCACACCCTCTCCTTCAGAAACCATGAGTCTCTGCAAAGCATTGGTCAAACTTCCTCAAGCATTGTAAGATAAAGAAGCAGGGGTCTCCACAACCCGTGTGGCTCTTGGAGCCTGTCTGACCCACTGAAACAGTGTGACCTCTCAAGCTTCAGGCAGACTTCAGGAGGACTTGGGAGTGGGAGGGAGGGCCTTCATGTTCTGCAGGGAGCTTCCACACCAGCATCTGTGAATGGGAGGGGAAGTCACCAGCTGCCCTTGGTGGGACAAAGCCCCTCACACACCACCTGGCTCACCTTGGTTCTCTGGGACCAGATCAGGGTGGTAAATTAAGTTTTCCTGACCATAGAAGCTTTTTCTGAGGCCAGCTGGGCCCTGCTACCAATGAGAGACGTGAGCACAGAGAATGAAGATATTAAGGGCCTCAGCCGGGCAGATGTGTCTAGGCCCAGCCCCTTCTGCAGCTCCCCAGGATAACTCAAGTCAGTACCAGCGGCTTCCATGGGGCAGCGGCTCCCTCCACTGCAGGGGGAGTTTGTCCTAATGGGAGTTACTTCAGAAAACAAAGGCAACACCTCAAGCTGTCCCCCAGCTCTCTTTTGTTGGGTTTCAAAGGACAAATGTCAAAGCACGGTGGTTATGAAAGAGGAAACAGCTCAAGGACTCCCCAGGAAGCAGTGGGCAGAACGCAAAGGGTGGGGGTGCCTGCCCAGGCCTGAGCACCACTGGCTACTACTGTGGGCAATAGAATGTAAGTGCCCAACCCAGTCACAGCCAACCTGCTTGCATACCAGGACCTGAACCCTGAACTGGAAGGGGTGGGGTGTCAAGCTCATTAAATCTGCATTTCAGATATGTGTGGATTATAGCTGACATTCAAAGGTTTCAAACAAGGCCTGGGCATGTACTCAGCATGGTTTAGCATACAAAAGGTTCTGAGATCAAGACCCAGTACATTTGCATATAGATAGCCCAGTCAGAGTTAGGAAATCTGAGACTAGAAAAGATAACAGTGACCAGCACAACACAGTGACTCATCTCTTTTGAAACCTCTGTGTCATGTCTTGGCTGGCTGGGCCAAGGGGTGCAAGATAAATGCTAGGGGAATTCAAATGGTTAAAGGAACTGACCTTACTCAGAGCTGGCACATCTGAGAATTTACAGTTCTTGAGCCTGAACAAAAGAGCATTTCTGCACTGGAGAGATGGCTCAGGGGTTAAGAGCACTAACTGCTCTTCCAGAGGTCCTGAGTTCTATTCTCAGCAACCACATGGGGATCTGTAATGGGGATCTGATACCATCTTCTGGTGTGTCTGAAGACAGCTACAGTGTACTAGTATAAATAAAAAAAAAAAAAATTTTTTTAAAGAGTATTTCCTTCAGCTCATATCGCTAACTCCCGGAGCAAAACCAAAGTGCAGCACAGGAGGTTAACATTCAAAGCTAGAGGCTGGAGCTCCAGACTACCAAAATTCCAATCCCAGCTCCCCTATGTGCTTAGTGGCCCTGTGTAAGTCACTTCACGCCTCTGGTGTCTTGTCCTTCAACTGTAAAGTGGGGATACAGATATCAGCTTCATGGTCCATTAGCTGACAATTAGTTGATAGGGTCCAAAGGCTCTAAATAATACCCTTATTTAGACAAACATTTAAGAACTATTATCATCCTACTTCATCTCTGGTTCTGTCAACATTAGCATATCCATGCTAAAGAGCAGGTGAGACCCTAGAAAAAAGTCAGCAGCACAAAGACCTAGGTTCAGATTCTCTGCGTTCCTTCTACCAAGTATGTGACCCCTGTCAGTTTGTCTAAAATTCCCTGGCTAAAGCTCATCAATATAAACTTAGCCAGAAGCAGGGAGCTTGACAGACCTGAGCTACCGATGTGTCCCTGGGCACACCTGACTCCCTAAAATGACAGCCAAGGTTGTGCTTAACAGATTCCCCCAGAGTTTGTCGATGGGTGGGTGAGGGACCCGTTCTAAATCACTTTGGCAGACAACTTCTAAGAGGGCAGCTGGCCAGCCGACACTGGATTGTCATCACAAGTAAATGGCACGAAGAAAAGAACAGCTTCTGTGAGGTCCTGTGACATTGCACTACGGCTCTATTGCAATCATCTGGCCTTCAGCTCAAGCAGTTAGAGCTGAGGAAAATGTGCCATCAAGAGCCTTAGACCAGGGCCGGATCTGAGACCTCTAAAAACAAACATTCTCTTCCCGGAGTCCACAGACTAAAACCAGCATTAACAAGTGCTTTGTAAATCTCATCTCTTACTTATACTGTCAAATTTAACATTTTACTCAGGCTTTTTAAAAAAAAGACTTTTTCTTTTTAATTTTAAGAATTATTTACTTTATTTTATGTATGTGAGCACACTGTAGCTATCTTCAGATACACCAGAAGAGTGCATCAACCCCATTACTGATGGTTGTGAGCTACCATGTGGTTTCTGGGAATTGAACTTAGATCCTCTGAAAGAGCAATCAGTGCTCTTAACCACTGAGCCATCTCTCCAGCCCTTTACTCAAGTTTTTAAAGATATAAACTATTTAATTAATAGAAAATCTAATTCCTTAGAGTGTGGGTTAATTTGCTCAATATGTTTAAATCTTTGAAAGTTTGGATTAAGTATGAGTATTTTATGCAAAGTTTGCATATGATTTCTAGTGCAGCAGGAGGCCATGAAGCCTCTAGAATTTTATAAGCAGACTTAAAATATTCACAGGAGAATGAAGGCCTTGAACAGCTTTGCTATTTTAAATTTTTTTTATTTTTGAGGATCTCATACATGTATACAACAAAATATGAACATACCTACAACTCTCCCCACATCCCCCAAATGATCCTTCTGACTTCATGTCATTATTATTGTTGTTGTTATTATTATTATTACTATTACTATCCTTTTATCCAGTTAGTTCTGTGCTCATATGTGCACGGATGTGGGACCATCCACTGGATCATGGGAATTTTACAGTCCCACATTCTCCAAATAGAGTAAGTCTCTCTCCCCTAGCAAATAGCCATTGCCAATAGCTCCTCGGTGAAGGGCAGGGCAGGAGATCTAGGCTGGAACTTTGCTTGATCCTGTGCTGGGTCTTCTGGAGGGAACCACAACTGCCATGTCATGTCTGGACCCTAGCTCTTCACAGCGCTCCTTCCCATCCTCTGGAGCTCACATTTCTGCTTGCCTTCTCTTCCAAGATTTTCCCTGAACCTTGAAGGTAAGAGAATATAGATGCTCTGTTTGGGACTGAGCGTGCTCAGCAGTTTACACAGTTCTCTGTCTCTCCACAACTGCTCCAAAGAGGAGCTTCTTGGACCATGGCTGAGAGCAGCCCAGGTCTGTCAGAGCCAGGAGCTGGGTTGTGGGAGTGGGTGTTTCAGGGAGGGGTATGTAGCCTAGGCTTGCTGTGTATTCCAGAGTGACCTCAAACTTGTGATCCTCCTGCCTCCATGCTAGACAAGCACCTTACCACTGAGCTGCAGCCTTAGCTTCCTTGAACAGCAAGACTGAAACCAGGGCTGCCACAGGATGGACAAAGCCCTATATGACACTCTAGACTTTCTGACTTATTTCCCTCCTTCTGGTGTCTATACCAGAGCTGTAAGAAGTAGCATCTTTGGCAGCACACAAGTCGCCCACACTGGTTTTCAGAATACCCAACCAAGGACAAAGTGGGTGGAGAGAGAGAGAGAGAGAGAGAGAGAGAGAGATTATGGTTTAAATTACTGAAGTCCTAGGTAAACCTACCTCCATCCTGTTATTCATTGATCCTGTGGCAAATGACCAACCATTCACCCAGTGGAGAAAATCCTGGGGTTATTTGAGAAATACTTGGAAGAGGTGTCAATCAATCTCTTTCCAAGGTCACAAACCCAACCCTGGCTTTTGTCCGTGCAGGTTGGAGACAGATGGATGCCAGGGTATGGGTCCAACTGTGAACCTGGCCCTGGAATGAGATTTACAGCGCACTCGTGTCATATGGCGTATATAAGCCAAGAAACAACATGGCAATCTGCTGTTCTTCTTGGCAGTTTTGTGCCATAAATTCTGCCAGCCTGCAGACAAGCATAAGCACATGTCAGCTGACACCCAGTTCCAAGCATAGAGCTGTTCTTTATGGTTTCCTTCTGTCAAATAAGGGAGAAGACCACATTTCTTTTTTTTTTTTCTTTTTTTTTTTTTTAAGAAATGATTTTGGGAAGCTAGAGATAGTACTCAGTTGGTATTGTTTCTGACACATGAGCAAAGTGTCTGAACTCAGTTCCTAGAACCCATGTTTTAAAAAGCAGAGCATGGTTGCAAACAATTGTGATTTCAGTCCAGTGGAGGCAGAGACAAGCAGAGACAAGCAGATCCCAGGAGTTCACTGGGCAGCTGGGCTTCGTCTAATCAGTAAGTAAACCCCAGGCCAATGAGAAAGGCTGTCTCAACAAACAAGGCAGGCAGCCTCTGAGAAACAACAACAACAAAGGTTTGTCCCTGACTGGCATGCACGCACACACGCATGCATGCATGCACGCACGCATGCACACATGTATTCACGCACGACTTCTCCAGATGTTGTAACCAGAAATATATTCCAGCTGACATGCATGTGGGTGGCTGCAGAACAAGATACAAGCGAAGCACAAACGAAACAGTTTACAGCAGAAATAAAGTCTCCAGGAAGGTTATGATGACATCTGGGTATGATTAGTAAGCTCCTTGTCTTCACAACTCTCTAGGGTTGAAGAGCAGCTGTCCCTCTCTTACAGTAGGGGAAACTGAGGCTCTCAGATGCTTCACCTCCATCCACCAATACCATCACCCAAATTAAATTAAATTAAATTCCTGGGGGGCTGGTGAGATGGCTCAGCGGGTAAGAGCACCCGACTGCTCTTCCGAAGGTGGTGGCTCACAACCATCCTTAATGAGATCTGGCGCCCTCTTCTGGAATGCCTGAAGACAGCTACAGTGTACTTACATATAATAAAATAAAATAAATCTTTTAAAAAAAAAATTAAATTCCTGGTAGCCCCAGGAATTTAAGCCTAGCTCCTTGTCTCTGAAGTGGGCTCTTGGGTTCTGCATCCCCGTGCTTTTCTAAACCCAGTCCTTATGTTCTCTTATTCTTCCCCTCTGCCTCGGGGCAAAGGTGCCAAGGGGCCTAGATGCCCCCAGACTATGACTGTGAATTTCTACAATAGCCTAAGCCAAGGCTTCCAAAGTGCCACATCCCCTCTCTGCTCCCAAGCCTCTAAAAAAAAGTCAGTATTTCCTTGCTTCCGTTCTTGGTTTTGCATTGCCTCGGTCTTGGGAGGCATGACTCGACCCTACTATCATTTGTTAGATAGAACCAGCTCTTTGAAAGCACCCTCCATTGCTGTTCAGATCAAACCCACACCACACCCCTGCCATCTCCACTATAAAAGCTTTGTTCACTTCATCTTTTTCACCCATTTCCCATGTCTTCTCCAATTCCGCACTCCTAGCCTTCCCTTCCCCAGAACCTGACCTGGGCTATATGAGATGCTGCCACAGATATATTATATATTTATACTATTATGTCATTATATCAATCATATAATATATATCATACATCATATAATGTCACATCATATGGAACAGTGGAAATGACTACAGTGGCAACTTTGAGGTTGACGGAGATAAAGGAGCATAGTGACCCATAATTATACCTCTGCTGATTTCCCTGTGAGACAACGGGCTGAAACCAGTCTTGGAGATCTATAGCCATCCTATCCCTCTGGGTGAATGCTCTTCTAAGGCCAACTGGCAGCCTTAATAAGCTCTTTATGGGCACACTGGCTCTCCATCCAACACATCAAAGCCCAAGTGAGCCTAATTGAAAGGTCTGTCTTTGAGATCTCATCTGGCTGCTAGTGGTCTGACTGCTTATCATCCTGTGAATAGTCAGATGCTTCCTGTCCCACAGAATTCAACTTTTTCCCTCAGCCAACCTCAATAGCTGTTCTACCACTGTAATAGCCATAGTAGTGAGGACTGAAATGCACCCAAGCTGCAGAAGGGTTCCATTTCTCATGAGATATCTGCAGCAGGTTAATAGGAGGTCGTGGATTGGCGTAGCCTGGTGGCAGAGAATGTTCATTATATAGCTGGAGAAAAACACGGCAAGTATAGTCCCATTTTATTTGCTAGCTACAGAGGAATGTGTAAATGCACGTTCATGTAGACATTTATGTGAGCATAAAAAAAGGGTCTGAGAAAATAACCAAGAAAAATTAACAGTGGGTACCCCAGTGGGAATTTGATGTGTGTGTGTGTGTGTGTGTGTGTGTGTGGTGGGGGAAAGCGGGTCGTTTTCCTTCTTATCCTTTGAATGGCTTGGTGTTTTTGTCAATGAGCCTTAAGGAATCTGGGATGACCTTTTCAAAGCTGATGCTGTGACCATCTAGTCTATTAGTACACAGTCTCTTCTGTTCCAAAATCAGCACCTTCTATCCCTAACCCCATTACCATTGTCAGAGACGTGAGTTAAAAAGTGAGATATCTTGAGGGTGATTTGGGGCTTCTAGGTCTCTCTGGGGTTGTGACAAGTACTAGTGTGTGTGTTTTTAAAATAATGTAAGAAATGGCAACCGTTGTCTCTCACAAAGCCCCCAGGTTCTGAGAGAGCTAAATCCTTGAGCTGTAAATTTAATTTGAAGTGAGACTTTTACCTGAGTGTGCAGGCTGAAAAGCTCCTTAGGGCTAAGAACAAAACAGAGAGGGAGTCATCACCTCTAACCTACATGTTTCTAGCTTTCTCTAGCAAGGCTTAGCCTTGCTTAGCATCTAAAGTAAACGTCACTCAAGGATTATCCACTAAGCCACAGAGCAGAACCAGAGGTTTTCAGAAATAAATGCGCACATAGATAACCCATGGCCACACTGTTGGAAGAGCATTTAAAAATCCATTTCAAAGGATAATATGTTCAAGGTAGCTACAAATCTTACGTATCAGTTTCTAACTGCTCGTAGGAAATATTTTTTAAGTATGATAAATGTTAAGAAAGTATACAGATAACCTGAAAACCCAGGTTCCATTCAGTTGTGTGAAAACTAGTTAGGTCCCAAACGTGTGCTCAGGCCAGAACAAAGTACAGAAGTGTTGTGTAGTTTAAAAAATGAAGGTGTTCTGAGACTCCATGTTTCTTCATTTACTCCTACCTACAGTACAAAATACAGACCAGGGCATTAAAATCACCTACCATGCCAGGTGTGGTGCTTCATGCCTTGAATCCCCACTCAGGAGGCAGAGGCAGGTAGATCTTTGAGTTCAAGGCCAACCTGGTCTACTCACACTGAGTTCCAGGACAGTAGAAGCTACATAGTGAGACCCTGTTTCTAACCCTAACCCTAACTCAGGAGGACCTACATAGTGAGACCCTGTCTCAATAAATAAATAAAATTCTTCTTCATCTTCCTCCTCCTCCTTATCATCATCATCATCATCATCTACCACAAGGGAACTTATTGAAAGAGACCTTCTAATAATGCCCGAAGGAGGGTCTGCATAACAAAGTCCCCAAATGGTTCAGGGGGAGGAGATTGCATTCTTGGCTTTATCAAAAGCAGTCTACTACTTCTGCTCTGTCTTTGAGTTCTTCAATAATTGGGCAAGATCTGCTCCTAGCATTAATGCAAATAGGGAGAGGTTTTGGTGCTCAGGAGGTGAGTCTACAGCTGGCCCCAGAAAGAGGGAGCGCCTGGAGTACTGTGTGGCAGCTCCCTCCCAGACTGACAAGTGATGGGGATACGCTTTATGGGACTTGTCTAGGTTAAGGATGATACTGAATTAGAAAGTTAATTTGGGACTGCAATTTCCAAGGAGAGTAACAGAGGTTAAAAGAGAAAAGGGGAGAAAAGCACGGGTATTAGACTTTATGAGGTCACTCACTTTTACCAGGAATCTGGCAGGAGCGAAATGGAGAGTTGAGACCAGAAGAGGCAACTGTGCACCAGAAGAAAGGGGAATGAGGGCTGTGTGCAGCAGAGGAAAATCTTTAGTGTCAGATGGGACGCTGACTACCAGCAGGGGTCCAGAGAAGCAGACCCGAGGCGCTCTAATGGATAAGATGCGGTAGCCAGAGGCCTAACTCACAGCTGTGCGATGCCCGCCTGGCGCACCGCAGACGAGATGGCTTTGATCGCGGTGCAGAGCGAATTCAGCAGCTGGGTCAACTCCCCCGTGCCCTGAGCCTTCCTGCCTTCCTCCATGACGAAGCGGGTCAGGGTGCTGATATCCGTTTCGAAGGGCGCATGGTTCGCCATTGCTGGGGTCTGGCGCAGGTGCTGGCTAAAGGTGCTGACTGAAGGTGCAGGCAGGTGGGGCCCACAGGTGATAGTCACAGCGGGAGGACTGAAAGCCGTTCAGTGTCTGCAGAAGCTCAATGAACTTGAGTCCTGGGGGAGTTTATAATCTCCAGGTCTCCGCCCCCTGTCCCAGGAAACACCCCCTTGCTCCCTTCCTCTACCAACTGCCATTCTGCGCACGGGCCAAGGTCCTCCTAGCCTCTCCCTCGCTCAGTTCCCCTAGATGCCACTCTGACAACGCTACTTCCTCCTCTGTTGCCCCACTGCCCACCTTGCCTCTGGGCTACCTGCATGATTATCTCCTTCAATGACCGCTATAACCTGCCAGAGAGGAAGGCATGATGGACTCCTCCTATTCCCCGCCCCCCCAACCCGTCCCGCCCACCCACCTGCTTAAAATACAAAGCAAATTCAGGGAGGCTGAGTAACTAGTTCAGGGAAAGCCGCACTTGAGCCCGAGGTGGCTTGGTTTCAAACCAACTGCTCTCCCTCAACCATCGCTGTCTCTTCTGACCCATCTCCTGGGAAATGGATTCTCCCATCCCCATCCACTCTGAATCCTTAATTGTTGCCTGCTCTCAGTTTCTAGAGTTGGAGAACTGTTGGGAACCTCAGTTTCTAAGTGTCTTCCGCAGAGAAAACTAATGCAGACACAAAAAGCTATTCTCTGAAATCAGGCTGTTCTGCAGCCAGCGTCCTTACCTGTTCCTGTTCTAGCTGTCACAAGTCATAGGCTGATTTGTAGATCAAGTAATTACTGAGCAGGTACTGTGCACCAGAACACCTGCTTTCTTTGAGGTCAGAGCCAGAGGAGTACAAACTCCTGCCCTCCTTGAGTGTAGAGTTTGACAGGTAACAAAAAGAAACAAAAACAAACCATGGATCAGTTTGCTACAGGAGCCACTTTGGCATAGGGAATCATGAAAAGAGAAAGATAAATAGAGAATACTGGGAAGAGTAAACTGGGGTGTCAGGGAAAAGTTCACTGGGAAAGTAATATTTGAGCAAAAAGCTGAAGGATGCAAGAGAAGAGCCAGAGTGGACTTGTCTATGGGACTGGTTAGCCAGCCAGGCTAGTGCAATCAGCTAGCACTAAGCTTATCAGAGACCATCTCTCAAAATAAGGTAGACAGTGCCCAAGGAACAGCACCCAAGGCTCACATGTGTACCCGACAGGCACACAGACAGACACCAGGAAAGAAAGGATAAAAGAGAGAAAAGGGTGATATTATGACAGATTTCACAAACCATAGCAAAACACTTGTGGGTTCTAGTCGTAGTGCTTGAAGAACCTCTGGAGGGTTTTAAGCTGGAAAGTGACGACTTGCTTTATTCTGCACGAATAGGAACAGACTGTAGAAGGTCAAGAGCTGAAGCTGGGAGAGCTAGCAGGGTGCCTTCCATCTAGCCTGTTTGTGTCCCTGTATGATATACAAAGATTGCTATCAAACTGGCTTGAAGCTTCCAGGCCTGCCCTGGGCCCACTGCTTCTTGGCACTCTCTTTCAGGATCACCCTCTCTGGACACACTACCTCTTGGCATACCCTCCACTACCACCCCCTTTTTCTCAAATTACTCTTCTTCACCTACCTGCCCCACCCCTGTGTTCCAGTGACTCATTTTCTTAAGAAATGATCCTCTCCTTCCTGAAGAAGACAATATTGAGCAGTCTGATGGTCACACCAGGGTGGGATGGAGGATGCTGAGCCATGCATAATACAGTAGCAATAATGAGCTCAACAAAGTCCACAGAGATCCCTGAGGCTGAGATGACCCTTCTGGGGTGATCAAGATGCTACAAACCAGGTTTACATGTCATCCTCTGTGGGCTGCCCTAGAAGGGAACCTGACACTGGAGGGGTGACAGTCTCTGCCTTCAGCACTGTTTAACCCAGCAGTCCCAGAAGCTATAGAAGAAGTTGTTGTTCTTCTTGAGGAACTGGGTGGTACCTGAAGCACCGATTGTCATCACCAACAGAGAGGCCTGGCTGTCTGTACCTTGTGGCTGTCCTATGTTCTTCATATTCTCATATGATACTCTTTCCCCATGAAATTACATGTACAACCACAGGCATTGCCAGACAGCTCAAGCAACTCAGCTTCTTCCCGATTGCAGCTGGGACCCTCTCCACATTTCAGCCTGAGCCCTACTTCTCCAAGTTCCCCCAGGCTCCAGCTACTTTTCTCAAGGCTCAGCATGCACTCTCTTACACTCTCTGTGACTGTGAGCCTGTACCTGTTGAGCTTGGACAACTCTCCTAAGGTCCTGAACCAAAGATCAGTACAGAGAATCATAAGTACTTCCTATTTATTTTAGTTTATTTATTGTGTGTACATGTATGTAAAAATGCATGCTATGATGTGTGTGTGTGTGTGTGTGTGTGTGTGTGTGTGTGTGTGTAGGTCAGAAGACAATTTCAGGAGTCAGTCCTCTCCTACCACCTTGAAGAACCCAGGGATCAACTCAAGTTGTCAGGCTTGATGGTAGGCATCTTTGCATACTGAACCATCTTGTAAGACCATGAGCACTTCACTAAAGGGCTGAAGGCTTGCCTGTGGCCTTCTTCCACATAATGGTTCTGAAAGCCTGAATTAGAGAGGCAAGAGGACAATTTAGAAAGGGAGGCAGAGAAATGTCATTTGCTAAGTTCATATAGGTAACCCTTTCATCTTAGACTCTGCAACAACATAAGTTTGCCCATAACACAGTGGAGGAATCTAAAGTTTAAACAGATGACCCTGTGCTGAGTCCTGATTGACCATGTAAGGGATTGAACAGAGCCAGCCTGGGTCTCCACAAGTTGGTTTTTTTTGGTTTTTCAAGACAGGGTTTCTCTGTGTAGCCCTGGCTGTCCTGGAACTCACTTTGTAGACCAGGCTAGCCTCGAACTCAGAAATCCACCTGACTCTGCCTCCCAAGTGCTGGGATTAAAGGCGTGCGCCACCACCGCCGCCCGGCCTCCACAAGTATTGATGGTAGCTGTGGGTGTAAGTCTTGCATGTTCCTCCTCCAAGGAAGGTCCTCTCTGCCAAGGTTAATAACTCCATGCTAATCAGAGACAGCATGAGTCTAGGAAGAGAGGGAATGTCTATGTCTCAGCAAAATGGTAGAACACTGTGACCTTCAGGGCAGGCTGTGGGAAAGAATGCTGAAAATATGAGTTTGAAAATACATAATTTCTCAACTAAGCAAAATATAAGGATACAATATGAACTGTACAACCAGCTTCACAGATCTAAAAGAACAGAGGCAGCTGCACTATGAGCCAGCTTGTCAGAAAAACACTAAGGAAGGAGATAAAGAGATTTAGGGAGTGGTGATCACAGGACAAGAGCCTATCCAGCTAAGTTTTTTGTTTGTGCTTACAAAAGAAGGCAGATTTCTGAGTTCAAGGTCAGTGTTGGAAAAGGTGAATTTAGGTCCAGGTATGGTCAGAATGGTAATCTCAAGACAGGATCCTACCCAGCTAAATTTACAAAGGTAGGTAGATCTTTGAATTATTTTACAATGTTAAAAAAAAAAATGTACTTGGGGGCTGGAGAGATGGCTCAGTGGTTAAGAGCACTGACTGTTCTTCCAGAGGTCCTGAGTTCAATTCCTAACACCCACATGGTAGCTCACAACCCTCTGTAATGGGATCTAATGCCCTCCCTCTTTTGGTGTGTCTAAAGACAGCTACAGTGTACTCACATACATAAAATAAATGATTCTTTTAAAACAAAATGTACTTGCTGTCCCTTTCCTAAGAGTCAATAGGCTAAGGTCATGGAATGCTGATTCACAGGATGGTCAAGAGGGAACCTGGAATATCTGAATTGATATGTAAATAGCAGTTCTTTTTTAGATTTTTTAAAAATTAGATATTTCTTTTATTTACATTTCAAATGTTATCCCCTTTCCTAGTTTCCCCTCCTAAAATCCCCTATTCTCTCTCCACTCCCCCTGCTCTCCAACCCACCCACTCCTGCTTCCTGGCCCAGGCATTCCCCTATACTGGGGCATAGAACCTTCACAAGACCAAGGGCCTCTCCTCCCATTGATGACGGACTAGGCCATCCTCAACTACATATGCAGCTAGAGCCATGAGTGTCTCCGTGTGTTTTCTTTGATTGGTGGTTTAGTCCTAGGGAGCTCTGGGGTTACTGGTTAGTTCATATTGTTGTTCCTCCTAGGGGGGCTGCAGACCCCTTCAGCTCCTTGGTTACTTTCTCTAGCTCCTTCATTGGGGACCCAGTGCTCTGTCTAATGGATGACTGTGAGCATCCACTTCTGTATTAGTCAGGCACTGGCAAAGCCACTCAGGAGACAGCTGTATCAGTCTCCTGTCAGCAAGCTCTTGTTGGCATCTGCAATAGTGTCTGGGTTTGGTGGTTGTTTATGGGATGGATCCCCAGGTGGGGAAGTTTCTGGATGGTCATGCCTTCAGTCTCTGCTCTGAACTTTGTCTCTGTAACTCCTTCCATGGGTATTTTGTTCCCCCTTCTAAGAAGGATCGAAGTGTCCACACTTTGGTCTTCCTTTTTCTTGAGTTTCATGTGTTTTGCAAATTGTATCTTGGGTATTCTGAGCTTCTGGGCTAATATTCACTTATCAGTGAGTGCATATCATGTGTGTTCTTTTGTGATTGGGTTACCTCACTTAGGATGATATTTTCCAGATCCATCCATTTGTCTAAGAATTTCATGAATTCATTGTTTTTAATAGCTGAGCTGGCTGGAAATCTCTGGAGCATGAATATAGCTCTTTTAGAATTTTTCTAGAAAATCCACATACTTTTTTTGTAGCAGCTTTTCTGATTTTGGTTGGAAAATCCATGAACTATCCAGAGAGCTTTTAGAAACTTTTTTTTCTAGTAATGAGAGTTATCTCAAGCTGAGAGAGCTGTCTTAAGAGAGAGCTGTTTCAAGCAGAAAGCTGTCTCGAACAGACTACTAAGCCATAACCTATCTACCAAGATCTATCTGGGGAGCTTTCTCAAGCAGAACAGAGGCTGCTGTCAGCTTGGACCCACAATTTAACTTCTAGTTGTTTGTTTCGCCACTCCAAGACACCCCTTCTCTCAGAAGCCCTCTCCAAGCCAAGGCTAGTCCCTGGCATCCTTGCGCCAGGGGTGCACTGCTAAGTGACAGAGTGCTTATCTAGCATGCAAGTATTCATGCAGTCCTAGATTTGATCCCTAGCACACTAAATAAGCACATGAATAAATAAATAGATTTCCTCTTCTGTTTATCATCAGGCAGCGGAAGAGCTGGGATTTGAGCCCAGAATTTGGCTTTGCTTTCTGTCTGTAACATATTGCATCTCTGTCACCAATGGTACAGAGGAAGAGTGCGAGGATACATGCCTGACTCTCTCCTACAAACCAGACCACCTTAAGAATATCGCTCGCTTCTTTGGGCCAAGTTTTGTCATCTGTAAAATAAAGAGAAGTTATGTAACCATCTTTCAAAATGTCTTCAGTGCTTATTGCATGTCTGGCTAAGATTTTTTTTTTCAGATGAATTCTCTCATTCTGTCCCACCCTACCTAGTTCTGTGATGAAGTGCAATCAGAATTTATTTTCCTTCCACAAATGGGGAACCTGTGGTTTAGAGAAATTCAGTAACTTTCTCCAGTTCACACAGCTGAGAGGGGTGGACATTGATACTCAGACATGCTGACTCGAGTGCACGTGCTTAGCCTGTCTGGCCTCCAGGATCTCAGAGTTCAGGTTTCTCTGCCCTGGCCTTCCCCAGACCCAAGAGAAACCCTGACAAGTCTCAAGAGGCCTATCTCTCCACTTTTGGGGGCTACTGCTGCCTCAGTCTCTAGATGTTTCCAGGATTTTTCTGCCTTCTTGAGGTCTAAGTCCCAAGGAAAAAGGGCCTGCTGGGTGTTCTGCAGCTTATTTCTTCTGGTTCACAGACCAGGATACAATCCCCACATGGATCTCACTGAAGGCTCTTGTGACCAGAAAACAGTGGGACTTTTTTTATTGTGCATATTAATTGCACAGCATAATGGGCCTCATTGTGGCATTTTTATACATGCAGACACCTTTGATCACATTCACTCCCATTGTCTCCCCAAATCCCCTCTCCCACTTCTCTCCCATCCCCCTTCCTCTTCCCTAGTAGACAATGGGACTTTTTCAAACCAGAGTTTCAGACATGTAAGTCTTTTTCTGTTCTGCCTAAGTTCCATGTTGTTGTTTCCAATTAACGTAACCACCGTGAAACTACTTTTTTCCCTAATTCTTTAAAGAAAGAGAAACAAAGAACAAGCAAAGGAAGAAGCCTGGGCATTCAATACCCAGGAGTAATTTCAGGAGCCTCTTCGTGTTGAAACTCAGCCTTGTTTTTATTACTAGGCTGTGTATTTGTGTATGGCTCTGTGGGATTGAGTCTTTGGCAGGTATCCTAGTTTGCTTCCCTGTTACTGTTTAAAACACTGACCAAAAGCAACTTGCAGACAGGTGAACTGATGAGACCCACGTTTCCTGAGAGATCCTGTCTCAAAATTAAGGTGGGGAGTAATGAGAACACCAGATGTTGACCTTGTACATCTGCACATCTCTCAGTCTCACACACACACACACACACTCACACTCACAATGTTGGCATTCCTTCTAAGTTCTGCCCCACAGTTACCTGGCAATAGCCAGGTATGCCTGACTCTCTCTTGTTCTCTTTTCTTCTCTTGCTATCTTCCCCTCTTCCCCTTCTATCTCTACTCCCCTCCCTACTCTCTCTTTACCGATCTCTCTATTTCTCTCCTCCTCCTCCTCCTCCTCCTCCTCCTCCTCCTCCTCCTCCTCTTCTTCTTCTCTCTCTCCCTCCCTCTCCCTCTGCCTTTCTCTGTCTCTACTACCCTAAACTTCCCTCCCCATGCCCTAAATAAACTCTGGTACCTCAGGGGGAAGGTATGCCTCAGCATGGACTTGCAGAGGCACCCCCTCCCCCAACACCATACCTTGCCTCCACCAAACATGTCCCTGGCTTCTTTTTCTTTTTTATAAAACACAACACCATACACACACACACACACACACACACACACACACACACACACACACTTACTCACTCACAGTTTAAAATAAAATAAATCTTAAAACAAACAAGAAAAAAAAAAGGCTGACCAATATAACCCTCTCTTGGTCTTTTTCCCTTTCCTCAGCTGTCATCTATCATCTAATCAACCGAGAAAGTGAAGGAGGAATCCAAGGGTGTGAATTCATTGTATTCCCTAGAATGACTCTAGGTCACCATGTATCATTGAAATTCTTCCTACCAGGCTTGCTGAGGCCTTCCATGTTGCTAAATCAAGCAGCTACTTTTCAGTTCTCTTCCTGGCTTCTCAAGAACTCCGACTACTCCCTTCACTTGCAACATTGTCTTGGTCCCTTTGCCACCCACGCTTCTAGTTTGCCTTGTACCCCTCTGGAATTCTCCACAGACTCTCTCTCTCCACAGGCAGCTTGTCAGGGCTGGCTTATCCTCAGAGATACAGAGCTCTGTATCCAATTGCTTCTTGTTATGTTCAATCTAGTTGTCTCAAAGGGCAGATCAACTAAAAACAGTAATTGATCTCTACATACTGCACAACAAACTAAACCATCACCCAATACTTCACCTCTAGCCTGATGCTCTCATCCATAGCCAACAACCTAGGTCTTTGTCAGATACCTCAATCCTTTATCCTCTACATCCAATCCTAACTTTCTTGTTCATTCTGTCTTCCTAGTATCCTTTATATTCTTACAGGTCTCCTCATTCTCTGGTACCAGTTCATCACAGGCTGTCTTCTTTCACCCAGACTATGGCCAAGGCCTATGGTCTTTGCATCTGCATCCTCTGACCCTCCAGTCCACGCTCTTTATTACTGTCCAGTGATCCCTTCATCCCTTAAAACCATCATGGAATGCCCTCCTGATAGGTTTCTTCAGGATATTGTTTGTATGTTTGTTGAGACAGAGTTCACTTTGGCACTCAGTCTGGACCCAAACTCCCAAACTTCATGCATCAATCTCTCAAATTCTGGGATTACAAATGTGTACCATCAAGGTTAGCCCTGGTTTTAAATTCAGATCCTAATGCCATCCCTGTCTGCAGAACCTACGCCATACGGTTCAGAGTTGTTGTCAAATGACCTTCTCTACTCCAGCCACTTTGGCACATGGACTTGGTGCATGAGTCTCTGCCTGGTTTCATTCATACTCCTTCTTCCATCTTATTTAGCATTGCCTTCTTAGGAGAGTAGTTCCTGACCCTGGTCCAGGACAAGCATTATGTCCTACAAAATAGGTGTTCTGTAGACCTTCCACCACTCTATGATGAGTGTGAAAGAAAATTACAGATACCTCTCCTCTTCCCAGTAGCTTGCTTATGCTCCAAAATCAGGGGCATGTGTATTTTGTTCAATGTTTCATCCCCAGGTATTAACAGGATGCCACCAAAATTTGATAAATCCTAATAAATATTTGTCAGTGATGTTTGAGTATGAGGGAAAAGGTGGGAGAGAGATTAAGACGTCGCTGCAAGTGTTATGACCCATGTTAAATTCTCTACATCATTTTTATTACCTAGAAAATGTCCAGCTCTGTGCCTTATGAACACTTGGGGCAGGGGGGGATGCTTAGTGAATATTGGAAGGGCTAAACTGTAGGAATCAAGCACCACTATAAGACACTTCTTCAGCTACCACTTATTGACCACATTGCTGCCATCATTATTGTGTTCAATCCTAAACAAGTCGTATGATAGCATTACTTTTTAATTTTTTATAATTCAGGAATTCATGAGTCAGAATCTACATGGGAAAGAACAGGAGTACAGAAGTTAAGATGATTTCAGGAAAATTGCACAAAGAAACCATTGGCAAAGCTATGGATAAGTAAAGACATTGTGGCTATTACATTACCCCAGAGCTAGCACAGTTGTGCACAAGGTCATTGCTACTACTAGGCCTAAACTTTACCAGAATCCATACCTAAAGAGGCCAAGGTCAAGGAGGTTAATGTCAGCAGCAGAAATGTAGGCAGAAGGAAGTGGCTAGCTCCTGCAATCCTGGGGTATCAGAAAAAATGTGCCCATCACTCACTTCCCCATTTCTCTGAGGTTGTACAAGAGACAAACCAACCAACATCCTCAGATCAAGAGCACCCTTGCTGCTATTCTATAGGTCATATTCCCACACCTGGATCATATAGAGAAGAGTGGGGAATAGATTTAGAATTACAAATAAAGACAATAAGCACCAGTTCCAAGAGCATATTCCTAAATGCCAAAGTGTCCTCTGCAAGGTCCAGGCTGTTCCTTCTATATTCATCCAAGAGTTTGGGCTGGCTGTCCACATACCACCTTCCTGGAACATAAAACTGAGAAGTTAAGATTCTCTTCCAATTCACATACTCATAAATCTATGTGCTGAGGCTGTCTTGCTAGAACAAGAACAGCATCAGAAGTTATCCAGGGTATATGGGAAATACAGAGAAGCCCTTCATGAAGGTCACTAGGCCAACCATCGCCCATCAGCATAAGGGAGCAATGGGGATGTTGCTCTCACTAGTCTACAACCTAGAGGTAACACAGAGCTACTGTGGAAACAGTCACTTTAATGATTCACAATACAGATAAAATCATAAATTTATAAAAGAGATCACATGAAAACAGGCAGGATCACCCAATGCCCATTTCATCCTGGACTTAGTCTGCTGATCAAGGCTCTGATGACCCTGCAGCATCAGCTCCAGGCCCTTTTCCCAATGACACACCATGTCCTTACACTTCCTCATTGGCACAGTCTCTGAAAACATCCCCAGGCTGGTGGGTTTGGGTGACTGCCTCCAGAGCACCATTGATCTCAGTGGAAACCTCCATGGAATCATAAGGAGCTGTTATTGTCTGTTGTTGGCATGGTTTCTGATATCTTCCTTTCTCTACCCTCAACTGTACTTGGCTTCACTTTGCTTTTAGAGTAGTAGACATCTGCCAGATGAAGGAAAAATCCAAAAGCCCTTAACTCAAGGTCTCTCACTGTAGAAAACAACTAGGTAGACACGATCCTTTCCTGAGTTTTATTTTTATTTAAGTCCAACTCCTTGAAGGCCAGACTTTCTTTGTTATAATGCCTTGGGCTGCTTGAAATGTTTATTTCTTTGTGTGGTTTGCATAACCATACCACCAATAAGGAGGTTTCCTTCCCCTACATATGGCTCCTACTGCCACCCACTGTAACAAAATATGTGATGCATTCTTCAGCTGTGAGTGCTAAAAAAAAAACATATTCACACACAAAATAGGAGTGCCATATTTGCTCATGGCTTTTATAACTGTAATATATAACTCGAGTTAATTAAGGTTAGAACAAATGATAACATTCATAATGAATTATTGGGATGATGTTATGTGGCTGAACTACAAGAGGGGGGTCTCTTAGGTTGACTTTCACAATCAGAGGTGCACTCATCCCACAGCATCTATCTGTAGGCTGGAAAATGGGGGAGTGACAGGAGACCAGTGGGTGCTAGATCCAAGAACCTATAAGCCCCAGATCAAGAGGAACTAGTAGTGCAGCCCATGCCATGGCCAAAGGTCTAGGAACTTCTAGACAGCCACTGATACAAGTCTACTTTCAAAGCTGAGGAATGATGTTCATAGATGATAATGAGACACAGATTTATCTGTGTTTGCATCACTCTGTCCACAATAGCTACAACATGGAATCAGCCTAGATATCCATCACTGCATGAAAGTGGATAATGGCTAATGAAAATATGGTGCCTATTCACAATGGGGTTTTATTTAACTGTAAAGGAACCTAAAATCTCCAGGTAAATAAGTGGATATGGAAACTATTATATTGACTGAGGTAACCCAAACCCAGAAAGAAAAATGCCACATGTTCTCATATTTGGATCCAAGTGGCAAATCTTCAGACTCGTATTTTAAGTTGAAGTGCCTGTGAAGTCAGGAAACTAAAAAGTGGTCATTTGTAGATAGAGAAAGAAAGGCCTTAGGGACAGGTGAACACAGGTAATATAATATGAAGGGAAGGGAAGGGATAATAAAGAGGGAGGTTTAAGTGAGAAGAGGAAGAGAACATTGGGCAGAGGAGAGGGTGGAAGTAGATAACTAACAATAGCTACCTCTAAGGATGTTTGAAAAGGCCTTGTGGAAACTACCATTTTATAAGTTTCTTAAGTACATATATATGTGTGGAGAGATAGATAGATAGATAGATAGATAGATAATAGATAGATAGATAGATAGATAGATAGATAGATAGATAGATAGATAGAAGGGTTGAATTGGTGTTGCACAACATAGGAGATAATGCTCCTTCTAGAAGCCACAGGTTGCCATATAAAAAGACCAGTGCCTTTCTCAAGCTGTTGTTCAGGAGTATCCCTCCCAACTCCAAGCTGCAATATTGACTACCTTGATCTTGTATAGGCAACTACACTATATACTTTGTTCACAGGATATAGAGAAATCAAGCTGGTGCTAACTAGAAAGCTCTCTCCTTTCTGGCTGCTTTCATAGGATCAAAAGGTGTTCCAAAGGTTTCTAGAGGGAAGCATTAATAGCAGTCTTACCCATGACTTAGAAGAATGACTGGTATGGCAATATATGTCCACAGGTAAAATAGTGGCATGAATATTATGGAGGGAACTAACCAATTTCTAGTGGCATATAAGACATGATCTATAGAAGGAAACAAATGCCTGGTCCTGTGAATCTGGCTAAGAACCCATGATTGGGGAGCTCACAGTCCCCCAGGCGTGAACCTACTACTCTTCTTTTAGTAAATGGGCATGGTATCAAAGTGTTCCCTAAGTTAATGTCACTGGGTTGGTAGATTAGTACAGTGCTCTGATTCCATAAGAAAAGTTACTTTGTGCAGTAGGTGGCAGTTAAAAGCAGAAAGTCACAATTGGCCAAAATACAGAAAATTTAAGTGTGAAGTGCTCAACTGTAAATGGGACATCTCTAGCACACCTCTGACTCCCAGTGTTTAGACATCATCAAGGAAGAAATGGGGGAAAGATTATAAGGGCCAGAGGTTGGACAGGAACCCAGCAAAACAGTATCTTCTGGACTTGACAGGACTTATGAACTGATGAAGTCACAACAGCTATGGTTGCCTGCACAAGAGAAAGATGGCTTGGGGGAGAGGGAGAGATAGTTTTCTTTAAGACTGTGGTCCCTGGTATGTTGACTGTGGATGGTCCCACAACCATAAGAATATAGATAGCTCAAAATGGAGTTGGTGGATTAAAATTTTAAAAAGAGATCACAAAGTTAGGAGGAAGTAGTAGAAGGGCAAAGATTAGGAAGGAGTTGGGGGGGGGCGGAAATAGGTAGGTGGGTATGATCAATACATGTTGTGTGTGTTCATGAAATTCTGAAGGAATTAATAAAAATACTGCATTTTATTCATTTATTAAAAGACCATTTAGGAGTTTGCCATGCCGTGCACCAGCTTCTCCTTCTTCAGCTTTCAAAGGGACTCCCAGCCTCCTGGGCAATACCACATTCACTTAGTGTGCCTTCTTCACTCAGTCTGCTGACCTGTATGTAGGACAGTCATCTCTAAAAAGACCTCACAGACACGTCCAGGAGTGTTCTGTGCCAGTTTTTAACACATTTCTCAGCCCCAGTCAATTATGGACAAGAGTGTCCATCACCATGAAAAGCATAAGCCATCTGGAACTATCAGAAGCTGGGGGATGTGAGACATGTTTCTTCCTAGAATTATCAGAGGGAGAAAACTTTGGCCCCTCCTTTGATTTCATGCTTGGTCTGCAAAGCCCTGGATGAATATATTGGTGTTGCTTTAAGGGAGGCTGTCTGAGGGCTTTTTTGTTATTGTAGTTTATAGGAAACAAATACAGGGACTATTCATATCCCCCAGTTGAATTCCTTTGCATCACAGATAGGGAAGTAAAAGTATTAGCAACGGATCCATGGTTTGTGAAATGTTTACACATTTTCCAGTCTTCACAGTGACTCTGTGGGTAGCAGTTATGACCCAAGAAGAACAAATGAAGTCAAAGCCATAGCAGCCAGAAGAGTCTCTGTGCAAAGCTCACACTTTTCTCACCAAATCTTTGTCCATGGTTCAGAGAAGTCCACATCCAGATCACCTGATGATAAGCAAATAGGAATGCACAGCGCATACTCCAGATCTCTTCTCAAACACAGCAGGCTCATCTCCCAAGATTTAACCACATCAAAGCTCATTCAATACAGTGGCTTTGAGGCTCGTAATCGAGATCCCGAAGGTAATTTAAAATGGGTGTATCTGACAGAAGAGTGGTAAACAGGCAGGCAATTTGAATGAGCAGAGAGCATTTTTATTTGCTTATGAAACATACTTTAAGATTCTCAGAAGCCCAGGCCATCAATGAATTTCCAAAACCAACTTCCAGGGACCTGCCATTCCATTCTTGTTTGTGTGCTGCAAGGAGCACCTCATCAAAGTCCCATTGGTCTTAGTAGTAATTAATATAGCCAAGGATCCAGTTGAACAAGTAACCAAAGAACAAGAACAATTGTCCATGCAGAAAACCCCCCACTTTGCAATTAGCAATTTCAACTCACATTCTGCCTCTGAGGCAGGCTGAGGATCCCACTCAGAGGACAATTAGATTAAATTAGCAGTGACATATTAGCTAGAGAGACTTCATTTTGTAGCTTTAATTGTGATCTACACCCAGAGAGAGCCACCCTTTGGCACCGTCTGCAGCCTCTGCAGACGTGCTAGGGTTGTGACCCACCAGCCCTAAAGGTTCTTCTGTCATGGAATTCTACTCTGAGACCATTATCTCAGCTGTTACAGAAGGAACAGGGAAAGAATAATGGCTTCCTTTATTATGTATTTTAAGACATTTTATTATTTTAACTGTGTGTGTGTGTGTGTGTATGTTGCTATTGTAGAGTTCAGAGGTATCAGATTCCCTGGAGCTAGAATTATAGGTGACTGTAAGCCCTGCCCCCACCCCCAACACACACACAATGTAGGTGCTGGGAATTGAACTTAGGTCTTCTTCAGGAGCAGTAAGTATTCTTAACTGTCATTGTAATGGGAATGTATTGGTATCTCCTTGTGATCTTAATTTGTGTTTCCAATAACATTAGTGATGTTGAGCACATTTCTATGTGCTTATTGGCCAGTCATATGTCTTTCTCAATAAGCATCTATCTCAGGACTTTATTATTTTTAATTAGAGTGGCTGTCTCATTGTTGTTGTTGTTGTTTTTAAAACAAAACAAAATAAAACAAAACAAAACAAAACATATTCGGCATACCAGTCAATCAAATATAGCTGCCCTCTGTACCTGTGGGTTCTATATCTGTGGACCAAACCAGCCATGGACTGGAAATACTAGAGGGAAACACTGCATTCATTGCCACATCTAAACATTTTTCTTGTTGTCATTCTTTAAGCAAAACATCTATGTACATGGCATGCATAGCATATTGTAATCAGCTATATGTTTCTTCCTGACTTGTCTGCCTACTCTTTCGGTGGTGTCTTTTGCAAAGCTAGTATACTTCGTTTTAACAAGGTCTAATCCATTTATTTATTTATTTATTTATTTATTTATTTATTTATTTATTTATTTTAGTGTTGGACCTAAAAGACCTTCTTCACCTAATCCAGGACCACAAAACTTTATCTCACCTTGTTTTAGAAGTTTTTGGTCTGTTATTCACCTGGCACCAAGTGGATATTGGAGATGGGGCATCCCCAGGCAGACACAGGACATGTCTCTGCATGTGAGCATCCAGTTGCTGCAGTAGCACCCTTTACTTTTGAACTGCCCTTGCACTCATTTCAAAAATCAACTTTCTTATGTTCGTGGATCTGTTCCCAATCTCTGGATTTTCTACACTATTCATTTGACTTCACTGCACCAACACCAAGTACTTTGATTATTTCAGCTTTAAGATAAATACTTGATATCAGGTATTGTTAGTCTTAAAATTTACAAAGTTATTGGGAGGTAGGCAGTGGTGTCTCCAGTCTTTAATCTCAGCACTCAGGAGGCAGAGAGAGGAGGATCTCTGTGAGTTCAAGACTAGCCTGGACTACAAAGTGAGTTCCAGGACAGCCAAGGCTACACAGAAAAACTTTGTCTCAGAAACACACATACACACACACACACACACACACACACACACACACACACACAAATGAGCTAATCCATTCTTGTATTTGCGTATCAACTTTAGAATGTTAATTCCAACAACATTCAGCAAAATTTTGACTGGCACTTTGACCTGTGAAATAAGAAATGTCAAGTCTGAATTTACTGAGGTATTTCTTCATTTTTTTCACCAATGTTTTTATTGCATGCATTTTCCTTTTTTCCATGTTTAACCCTCAGTATTTCATACTTTTATGCTATTGAATATGGCATTAAAACTTTCAGTCCCTCGCCTGCAAGGCTAAGGTAGGAGGATCAAGAATTTAAAACCAGCTGAACTACAGAGTAAGTCCAAACTGGCCTCAGCTATGCAATGAGACCCTTCCTCAAACACAACAGATTTTAATTTCTTATTACTCACGGCTAGGAGACAAAGGAACTATGGGCCTTGAAGCCTTGGTTGACCTGTGACTCCCTACAGAAACTAAGCCACCCCATATCCCCAGTAAACCTCTGCTTAGCTCCCTGAACACTGAGCTTTACAGGCAGGCCTGGCCACACTCAGCCTTGGGTCCTACACTGATCCTGTATCAAACTTCCTCACTATTTTGTTTGATATCTCAGATGGAAAGGTAAATCCAAACCATGTTGAATAGTTTTTTAAAAAAATCTTAATTAAAATTTGGATGCCTTCCCCAATATGACTTAATCCTTTGCTATGCACCAAATTACCTTTTAATTAAGACCAGGTCCCTCCTACTATCATTAGCACCACTGTTTATTATTATTATTATTATTATTATTATTATTATTATTATTATTATTATTCCTTCTTGTTTCACTATGTAGCTCTGGCTGTCCTGGAACTCACTATGTAGACCAGGTTGACCTAGAACTCACAGAAAGTCACCTGCCTCTGTTTCCCAAGTCCTTGGGATTAAAGGTATACATCACAACTGTTGAACATTGTAAAGGGCTGTAACCCCTCATTTATGTTAACTGCCTCCTGCAGCCAGGGAAGATGGCAGGAACTCTCGGTAGGAGAGCATAGGGATCCACTTTACTGTCTTACTTCTTTCTCCCCTTACAATGATTCCTAAAGGGTTGTTTTCTTTTATCTCTCAATTCTGGTACACATGAAAATCATCAGAGAACTATATTCTAAAAGCATAGATTCCTAGTTCACACTCCCTACACCACAGTGAATCCCAATCCAGGAAATCTGATGTGTTTATTCAAGTCATTAGACAGAAGCGTCTTTGGGTCACTGAAACCCAAGCACTTAGGAAACTCTTAGATTGCTAAGCTCTCCTCCCCAGTGTTCAAATTCTCTCCTTAGTTCTTGGGATCCTAGGCATCTGATCTCTCTCCCTTGTAAAACATACCATTAAAAAGCAGCACACCAGCTAGAGAAAGTACCCAAGGAGCTGAAGGGGTCTTCAACCCTATAGGTGGAAGAATAACATGAACTAACTAATACCCCCTGAGCTCATGTCTCTAGCTGCATATATAGAAGAAGATGGCCTAGTTGGCCATCATGCAGACTTTATATGCCTCAGTACAGGGGAACGCCAGGGCCAAGATGTGGGAGTGGGTGGGTAGGGGAGCAGGGCGGGGATGGGGGAGGGTATAGGGAACTTTCTGGATAACACTTGAAATGTAAATGAAGAAAATATCTAATAAAAATTGGGGAAAAAAAAAGCAGCACACCAATATCACCACCCCTGAGGTGTTGGACAGGAGAATCCCTGGAGCTCAATGGTCAGTCAGTCTAGCCAATCTGGTGAGCTCCAAGTTCAGTGAGAAACTCTTGCTCAAATTAAAAAAAAAAAATGTTGGGAGTGATTAAGGTATGCAGACAACTGAGACTGTTCTCCACAGGCATGGGCACATGTGAATACACCAAACGTTATTTTCTAGTGTTCTACAAATGCCACATTTGCTTTCTTTTCTAGAGGAAGCTTGCAGTCAACCAACCTCCCAGGAGAGGCCCCATAACGCTGATCTCCTCAACCCTGGCTATGATGAATTGGATCAGGGACCCAGCCAAAGCTCAGGCAGGCATCCTAAGCGGTACATCTGTGCTGAGTTGGTACAGCAGTTAGGTGTGCCAGGTGGGCCCCGGATTCATTATGGAAATCTGAAATAGCTAAATCCCAAGAGACTGAGACCAGATTGATGGGAACAACCCTCTGGTGGCCACAGAGTAGCAGTTGCACAGCATGACAAATGTGCCAAAGGCTGCCCATTTGTAAAGTAAGGAGGGGCAACTTCACTGAAGAGCTGAAGAAAGAAAACAGGAGGGCCCCCAAGGGACCGTGTTCCATTCACAAGAGAACCTTGGAGACACACCCTTCACCTCAGGAAATGGCTGCAGGGAGATCCCAGTATCAAGAAGTCAAGGAGAGTGCCCATTTCTCTAAGATCAGAGAAATGGAGGAGTCTTTGGCCAGATTCTACAGAGCAGAGCTGGGCTTTCTTTGCTTGCAAAGGGCCAGAGAGAAGTTTGTGTGCCATACTGTCCCTGTCACAATTCTCAAAGCTGCCCTGGTACAGAAACAGCTCTGGGCAGAACACGGTGAAGCCAACACCTCCAATGCTCAGCAGAGCCTGGCAGACAGCTCTATGTGCCACAATCAGGGGATGTGCATTAGATTCTATTTACAAAAAGATGTCAGAGCATTATAAAGGAGAAGTAAAAGCATCCAGTGACACCCCAAAAGTTATAATCTCTGATGTATTATAGTCCTGTGATGCTACAGAGGTATTTTTATTTCTTGTGAAATGTCAAACTGCAAGCTTCACAGGAGACAGACATGATAACTTCCCATTCATATCTCCCCCATCTGAATGTTATCTTGTACTATGAAATTGCCATTTAAAAATTGTACCCTGGTATTCTAAATACAGGGTTGATGAAGGTCTGCTGATAAAGAACTAGTTTCACTACCATCCTCAAGGAGGACATCCCTCACTCACAAGAGAGATTAAAGCCCGGATTATACACCAATGTGGGCCTGGGAACATCATCTTCCTGTGTGACAAGAACACCCACTACACTGTGAGGAAAGGTTTGAAAATAATTCCAATTTACATAAAGCAATTATGCAACAACAGAGAGGGGAAGGGGATAGAGGGGGAAGGGGAGAGAGAGAGAAAGGCCTCCTTAAACTCATGTCTGTCTATTCAAGTCTACAGTTTAGTTCATACCCTCCAATGTTGCGAGAGCACAACGTATTTTTTGGTTATTCTATAGGAAACTAAGGGTAGTAACTGACAGAGACAGGTCCTAGGGTGGGAAATCACTCCTCTTAGAAATAAGGTTGAGGGGCTGGAGAGATGGCTCTGCCTTTAAAGACTAGGCTTACAACCCAAACATTAAGAAACCACATTCCGGGCTGGTGAGATGGCTCAGCGGGTAAGAGCACCCGACTGCTCTTCCGAAGGTGATGAGTTCAAATCCCACCAACCACCCGTAATGAGATCTGATGCCCTCCTCTGGTGTGTCTGAAGTCAGCTACAGCGTACTTATGAAGAATAATAATAAATGAATCCTTGTACCGGAGAGACCAACCGGAGCGAGCCAGGCTGTCTGGAGCGAGTGAGGCGGCCGGAGCGAGTGGGCAGGGCTGGCCGGAGCGAGCAGGGTGGAGCGGAGCGAGCAGGTTGACCGAACAAGGGAAAAAAATAAAATAAAATAAAAAGAAACTACATTCGCCTTTAATCCCAGCACTCGGGAGGCAGAGGCAGGCAGATTTCTGAGTTTGAGGCCAGCCTGGTCTACAGAGTGAGTTCCAGGACAGCCAGGGCTACACAGAGAAACCCTGTCTCAAAAAAACTAAAAAAAAAAAAAAAAAAAAAGAAACCACATTGACTCATTGATGGAGAGATGTTCATTCTGTAATGTGCTCATCATAGGAGCGCGATTGAGAACCCAGAACCCTTTAGAAATGCTGGGCAGGATAGCAGTGACGAGTGGATCTCTGGGGTCCGCTGATCAGCTGCCCTATTCCAACTGTTGAGCACCAGGCTATTGAGAGACTCTGCTCCCCCTCAACCCAAAAGGTACACAGAGCATGAAGAAAAACATTGGAGGCTGTCCTCTGGCCTCCACACATGTACAAAAGCATCAAAGATCATATCACATCCATATAGAAATCTATAAACATGGAGATGCAGTCACTGTGTATTTCTAAGTGAAAATACATCTGAGTGATGATGTGATGGTGTACACCTTTAATCCCGGCACTCGGGAGGCAGAGGAAGGAGGATTTCTGTGAGTTTGGGACCACCCTGGTCTACAAAGCAAGTTCCAGGACAGCCATGTCTCAAAAATTAAACAAAGAAGACACTGAGATAATCTTTAAAGATTCAATAAAGAAGTCTCGATGAGCTGTGGCAGCGCGCACTGAAAGAACCCCCGTAGGGAGACCTCCACTCAAGTCACGGGATATTGGCGAATCCCCCAAGAACTCACAGAAGACCAGGCTTGATGCAAATTACATGAGGCTTTATTCGGGGAAAGCCAGAGCTCTGGGGACGACTCATATCCCGGAAGTGGATAGAGGAGTCGACCGACTCCCTTTTCTCCTGGGCCAAAAATACCAAGGAGTTCTCCCTCTCTTCCTCCTCCTCCCTCATCCCCTAAAAAGACTAAACTGTTATAGACTGTTATAGATAAGAAAGATGTCTTCTTTACCGTACACGGTAGATTTTTATGCTCGGGTGCACAGGTGCAAAGTGAAATTCTTACCACAAACACTTGGCAGTGAGCTACATCTCAATCCATCAACTAACCCACAAACTCTTGGCAATGAGCTATAGCAGTTGGCAAATACATGCATTCAAAGAACAGTAGGGGCAAGCACACAGATTCAAGAAATGTTCAGGCTATTATGTTTAGCTATGTAAAGGCTTTCTACTAATAATGAAATCTCTTTCTAGTTTTGGGGTCTTTGAGGCCTGTTACATTTTCTCAGGATCTTTCAGCACAACGTGGACACAGGATGTGCAGTGGGTTGCATAGCATGCTTCAATCTACTTCCAAACTGATATACATTAATAACCAAGAGCCCTACCCAAAGCCATATAATGACATCTGCACTTATAACAGCAGACAAACTGGCAAGAAGGAGCCAGACATAAATAAATGAAGAGAAGTAAGGAGATTGTGGTCCAGCAGGCGGGGAAGGAAACGGTGGAGGTCAGCGTGCTGGGAAGCACCTCACCCTGATATCCTCTGGCGCTCAAGATGACCTCCCAGTAGCATCTTCGTGTCAATCACACATTGATAAACACTGGTAATGGGACTGCTTGAGAGAAATGGTTCTCTGAGGAATTCATCTGGCTTTTAAGTGTGGCTCCATTACAGGATTACATGGCGCCACCAAGTCCAATACCCAAGAAGAGAGAGCAGAAAATGGGACCCAAGTTGCTCGGGCAGAATGACAAAGGAGACGGTTCTGATTCTGTGGCAGCAGATAACATTTCCTCCTTCCCAAGAGCTACGGTGCATTTTTAAAAAGCAAACAGAATAAAGATGTGGGCGGGTAGTTCCTCCGTGGGATAAGCAGATGGGGAGGAAGAAAATCGAAAGCAGGTGAACTGCCAGAGAAAAGGCAGTCCTGGAGAAAAACATCAAAATGCGAAGCATTCATTATATTCCAGTCTTCGGGAAATGAGGGGTAACAAACCAGAAAAATAGTAATTTAGTGAAGGTTGGGCAAGTGATTCTTTGCCCAAAGGCAATGAAAGAGAGAAGCAAGCATCTTTAAATGCCAGCAATTATGCAGATGTCAGAAAAAAGAAAGACTGAGTTTCATTCCCACATAGTAAGGGAGGGTATTGGGAAGATAGAGCAATCTGAAGTGTTTACAGTTTTAAGATAGCCTACAGCTCAGCAGGCATTCAGAACACATTATCTGAGCTGTGAAAATTTACCCTCAGAAATTACTGAAATTAATCAAGAAGTTAAACATTTATTAAAAACAAGCTTAGAAGTTACAGGAGAAAGGTCAATTGAGAGGAGCCAAGCCAAACAGATTGTGCATGTTTCTACTGGTGAAATGCACTGTGTTTGCTTAGGAGCAAAGGTTCATGTGCAAGGGAAGCATGTGGAGACTCATGCTCATTCCCTTTGGGGACTCTAGTCTGCACTTGGGAAAACAGCTGCTGCTGTCAGCAATCCTTGAAAAGAGCAGCTGATGCAACCCTTAACTGACCTGGGGCCCTTAACCCCTCCGTGACGTTAATACTAGGCTTGAGTATTTGGGCAACGTTGCAGATTAAACACAGCCACAGGTTGTTCAGGCCTCAGTTGCCAAGGTCTAGATTCCAATGTCCAGATAGTCTGCCCCTCCTTACACCCTTTATGCCACAGGGTAAGCACACAGGAGACCTCTGAGCAGACACAAAGAGGCTATGCTTTGCTGCCTTAACCAAGAAAGAGAAATAAGCTACCAGGAGGCAAACACTCAAGAGAGATTTTCCTCAGCATTCCTAATGCACCCCTGGGGGGATGTTTTTTTGGAGGGGTACAACTAAGATTCAACAGGAAAATCCTCCTCCCATATTATACCAAAATGAGGATATCTAGAACTGTCCCATGGCCAAAAGGAAGAAGTACCCTGCCCTGTTTTTGTCAAATCGCCTTTGCACAAGGACCACCACTGGTCTCTTAGAACTTTTTGTGACTTTTGTGTGTGTTTGTTTCCAGTACGGGAATTTAACCCAGGACCTTGCACGTACTAAGAAAGCATGCTTCCACTACTCCTTGCCCTGGAGCAATACTTCATTGAAAGAAACTTTTCAAAGCTGTTCCTTTAAGCATCTTTCTGTTAGCCTAGAACTTACATCTTGGAGCTGAATGGAACTCTGAAGGTTCTATGTGGGGAAACAAAGGAAAAGTATACATAAGCTTGAGAGCCAGAAATATCTCTGTTCCTTTGCAGACTTTGTCACTGAGTAGCAGTGTGATGGAGGACAAGACGCTTATCCACCAGACCTCAGTTACATCATTTGCAAGACAGAAGTTTACATTCTGCAAAGACTTGATGCAATAGCTTATGGGAGCTAATGTGTTTAGAATAGTTACAGTAGCTCAGAACACCCTCCCCTAGGAAACAGTAGCTGGTGCTATTCACTGCCATTGTTGTTAAATACACAAGAATTTTGTGATGAAATTTTTCTCTAAATATTGTTCATTTTAAATGCTGATGTGAACGTCAACATGACTCACACTATGCATCCTCTGTGCTGTGTCAGAGATTCCAGGTAACCTATGGTGAAGTCAAAACAGGACCAGTAACCAGACTGGGGATGTAGTTCAGCTGCTAGAGTGCTTGCCTGATACTTACAAAGCCCTGGGTTCAGTCCCCCTCTCTGCCTAAAACTGGTGTGGTAGCGCACACACAGTAATCTCAACACTCAGAAGGTAAAGCCAGGAAATCAGTTCAAAGACATCTTTGGCTGCATAGCCAGTTCAAGGCCAGCCTAGAATACATGAGATCCTGTCTCAAAAGACAAGGGAGAGGAGGAAGAAAGGGAGGAGAGACATTGCATACAAATATTAAGAAGAAAAATTAAAATTTTCCTTTCCAATTGAGTTGGGGGGGGGGTGCTGCTCTTTCAGCAAATACCTCCATTCCCAGATGAATGAGAGACTAGGATCTTCTCTGAAAACCAGTGTGACAATGTTGATGTTCTTACACTCTACAGTTCCAGGAAGCTCAAGGGATGGTGCAATATCTATTTCCAAGAAGAGCCCACTGTGCAGAACATCTGTGCTTCAGATAATATGCATTCCAGTGAGGCGGGTGGCTCTTCACAGAGCAGCTTCTGAGCTCATCATTCATTGTAAATTTATGCCTCACACTTAGAGTTGGGGGGCTGGAAGCAGAAAATAGAGGTGCTGTTGCTATTTTAAGCATGGAGGAAACAGAGAAATCAAGACACTGACCCAGAACTGCTCTATGTAAATCAGGATTCCTTGGCTGTACACTCAGAACCTCATCTCTTATTCTAGATCTGCACTAGGAAAAACAAAATCCACATCTTTCCATGCCTTCCAAACCTCCACCAAAGAGGGGCTGCACCAAGCCTACTTTTTTGACCCAGTTTGCAGGTAGAGAGAAAGATGCTGTATGCAAAATTCAGACAAAGTAGCATATGCATTCATAAGCCTAGCAGTCCTCCAGGGAGACAGGAAGTGAAGACAGGAGAGTACCCAGAGCTCCTCTGGTCAGCTAACCTAATACATGCAGTATGAACAAGACAGATCCTGTTAAACAATGTGGAACTAATACCCATCTTGTCCTCTGACCTAGGCACATATGTCATGGCATGCACATGCACCCCTCATGTAAGAGTGGGAGGGTGGGGTAGATTTTAAGTCTTAGAATAAAGCTTCTCAAAGTTTAAACTTCATTATCCACACAGGTCTCCTGGGATCTTGTCATGAGGGTAATGTATCAGTAGGTCTGAGATTCTTAAGGTCTAGCCGACTCAGAAGGGCTACAGCTTCATGGACCATCCTCTGAGTAGCAAGATCTAAGCTTGCCTGTACCATATCCCTGTCCCAGTCCCGTCCCAAGCAGAGTGGAGCTCATGTAAAAAACGAGGGCAGAATGTCTTAACCTGAGGACTCTGTCCTAGACAACAGGGCACTTGGGGATTGGTGTTTGTTTTGGGGCTTTCCAGTAAATATTAAGTATTAATAATGGTTCTATCTACTATGTACTACATCGCAGTGTGATGTTCAGACACATGTATTCCCAGGGCCTGTCTCTGAAGCTTTCTCTCTCCTATCTCAACCCTTTTTTCTGACCCTCTCCTGAAACTAGCTTCTGGGTTTGGGCTTCAATTTCTTCATTTATTAAACAAAGATAGAAATATAACTACACACAAAGATGTAACATCATCCAGTCAGTATGAAGAAATCAGTATGAAGGTTTCCCCACCCTCAGAAAAACTAAAAACAGATCTGCTATACAGTCCTAAAGGAGTCCACATCAGCACACCACAGAGACAATTGCATATCCATCTCTGTTTCTGCTCTATTCATAAGAGCTAAATATGGAATCAACTTAAGCCTCTATCAACAGATGGATTGGTAAAGAAAATGTGGCATACATACACAGTGGTGTTTTATTCAAACATAAATAAGAATGAAATTACATAAGTTCCTAAAAAATGGATGCAACTGGAGATCATCATATTAAGTTAAGCAAGCCAGACTCAAAAAGACAAATACCATGTGTTTCTCTAACATGTGGATCCAAGGCATTATACAGACAGATGTGCGTGTGTGCGCGTGTGCGCGTGTGCGCGTGTGCGCGTGTGCGAGTGTGCGCGTGTGCGCGTGTGCGCGTGTGCGCGTGTGTGTGTGCGCGCGCACACACACACACACACACACACACACACACACACACACAAGCAGAAGAAAGGAGACTAGGAAGAGGGAAGAGAAAGGAAAGGTCTTTAGTATATTGCTACATCCACTCCAGTAGTGACCTGCCTGACAGGCTGAAAAGTCTAGGCATAGTCCTGAGGCAAAAAGTTCATGGAAACTTAGTCTCCTGGAATCGTGGCATCCTGTATAAAGAATGCTCCAATGTCCTGCTTTAGTTGGTAAATAGATCTGTGTGCTTTCCCTTAATATTGCTTTATTATAAGTACTTCTAAAGATTGAATTTTTGACATATATAGCTAGGTTAGATTCTAGGCAGTCCTTGATCCAACCTTAGCAAAGTATAGTTAAGTCACTGCCCTACACAGGAATTCACCACTATCCAAGAATAAGGAAGTTTGTGGCCAGAGAAGGAACCAGACTAGATACTTAGAACTATAGCTAGCTGAGTTACACCCAGATACAAGTATTTACAATGGCCTAGGGGGAAGGTGGTCTATGGCAAGGGCACGAAGCCCTTGCCCCTGGCTTCTAAGTTTAAACTGACCTTAGGTGGAATTGTTTTTGATCCCAGTTGTTAACCTTGAATCTTTTCCCAGTTGGTTCCTGCCAGTCCTTCCCCACTTGAATTACTGTTTTGTTATCTTGCTGGTGTGTCACCTAACTTCCCTACTTTCTTCTCTATAAAAAGTCTGATGCTCAATTTGACAAATTACATTCCAATCCACACTCTCTTGTGTAGTTTCTGTTTGTCACTCGCTGAATCCTTGTCCACTTCACTCCAGAGCACTGGACCCACGCAGACAAGGGATCCAGAGGGTCTGTGGCAGTATATTAATTAATATATTGTGATATATAATTACTGCATATGAATTAATATAATACTTTATGTGTTTGGAAGGAATTGTCTTTATGAAACCTATCACCATGTACAATGAGCAGTAGACCAGTAAACAAAGCAACTCAGAAGAAATACTCTGCCTATGCTGCAGGTATTCCAGAGGAAGCTTTGGGGTGTAACCCCATTCCTCATCCTTATCAAGCATCATTATCCATCCTGCTCCACTAACACCTCAGCCCCATGTGCTGTGATGGAGCAGATAGCTCATTGGTGCTTCCCTGGTTTCTGCACCATGAGGAATCTACCATTCACTCCTGAAGAACAGTAGGGAGTCCTGAATGGGGAACTGGATGGCTCACCCATTCTTAGGCTCTGCCAAAACACATGATGGCAAAATAGAGATGTGGGTGACAGAAATGAAGACATTGAGCAAATAATCCACAAAGCATTGTTAAACTAAGAACAAAGATGAGCTTGGAAACTCATTACAAAAGGTAAAGAAATTTAACATAGACTAAGGATTTATTTATTTATATAAGGAATACCATGCAGCTTTGAAGGGTCATGCTTTGTTTAGGTTTTATACACACACACACACACACACACACACACACACACACACATATTTGGTGGGGTATGTACCCACAGAAGCCAGAAGAGGGCATCTGATCCACTGGAGCTGCCAAATGAGGGCTCTAGAAGCCAAACTTGGGTCTGCAGGAGCAGCAAGTGCTCTTGACCACTGAGCCTCCCCTCCAGCTTCCTCAACAATAAGGAAAGAAGTAAAACCATCAGAGTTTGCAGATAATGTTTGTTTGTAGGCAATCCTAGAGAATATGCCTGATTAGAATGATTAGAAGTAGTGAGCAAGTCCAGCAAGTTTGCAGAATACTAAGTAAAAAAAAAAAAAGGAAAAATAAAAGAAAGCATATGATTCCAGATAATCAGCACAGGTAAATCCGTGGAACCATATAGCAGGTCAACAGCATCAGACACTGAAAGCAGAAGGAGTGGCATGACTGCTGAAGGATGGATATGGGCTTCTCACTTAAGAAATGGAAATATGTAAAACCAAATAGTGAGAATGGCTGCACATTTTGTGAATGTACTAAGAGACTCCCGTCACACTCTCAAGGTGAGTTTTGTCATATGAAAATTATATTTCAATTATCCTTCTTCTCCAAGACAAAACTGCTAGTTAAGCCACAAAACCAAAAATAGATAAATGTGTTGAATTTTTGCAATGCTGAATTTGCAATTTAAGTTTATATACTAACTAAATCTGTTTTCTATGTCTGGCATCTCCTATTTTTATTTTTGTAGCTCCTCACTGTGTTGTCCAAACAGCACTGCCCTGATGCATAATTCTTGACTTGATCATCCTTGCTCTGCCTTATCTTGGAGCTCCCTAGGGAATGTAAAATCACCTGTGGGAATACTGTGTGCCTCGTTACATAACCTGAGCTTCGTGAATTGTGGTATTAATTTAGAGCTGGATTCTCATGGCCTGACAAAGCTCAGCTGGTGAAGTGCTTGCCTTACAGGCATAAGACATGAGTTTGATCCCAGAAATATGTAAAATAAAAAAGCCAAGGGTGGTGGTTTGCACTTACAATTCCTACACTGGGCAGGAGGAGGGAGCAGGTGGATCCTTGAAGCTGGCTAGTCAGCTTAGCCTACTTGGTGAGTTCCAGATGATTGAGAGATCCTGCCCAACCCTCGACCCACAAACAGACAGTACCTGAAAATAAATAACGCATGAGATTGTCCTCTGGATTCCACACACACATATGCACATATATACACCTACACTAACACCCAAGTCAACTAATTGATTGATTAGCTCATAATGATAGGTTCTCTTTGTGGTCTTCTTTCTGATAAAATTAACCATATTCTTACTCATCCCTCCAATGATTCTTAAATATTTTTCTACCCTGAACTTGAAGTCAAATTGTCAAATCTTTAACTGGCCACAGGTGACCCTAGCCACTCCCCAGTACTCCATATGCATGTATACTTTCTAGATCCAATCATGGTCATACCCTCTCATTTCCCATGTCCATCATGAAAACAGCTCAAGTCCTCACAACTTCCTAGAGTCTGGAATGTATTTCACCTTCATTGGGGTTCTCTGAGGCTGCTGCAGCTGGTATTTCCATGCATTGGTGAGGAGAGTGAGCTGTAGCAACGTGGCAAACCCAGGGCTTGGACCCAGGTCACTTCCAGTGTCCTTGTCATTGGGATCTGAGATCTCTGGAGAATCATCAGTTCTTCCCTGTTCTATCTCCCCCCCCCTTTGGTTTTATTGAGACAGGGTTTTTCTGTATAGCCCTGGCTGTCCTGGAACTCACTCTGTAGAGCAGGCTGGCCTTGAACTCAGAAATCCGATTGCCTCTGCCTCCCGAGTGCTGGAATTAAAGGCGTGCACCACCATGCCCGGCTTTTTTTCTTTTCTTTCTTTCTTTTTTTTTTTTTTTTTTTTTTGGTTTTTTTCGAGACAGGGTTTCTCTGTATAGCCCTGGAACTCACTTTGTAGACCAGGCTAGCCTCGAACTCAGAAATCCGCCTGCCTCTGCCTCCCAAGTGCTGGGATTAAAGGCGCTCCTGTTCTATTTTTTTTCCCACCAGCCATGAAGGTCTATGCTCTAAGGCTGAGGACTGAGCTAATAGATACTGACCATTGATGGGGTCTTCCCTTAGTTCTTCCTTGGTGATGATGTCTTACCAATTGGTCCTTCCATTTCCATGTTTCTCGGACATTGGCATCCCTTGAATCCTTTGACAGCTTGGTAAAACACAAATACTGGGCTTCACCCCACATCTGACTCAATAGGTCTGGGGAGGAACCAGAGTATTTGTATTTCTGAGGTATTCCCAAGTGATGCAGATGATGCTGATCCTGGGGCCTCACCTTGAGGACAAGTGGTCCAAGCTCTCTCTACTAGGCCTATCCCTTCAAGCAGTACTTCAGTTTATTCTATTCCCTCAGGGTAACCTGCTGACATCCACTTTTCTTCCTAGTCAAACTGAGTCTGTGGATAGAGTCTCTGTTCTCTTTGTCTTTGCTTCATAGCTTACTCAACATAGACAGAGGAGGTGAAGCTCATTACAAACAGACTGGCCAAAACACTCACCCTGAGTTTAAATCCTTGCCCTGTAAGTAACTAACATGAACCTTAGCACACTACTGAACCTCTCCAAGGTCAGCTGCTACCTTGGAAAACCTAGATGGTAAGAATGGCTGTCTTATGAGGCTAGTGTGATTATTAGGTGATACAAGAAATGGCAGGACTTAACACAGCCAAGTAGACACTGGTTCCCTACGATGTATTCCTATGACTGCTTCCTGTTCTTCTCCATGACTACAGAGTGCATGCCCCCTCTGGATCTTTATGCACAAAATCCCCTTTGCAGAATATGTTTCCCTTACTACTAACCCAGTCCGATTCTTCTGTTACATAGACACTGTGGCAATAACTAGATGACTCTTTTTGAAGAGAGAGAGAGAGAGAGAGAGAGAGAGAGAGAGAGAGAGAGAGAGAGAGACTTTGTTTATGAGATTTCCCAGTGCAGGGATAGTTGACCAGGTCCTAAGTTACCTCATCATGAGTAGAACTGAGGAAATGTTGAGACAGAAAAGCAGTATAATTTGAAGTTTGGGAGCTAGGGTTAGAGTTGAAGTCATTTACAGTTCATACATGTAATCAGACTCCATAAATCTTCACAGGAGTCAGTTCAGGAAGTAGTAACATCAGCATGACCTGAGTGAGGAGTTTTGGCCCTTTATTGTAAAAATAGGGCACCTGTGCTGGCCTCAATGAAGGGCCTGTGATGTGAACAGAAGCATTCTTCATATCACTAAAAAGTAATTATGATAGTATGGATGAGAAATGTCCCACAGAAGCTTGGATGTCTGAACACTTGGTCCCCAATAGGCGATGCTATTTCGGGAAGTTATAGAACCTTTAGGAGGTGCAGTCTTGTTGAAGTCTATCACTGGGGTGCTAGGGCTGGGCTCTGAAGAGTAATGGCTTCACTCCACTTCCTGTGCTCCTCCTTCTCCTTCTCACCTCCCTCTTCCTTTTCTTCTCCCTCTCCCCCCTTTTGCTTCCCATTACTTGTGTTGGAAGGGGATCATGGAGCCTACAGAAAAGCCTGTTACTATACTTTTCCTAAACAAGTATAATTCCCAGAGCTAAATTCCCAGTGCTTATATCCATATCCATAGACAAGTGTCATCCTTACCCCTCATCAAGTAAGTCTCTTTTTGCAGCAGACAGAAATAATAACAGAAATCTACAACTAGTTGTCTTAGTTAGGGTTACCATTGCTATGATAAAACACTGGGACCAAAGCAACTTGGGGAGGAAAGGGTTTGTTTGGCAGCTTACAGCTCCACATCACTGTTCATCATCAAAGGAAGTCAGGATAGGAACTCAAACAAGACAGAAACCTGATGGCAGGAGCTGATACAGAAGCCACAGATGGATGTTGCTTACTGGCTTGCTCCTCATGGCTTTCTCAGCCTGCTTATAGAATCCAAGTGCAGGGATTGCACCACCCACAATGGATTGGGCCCACCCACATCATTCACTAATTAAGAAAATGTCCTACAGCTGGAGCTTATGGAGGCCTTTCCTCAACTGAGGTTCCCTCCTTTCAGATGACTCTAGATTATATCAAATTGTCATAAAACAAGCTACCACACTGATCAAAAGGAAGAGAACAATTTATCCACTGGCCATAAGCCTCAACTGATATACCTACAAACCAATCCCTACACCTAAGGCTTAGAAATCATCACAGAAGAGGGGGCAAAAAAAAAAAAAAACCCAAAAACTTGTGAGATCCAGAAGATCAACTCATCTACCATGAAATAATTAATGTCTTCTATAAATGACAGGGAACTGCACAGATGGAAATTTAACAACATGGTCACCTAAACAGGACTGGCATAATGACACCTCTTGACGTTCCAGCACAGGTAAGGAAAATCTCACAAGCCCCATCCCTAGATGAAGATCTACCGGCAATTAATGGCTGCTAAAGAGAAGAGAATCAGTCTTTTCCAAGGATGATCATCCTGATAGATGATTATCTAATCCCAGTGTTCAGCCCTAAACACATATACATAGGAGTAAACTAAACAGACTCAGTAGGTTATACACAAACTAAAAACTAATGAAGAAGAGGTCATGAAAGAAAAGAGGGAATGTGAAGCAGAAACTTAAGGGTCCTTTGGAAAGTCAGTTGTGTTGAATGGTGTTTTGCTGGGGCAAACACCTGAAGGATTGTTTTCCTGAAGTGGACACGGGTGAAAGGCTAAGGCACACTCTCGAAGGAATGTTTCTCTGAAGCAGACACAGGAGAAAGGATGTTCTGCTAAAGCAAGCACGTGAAAGGACACGGGATGAAGGAATCTTCACTAATGGCACTCATGTATTAGTCCACTGCATAGTTGAGTTGCATTTGTCTGGACTCCACAGAAAGAAACACACCAAAAAATTTCTGGTGGTGTGATGCAGATTCTTGCCACTTTCAGGGACTCTGGCTGATTGGCAGAGTGATGTCAGCTGAGGCAGATGCACGTGCTGAGGCAAGACATTTGGTGAGGCAAGACCTGTGGAGGACATGTGATGTTTGGAGAGAGTATAAATAGGCCCAACAGACTGTGCTGGAGGCTGAGCTTGGCTTGCTTATAGAGCTAGTTCTGTAACGCTCGTGGGTCTCAAATCTTTGCTGATCTTCACTTCGTTGAGAGAGACTCAGCAGAGAACTTCTCCTGGCATCCCTCTGGGTCCCTCCTGCTGACTAGTGCCAAGGCTGAGGCCTGGCTGTCTCTGCTAGGTGGTGCCACCACTGCACCGGTGAACTGAATTGCCGATGTCCAGACAACACAGACGGATGTTGCTCCAAAGAAGCATTTCTAAACAGGTCCGTTCCCCCCATATCCTTTCTTTTCAACTACCTCTGGTGGGTGGTGGACTAAAAGGGAGGTTAAAGTGTTTCAGAACCATCATTAAAAATAAGGTTTGAAGGCTGGAGAGATGGCTCAGAGTTTAAGTCTGCTCTTGCAGAGGTGCTGAGTTCAAATCCCAGCAAGCACATGGTGGCTCACAACCATCTGTAATGAGATCTGATGCCTGCTTCTGGTGTGTCTGAAGACAGCTCCAGTGTGTTTATATATAATAAATAAATCTTTAAAAAAAATAAGGTTTGAAAAAAATTAAAGTCACAGGAATGGGATGTCCACAGGAGGAATTGAAGAGGAAGGGGGATGGATGGAAATTATATAATTGCAGTATACAACTCTGAAATTCTCAAAAATAATAAAATAAATATGTTAGAAGAGTACTTACTGCTCATGTAGAGGATCCAGATTCCAATCCCAGTACCCACACAGTGGCTCACAGCTGTCTGTGACTACAGTTCCAAGGGATTTGAGCTGTCTCTGGACTTTACAGGCACCATGCTGACTTCAGTCAGCCCACAAAGGAGGCCTGTAATTTAGTTGCTTGTGGCAGAAAATCGAAATGAGACTGAGAAACCACAAACTGTTCCTTGTTGAATATACAACCCAGAAGTAAGGAACACTTAGCTACCTTAGATAGGGCTACCTTAGGGCTTTTCTGAAGGATTCCTCCTTGGGGAGGAGTCACTGAGCATTTGCTGTGCTGTCACTCTCAGTGGTTCTTTGCCACGTCCCAGACAGTATGGCCTTGTGCTGGGTCTTGCCTCCTGGTGTTTTGGCTCTTCTCCAGGGTCGGTTTTTCCCTCTGCAATGGAAAATCAGCACTTTAATTCTAGCTTGGGCTCTGCCTTCTAGAAAACCTGGGCTTAAAACAGTGACTTTTTTTTTTAACTTTTCCAGTTTGTAAAATGTATAGAAATGGTTTGTTGGGTCATGAAGGAAATAATTAGCATAATAACATACTCAGAAAAGCTGTATCCAAACACAGACAACAATCTAGGAAGGCCTGTGAATGCAGAATGTGAGTCTGTGTAGATTAAATAAGTACTCATGCCACCTGAGAAACAAAAAGAAGATGTATGCCTCAGTTTCTAGTACGTGGTTCAGGGAAACTTTGTCAAACTTCTGTCTTATTCACACACATACACACCACAGGGTCTATTAGAACAAATCAGGGTTTTTTTCTTTATTTTTTTCCAATTTTTATTAGATATATTCTTCATTTACATTTCAAGTGTTATCCAGAAAGTTCCCTATACCCTCCCCATCCCCGCCCTGCTGCCCTACCCACCCACTCCCACATCTTGGCCCTGGCGTTCCCCTGTACTGGGGCATATAAAGTCTGCATGATCAAGGGGCCTCTCTTCCCAATGATGGCCAACTAGGCCATCTTCTTCTATATATGCAGCTAGAGACATAAGCTCAGGGGGTACTAGTTAGTTCATGTTATTCTTCCACCTATAGGGTTGAAGACCCCTTCAGCTCCTTGGGTACTTTCTCTAGCTCCTTTCTTGGGAGTCCTGTGTTCCACAGTTTTTTTTTAAACAAGCACAAAAGGAAGGTTTGTATTCTGTAATGTTCCTAAAACCCTGACAACATCATGCAAACTTCCACTTGTAGTCAAAACACATAACTTGTTTTGCTGCAGGGATCTTATTTTAAGAAAAAAGCTGAAATTTATACACATTATATCTAAACTATTCACAAAATAAATTTTCTTTATAAAACATTTCTATAGCCATCATATAGAAGACAGTGACTTTAAATGTTGGAAGGCCATTTCTACCATACGTGCATGGACAGGTCTTTGGGTGAAAAGGCCTGTGTCTAAAGTATGTATCCTTATACATGCCAGCCTGGGTTATATGGAGCAAGTCACCACACTGGGGACCATCTTTGCAGAGCATGGTATGATGACGTGATTGGGTTTCCTTTGTAGCATGGCACACAGAGTAGGTATCTTCTGAGGTCATAGCAAGTTGGAAAGAGATGGACTAGACAAAGCATCCCCTTCATCACCCTAGCCTTGAAGAATACTTTGGGAAATGCTAAGGCACATGAGTGAGGGAGAGATACCATCAGCTTGTCACTGCTGATTTAAGAAGCTATGCTATCAGACAACGATTTGTGCACATGGCTTCTGATGCTCTCGGCACAAGGGGGCACTGCTGGGTAAGTCAAAGAGGCTCAATGGGCTATCCCTCCACACCTAGCTGGCTGCCCATAACAACAACAACACCAACAACAACAAAAAAAAAAAAAAAAAAAAAAAACTGGCAAGAATCTTAACTCAGTATTTGGAAAATGAATAAAACTGCATGTAAGTAACCCAGTTCCAGGCAATCTGTCATCAGTTTGCAGCAGCAAGAAAAACAAGTAGAATATACAAGGCCTCTGTCTTCACAAATTGAATATAGACAGCTGGGAAGTTTGCTGTAAAGGAGAGTAATTTCAGAAAAGACTGTATTGTTGGTTGTAGGAAGTTTGTTCAAGTGACATCATACAATAAAATGCTCAGTACTTTGAAAGGCCTGATAAGTCAATAACTTTAGGTCCAAACTATTACTAATAGTTTGCTTATTCAAAGTCTGTGCAGATAGCCAAGATATACTCCAAACAGCTCAACCCTGTAGAGAGAGAACTTCACTAGAGTTAGATGTTTTTTTCCTTTGCTTTTTGGTAAAAAAATCAACGACACGTTGTGGGGCATATGTAGCACTGGTGCCCATATATTGCAAGGGATTATGAAGAAAATACACCCAGGGATAGACACAAATCAAGAACAGATTAAGCTAGGCATGGTTTAAGCCAGCCTTAAACAGATTAAGCAGGGCTCACACCTATAAACCCAGCACCTGGGAGACAGAAGCAAGATGATTTGTGTAGTTTCAAGGCCAGCCATCGAGACCTTGTCTTGAAAAATAGACAGACAGACAGACATGACCCCCATCTGTTCATCCTGTCTCTCTAGCTTCAGCGGCCCAATATACTGCTTTTGAACAGGATTCTATCAAAACCCTAATGATCAGGGTGCCAGAAGATGCCATGAGGGGAAATCTTGCCCGAGTCTCTTAAAATTTATGATAAAGTCACCAAATATTTGCCACTCACAAGCCCTGTGTTGTTTTAAATCATGACAAATAAAAAAAAATCAAATGGGGACCTTTACCTATTGACTTGCTTCATAGCCAGATATCTTAAACCTTCACACACACACACACACACACACACACACACACAAAAATTGCAAAAAACATTAACCCTGCCACCAGCATGAAAAAGATGTCCCTACCCCAGCTCCATGTTCATTTGACTGGCCAGTTTTATGATGGTCCAAATGTGATCCCATTTAGTAGAAATCTTTAACTTCAAAATGTTCTCCAGGACTGTATGTATATATATATATATATATATATATATATATATATATATATATATATATATATATATATATCTTACACATTGTAATGTGCTTAGCAGGTCATAAGCCAAGGAACATCTGCATAGCCTTTTATTAACAAATACTTTATTTAACTTGTGGTAATCTTTTCAACATTCCTGAAATTGCCAATTATTCCTGAAAGTGTGCCCCACATAACCTGTCACACACATAGAAAATAGTTTCAGGAATATCATTATTAGAGGATGTGCTTTTTTTCCTGGCTTCTCTTTGCCATTTGTGGGAGACTAGAATACCTACAGTCTTGAAGTTACCTGGGGTCACTTGTTTTGTTCCCAAACCCTGGACCTACAGTTCTGAACATGATTTTTAAAAACTTAGGGTTCAGATGATGAATTTCCATACAAATATGAAGCTAAGAGTCATTAATCAGAAGCTTGGTGGGCAGTAGCAGCTTTGAAGGTTTGGCTGGCAATGCAGGATATCCCACGTCACAGGATTATTCCCCACCACCACCACCAAAAACTCTCCATAAGAAATACATTTATAACACAGAATAATGATGCATATGTGTATACACACACACACACACACACACACACACACACACACACACACACACAAAACAAAGTTGCCCAAAATTGAAACTTTTCCCTCCCTGTCAAATGTGCTTTCACGTTTCTCTTATTTTTTTTCATTCTGATCATCTTCCTAAAAAAAAAAGAAAAGAAAAGAAAACAAAAAAAGAATGAATGGATGAATGAATTGAGGGGCAGGAGAGATGGCTTTAGCATTTAAAAGTGCTTGTGACTCTTACAGAGGACCAGGGTTCAGTTTCTAGCACTTACATGACAGCTCACATCCCTCTGCAACTCTAGTTCCAGGGGATCGGATAGCCTCTTCTGGCCCCCAGAGGCATCCAGCATACGCATGGTTCACAGACATATACACAGGTAAACACCCATACACCTAGAGTAAAATAAAAATACCTTAAGAAAAATGTCACTCAGGTATAGAGTAGACCAGTGGATTGATTCTAGAGGTGTGAATGGGATGGGGAAAAGGGAAGGGTGGCTGGGTGAGAGAATAGTTCTGCATCTTGATTATATGTGGCCGGAATGACTATGTAAATATGTGCATGAGAGGAAATCTCTCTCTCTCTCTCTCATTCACACACACACACACAGACATACACACACATGCACATGCGCGAGCTCATGGAGGAGGTCAGGTAAAGTTGTGATTCTATAGCACTTAATTTGTTTCAGGTCAGTTTCCAGACTCTAAAAATGCAGTATAGTTACAGAATATGTTGACATGGGAGATGGGCATGTCATGGATGATACCCCACTGGCTTCTGCCTTTCTCCCCCACTTTTTTTCTCTTCATCCAAAGCAAAGCTGGAATTTATTAAAAATAGTTTCCATTTTGAGTGTTTTAGAATTTTGTTGCAATGTGTTGTATTTTTGCTTGGTTTGTTTTAGACTTTTGATAAAAGGATTCTCTATTCGGTAGTACTGGCTATCCTGGAATTCACTATGTAGGTTGGCTTCAAACTCACAGAGATCCACCTGCCTTTGCCTCCCTAACACCGGGAGGCATAACCCCCCACCCCAGCTTTGTTGTTGTTGTTTGAGATATTGTTATTTGTTTTGACTTTGTGGGTTTGTTTGTTTCTAGACAGGGTCTCACTAGATAGTCCAAAGTTTTCCTCAAACTCTAGATCACACATACATGGTAATGTTTCATGAGTAGGTTCCATTACATGTAGCATTTTTTTTTTCACAATGACACTTAATACCATTTAGACTGTCACAACACATATGTTAACTCAAAATGCAATTCACCAGGGTTGGAGTCTGGACTGATAGCAGTTGTGACTACATGAACTGACTTCATGGCAGTCAACATTGCAGCTGCTTGAACTCTACAAGTTCAGTCCTGCTTACTCCAGTAAAGTTGGAAAAGGCTCATGTGGAGTAGACAAACTTGCTTTCCTCCCTATTGTGTACCCCTGACCTATCCCACCCCATTTTGTATTAGTATATAACAACACTACATAATTATGTCATTAACACACATACAGAGACACAGACCACAAAATAGACACACACTCACAATAGACACACACACACAATAGACACACACACACTAGACATACACAAAGACACACAAACACTAGACACACACACAGACACAGACACATACACACCCAGACACACACACATACTAGACACACACACACACACAATAGATTCACACAGACACTGACACACACATAATAGACATACACATTAGACACACACACAATAGGCACACACACAATAGGCAAACACACACATACACAAATTGCAAAAGAGTGGAATTCCCCTCTTTCCATTCCCCAATACTTGATACAATCAAATGGTTTCCTCAGTTGGCCTGAGCCCGTGAGCGGCTAGTAGAAAGTCAAGCTCCTGGTACTCATGTGACTTTTGCAATCTCTAGAGAGGTGTATTTTAAGTAGGCTTTCCAGCAATTCTTATGCACATGGACTTACTGGGAAGCTTGGAACACTTACTAAAGCAGGATGCGTGAGAGCATGAGGTGGCAAGGCTGCCGGAAGCTGGTTTTAAAAGCTCCGTTGTGCAAACAATGATTCCAGAGGGAAGCTTTCTTTTCAGCTTACGTGTCTTTAAACCGCACAGGTTTTGATGTCAACAGAAGCCAAATTCCCTGCCTTTTATGACAATGGCATTAATGACTCAGTTTCCCCCCAAGCACTCTCCCTTCCCACTTCTGTGCCGCATCGTTTTCTTCTCGGATGGAAGTGATTTTTCATTAGCGTAAATGGATGCATATTTTATAAACACGGGCCATGTGTTTCATATTCCATTCATGTTTATTTACACATCCTGCAAACACGTGTATACAAAGCCACATGGACATTTCAGGGGGGAGTGCATGGAACACTACGCATGGATAAATACCACACTTGCAGGCTGTTCCCTCAGGTGGTAAATCAACCACCACCCAAAGATTCTCATTTACCTTCTTACTACCTCTGTGAGGGTTGGAGGGGGGCTGCCCTATAGGGACTCAGACATTCAGATTTTTCTTTCTCTCCTTCAGATGTCCAGGCTCTGATTTATTGAAAATATTAATAATAAAGTATCAATTTTGATCTCCACTAAGTCAATATTGTAGCTAAAATGTCACCTTGGTCTTGGGAAAAGAGGCCTAAGGTCAGGGAGGCTTTTCTCAGAGCACAATTTCAGGCAAAGAACCACATGGAAACCAGAGGAAAAGTTAAAAGTGCTTCCAGTGCAGTTGGAATGAAAAGAAGAGAGACAAGGCAGATCTGTAGGAAAGGACAAAGGGCCTGCCACCCAGAGACTTTATCCATTGATGCTTTCAGGGAGTCTGGCATGAGCCTTGGGTAAAACTGTACTCTAGCTTCTGAGGCCAACAGAGAGAGAAAGAATTATGTGCATTCCACTAGCCCTGTTGGGTTCAACTCCACCCTTGGTTGCAGGTTGTTCTGTGTGGCTCAAAACTCAGAGTAGGTGTTTGAGATGCTGGGAAATAGTAAACCAGATTTATTCCCGGGAGTTTGCTTTTTAGCTCTGGGAGTCGGAAAGGCACAGCTATTTGTGTTTCCTGTCATTGGTGTATTCTTTAGCTTTGCGGCCATTTCAAGTTCCCAGCTCTTCTTCTGGTTCCTTCTTAACTAAGCATTAATAAACAGTTTTAGGCTTGCTTTCTAAAATGTTGACATCTAGAAGTGTGCATGCATATGTGTGGTATGTGCGTGTGTGTGTGTGTGTGTGTGTGTGTGTGTGTCTGTGTGTGTGTGTGTGTGTGTGTACAGCTGTGAACCCACAGAGACTAGAGGAGAACTTTGGGTATCCTATTCCACCATTTGCTGCCTTGTGTCTTTGATATGGTCTCTTGAGAACCTGGAGCTAGCCTTGTAGCCAGGAAACACTAGTGATAATGAGCCTCCTGCTTACAGCTCCACCATGCTGGGATCACAGGCGCATATGGCCACACCCAGGCTTTTAATGTGGTTGCTAGGATGATAACATGTCTTTATGCTTGCACAGCAAGCAGTCAACATGTGAAAGCTTTGAACTGCTTCTTTGAGAATATGCCTCATTTCCCTAAGTCCTTATCTACCCTATCAATAACTCTAAATCCCCAGGTTTTGAACTTAATGAGAACTTAAATGGGGTTGGTGAGGTTATTACTGTCTCTAAGTAAACCTCACAGCTCCTTCATTCAACATGGAAGACCTTGGCTATACATTGGGTCATTTTAATGAACTGGTCCTAGGAGTCAGACTTATACAGAGCAGGGAGAGACAGAAGGGCAGTGACAGGCGGTCTTACTTTACCTTTTAAAATACTGTGTATCTTCTGAGGCTCTCTCAAGACTGAAATAGACCCAAATGTTTTCTCTTGGTTAAAAACAACCAGTTAACTATGACCATGTGTCTCAGAACTAAATAAAAAATGTTTTAACTAGGTGCTTAATATAAGTCAAAAAGAAAAAGACAGTCAGGTAGAAATTGCACACCCCAACATTCTCTTTGACCTATGTCCTCCTTTCTTTAAACTTAAGGATTTTTCTATGAGGCTGAAGGTAAACACACTAGGCACCTAGATTGGACACACTAGGTGCCTAGATCTGACACACTAGGTGCCTAGATCAGAGTACTCACCTCTCTGACAGGTACACACCAAGAGCTCACACTTATCCTCACCCAAAGCCTATGCAGTTGATATCTCACTCTTCATTGCAGAAGACAACACACATTTCCCCCACAAACAACCAATAACTAGCTCAAGGTTAAAGCATTTAGTAGCTTAAACAGGATTTGAATCCAAAGCATGTGTAGTTTACAGGGGTCCCCCAAAGCCACATCCTACCCAGAGCCTCAGATTGAGATGTCATTTGGAAACAATCTTCATAAATGTGCCACTTTGTTAAGGTCATTCTGCAGTCAGATATCCCCTAGCTCAAGAGACGGTGTCTTTGTAGGAAGCACTGGTGCACAGAGACCCTACCTGATGGTGGGAAATGCAACAATTACAGAGACTGAGATTGCTGGTCACCCAGAGACTAGACAAGAAACAGATTCTCCTTAGTCTTCAGAAAACATGGCTTTGTGGACAATGTGATTTCAGACTCCAGAACTATCAGTGAATTTCTGTCACTCTAAGCTACCCACTCCATGATCCCAAGGAATGTGTCCTATAACCAGCTTATTCTAGGAATTTTGGAAAACAAATGGAACTTACCAAATGATCACAGCCCTGTGTTCCAGGACTAGTCACTACAAACTATGAATGTTTATGTTTTCTTCCATTATTTTTGACACCCATCCCATTAATTTCTGTTTCAAAAGAGAGGCTGGAAACATGGCTCAGCTGGTAAAGGACTTGCCTAATATACACAAAGCCCTGGGTTTTATTTCCAGAACCTCACAAACATAGCACGATGGTGCATGCAATGCTAGTACTGAAGAAATGGAGACAGCTGATTAGATGTTCAAGATCATCCTCAGCTACATAGTGAGTTCAAGGTCAGCTTGGCACTTCTTGAGATTCTATCTTAAAACAACAAGAAAATAGTAATCCTTTATGAATTTTCTCTCTTGGTTGATGTGCAGTAAGAATGTTTTTAATTTCCTGCATAGGACTCTTTAAATGGTCACCATCATCCTGACTTTAGCTCCTTAAAAACAGAGCAGGTAGAGACCATAACCTATGGTCTTTGGTTTGGAACCCTGAGGCTAATGACACAGCTGGCCATGGAGAGATTCCCAGGAGGTGGCAGTATGGGTCATAAAACCAGCAATCCACACAAAACCCCTGAATTACAAGCCAGTGACCCCTCTGGTACAACCAGCAAACCTGGGCCTTTCTACACAGCATTGAAAACAGCAGCCAGACCACTAGCTAGGGAGGGAGAGAGAGAGGCCGTGTGGGGTGATTGTTTTCCAACCTTGTGTAGTCTTTTATTCTTGTTAAAGAGGAAAGCTTTGAATTAAAATGTTAACCTTCATTTAAAGAAAGCTATGGCTCAGACCTTGGAGATGTTTGTTAACAATTTCTACATGTCAATATCACCTCGATGATCCTGCCTTCTATTGGTCTAAGAGTTCCAGGCAGAAACCTCTTAGTGTCAGTATTATTTAAATTTATGAACAATAGTGAGGACCAAAATAGAGAGATCACAGAAGGATGGAAGAAATGGCACAATGGACTCTTCTTAATCCCTTCAAGTTCACAATCCTCTTGGCCTCTGTCTTCAGAATGCTGTGGTCACAGACACACTCACTATGCCCCACAATCTATTTCTTCAGTGCTCACTGGCTCCATGAGCCTCAGGTTCCCTTAAATCTCTAACCCCAAGAATCTTCACTTGTTTTAGTTTTATTGTTTGTTTTGTTTTATGTGTATAGCATATCACCTTGATTTGCAATGTTGTAGCACAGCTCAGGAGAAAAAAATGACTTAAAAACTACAAAGTAGAAGTTGTGCTTCAGAAATACTGTTTCTATAAGTGTAATCTAGGTGTCAGTGACTCTCAAGCACCATTGGATTATAGTTACCCACTGTGCCTGTTAAAAGCACCATTGGGGCCGGGTGTGGTGGCACACGCCTTTAATCCCAGCACTCCGGAGGCAGAGGCAGGCGGATTTCTGAGTTGGAGGCCAGCTTGGTCTACAGAGTGAGTTCCAGGACAGCCAGGGCTACACAGAGAAACCCTGTCTCGAAAAAAAAAATAAAAAGCACCATTGGATTATAGTTACCCATTGTGCCTGTTAAAACGTGGATTGATAAGGTCTTCCCTGGAGTTTCTGGTTCAGTAAGTCAAGGGTGGTGCAGAAAATCTGCAGTTGAAACCCACTCTCAGTGCTACTGTCACTGTGATCGATAAGGACTTCAGAGAGTTGCTTAATGGAGCTAGGTCAGGACAAGTTGGTACTGGGACACAAAATTTAGGAGTGTTGTTGTTACAAAAGTGGGAAATGCTGTTCTAGTCTCCCTCTCCTGAGTGTTGTCTAGATGATACCATCATGCTAATCATGTCCTTTCCAGCAGAGATAGTAGTTTCTTTTTAATTGTGTGTATGATACCATCATACTAATCATGTCCTTTCCAGCAGAGATAGTAGTTTCTTTTTAATTTAATCTTTGTATGAATGTGTCTCTGTGTGGGTATGTGCGTGTGAATGAGAATGCCTGGAAGGCCAGAGATTTGATTCCTTGGACATGGAGTTACTGGTGGTTGTGAGCCACCTCATGTGGGTGCTGGAGACTGAACTTGGGTCCTCTGTGAGAGCAGCAAAGCTATCCCTCCAGCCTCAGCATCTTCTGACTATGGTGCCAGTTTTCCCCAATGATCTTCCCTAGCAGAAATGAATAATATCAACATAGTCTATAGAATACCCACAAAGCCTAAAGAAAAGCTAAGTAAATGACAGGTGCCTGATTCAGAAAACTACAGGACATGGTTGTGTCTGGGATATCCCTGGGATTTCAACCCCTTGCCAAGATCCATTTCTCTATAGTATTCAGCTATTCCTGATATAATATGTACTTGTATAGTGGGCCCGTTTCTTGCTTACTGAATGCCTTGGTCAATACTACAAGATACCTAAGATCAGATGACTTATGAAGAATAAGGTTTATTTAGCTCAGAATTCTAGAAGCTGAGAAGTCCAAGGTCACAGCACCAGTATCAGCTCGGGCATCATGTGAGGGTCCTCTTGTTGGAGAAAATCTATGCTGAATAATAAGACAGCACAGGACATGCACTAAACCAAACATGCTAGCTTGAGTCATGTGTCTCATCTTTAAAAGGTACAAATTGAATCCTGGGGGTTCTACTCTATGACCTCATCTAATCCCAGATGCCACCCAAATTCATGAGTATAGGATTTGGAGACACATTCTTATGTGAAGAAAATTTGGGGACACATTAAAACCTCACCACCCCTATATTTCCCCCCACCCCCTAAATGTAAAGAACAAAATCTTTACTTTGATGTTCCACTAAGAGGAGTACAGGTATTGGGTTGGGTAAGGGATAAGTCCTGGCAGTGTGTTCTTTTCCTGACCACTTAGGATTTTGTGAGGCACAAAATATATCAGAGACTATTTAATGCCTGCCAGAGTGATATAAGGAATATCTCCTCACTCTATCAAAATAAACACCAACTATTATGAACTATAAAACCCTGGTTGCTGTTTGAGAAGGGAGGCCCTAGATCCCTGATCCCCTCCTAACCCAATCAAAATTCATACAATTTAAGCAAGAGTCAACCTCTGCCAATGAACATAGAGTTGGAGAATTGATGGGATGTTGCTGGGTGAGACTAAGAGCCAAGACAGCCCATGAAGAAGCATAAAGATGCTCACTGTCCCCCAAAGTTGGCTGAGGATTAAATAAAGAGGGAAGGTCCGGGTCTTTACTCACAGGCTGGGCTTCCTAACTACATTTTCTTTTGGTCCCACTAACTAGGGACCCTGGATGATATCCTCCCACTAAGCATGTGTGGATATCACAATAGGGAGGTGACTGGTGACCATCTCCTGGCTTGAATGGAGTCACTTTACTGACCTGAATTTGGTACTGGTTTTGAGTCAGATTATGTGACAGAATTTGTCTGCAGTCATCCCTGTCTTTACTGCACTCTGTAGCTTCTGAGTCTATTACTGTGGCTGTGCACATACCATAAGTCACCCCTTTTTTTGTAACCCACACATACTTCTAATGCTCAATACGCTAGCCTGTGGCTCCCAAGTGATGGCATTACAAGCATGTGGCACTATACTCCAAGCCATTGTTTAGGCTCTGAAATTAAACTGATCGTGATAAATTTAGAACGAGTGGTTCACGAGAAATGATTAAGGCTCAGCAATGAGGAAGACCTCAATAGATTAGGAAGACTTATTAAGAAAGTCTCATGGAGGGAGTTAACAGTCAGATCTCAGAGAAGGCATAGACCAAAGAAAACAGATAGGGACACTCGAGAAATGCTCTCAAAGTCCAACAAGTGAAAAGACATCATTAGCAGAATTAAGATCTCTGAATGTTGACAGCACAGCAGGCAGCCAGCCAAGGGCTTCATCTCCAGTGACCTTCGATTCCCTTCCAAGCTGTGTAGTACTTGGTTTGTTGGATCACATAAAACTGCTATTTTATACATCACAAATGACTGAGTAAAAACAATGCTATTTGGCTTAAACTAAAAATCATCATTGTCATGAAAATGGCGCAGCTACAGGGTCTGAAGCCAAACCTCTTCTTTTCCTCACTACACTGCCGGCTAAACTTAGGAAAAGCATAAGCAACCCTCCTGTTTGTGTGGTGCAGCCAATGATGACATACTGTCCCCCACTCCTCCTTTCTAGTCATAAATAATGCACTTTAGGAAAACTATAAGTACCATCTTGAAAGAGCCCTAAGCACTGATGGAACCACAAATGTCTGTTATCAAATTCTAATGGTGCTGTTTTGTTATAAAGTGCAGCGCTATCCTTTCAAAGAGACCATTCCAAGAACTCATTAGTTACTTATAAAATAATAAGGCGCTTCTCTGAGTGTTGAACAAAGGGCAATCCCCTCCTTATAGCATCTCTCAGTATGCCCTAATTATGATTTTAAATCTTAAGCATGCAACCATGCTTCCTCAAGGAAGAGCTGATCGAGTATAGAGTAAATCTGAGTGAAGGCCTCAATGAAACATGACTCAAAAAGTAAGCTAATGCATACTCGTTAGCCTCTCACAGTTTTATGTGATCCAACAAGGATGGAGGTTTCTCAAGTGATCATGGACAGAAGGACGTGTATTACTAACATGAATCACTGAAATCATCCCTTCTCATCCCTCCTCTTCTCTCCTTTTCTTTTCATCTCCTGAACCAATGTAGGAAGTACGTGTCATAGTTGTCCCGACTCTGTCCTTGGCTCACCCACCTCTGTGGGTTCTAGCACCATCAGTTAAGTAGTTTTCTCTTTGATTGCTTGTCACTCAGTAGAATCTTTCCAAAAGTGAGACGAATGATATCAAAAGACATCTTGAGTGTTCATCTGTGAATGAAAATTTCTACCACCCTCTCTAAGGTTCAAGGAATAACATAGAGGGAGGAAGAGAAAGAATGTGGAATACAGAAGAAGAGGTGGAGGTAGAATTGCTGTAGAATGGCTGCTAAGATTGCCTGTTCGAGATCACTACAAGGCCCAGTCTTTTAATACCCTGTTATGGCAGGCTCATGGGTCCCCATCCCTCCTTGAGGAATTATTTGTAGTTAATGGTTGATGGGGAAGAAAGAGACATTTTTCTCAGTGGTGTAGCTTCTGCTAATGTGCCCAGGCTCCTGAGAACAATCCCTTACCTCTCTCTCTCTCTCTCTCTCTCTCTCTCTCTCTCTCTCTCTCTCACACACACACACACACACACACACACTGTGAAAATATGACAATAGAAAGGGTGGGAAAAGGAAGGATTAACAGCAGAGGAACACCAGAGATAGTCATAGAGGATAAGAAAAGGGAAGGATTAACAGCAGAGGAACACCAGAGATAGTCATAGAGGATCAGTACGATCGAAATACCTTATATACATGTATGAAGATGTCATAACAAAACTCACTGTTAGTGTATAACTGATACAAATACTTTCCTAAAAAGACCAACATCTGGGACTGGAGAGATGGCTCTGCATTTAAGAGCACCTACTGCTATTACAGTGGACCCAGGTTCAGCTTCTAGCTTGGTGGCTCACAACTGTCTGTAGCTCCAGTTCTAAGGGATAAAATAATACATGAAGGCAAAAAATTCATACATACAAAATATAAATAAATGAATAAATAAATACTTTTTAAAGACCAACATCTTAGCTGAGCATGGTGGTTCACATTTTTAATTGAGCCAAAGCTAGAGGACCTTAAATTCAAAAACCATGTGGGCTATACAGATAAGTCCCAGGCATCAAGGGTTTGAACAGGATAGTAAGATCCTGTTCAAAAACAATAATAGTATGAAAAGACCATATTTACACCATATTATCTTTATACTTATCAGATAGCTGAGTGACCCTGGGCAAGTACTCTCCCTCACAAGGAGGATGGCATGTGCTTTAGTCCTTGCTCCATCTTGCAGGGGCATTTCTGGGGTCTACTATTGATTGGTAGATAATATATGAACAAAGCAGAAACAGCTTTGGAGTTAAGATTTGGTCCCTACACCACGATGTCGATTGGAATCCTCTCCTGTATTCAATAGTGAGTGAAAAAAAAATACTGCTCTCTCCACAATGCAAATGGCTACCCTCCAAATCAGATAGCCTTTTTTGAAAGTTATAACAAAACAAGATGAAGGCACACAAGAAGCCATGTCAGAGTTTAGGATGAATAAAAAATCATGTGCAATGGGGCTAGAGAGACTAAACTGATGCTGAGAATGGATACTGGTCTTGCAGAAGACCCAAGTTCAATTCCCGGCATTCATATTACATAGCTCACAACTGCTTGTAACTCTAACTCCAGCAATCTGATTCTCTCTTTTAGCTTCCTCAGTAACATGCCCACATGTTACACATGTAAGTAAAAACGTGTACAAGAATGGAGTCTACAGGTCAAAATGAACTTATCACTTAACTTTATTAAAGACTTGGATCAGAGTTAAACAGAGCCCTCTAAGGCATCTGTGACACACCATATCAAATTAGGATCGTCTCCAGTCTGTTACTCAGAATGATCCGCCTGCATGGACAAAGAATAATTAATGCCAGAGTTGACTGAAATAGTAATCTGCGGGGTCTCGGGTGACAGCTCAGTTAGTGAAGTGCTTGTCTTGCAAGCTTGAGGGCATGAGCTCAGTCTGCTTGAACCGGCAGCCATGGTGTGTGCCTGTAATTCCAGTGTTGGGAAGACAGAGACAGGAAGATTCCTGGGGACCACTGACAGCCAACTTAACCTATGCAGTTACTGAGAGGCCCTGCCTCAAGAAAAGAGGGTGGATGGCACCTGAGGAGAGAAATAACAATTGAAGTTGTCCTCTGACCTCCTCAAACATGTGCACATACATGTACATACATCACACCAAAATGTGCACACATATATATATACACAATAGTCAGAGTTCTTTGTGTTTGTGTGAGTATATATGCATACAGATATAGCAATCCTGTATGCTATATGCACACATATGTGCACTTTGATGCACACATGTGAACGAGAGGAGGACATTATGTATCCTGTCCTACTGCTCTCTGTTGTACTCCCTTGACACAAAGTCTTTCACTGAACCTAGAGCTAGGCAGGCCAGCAGCCCCAGTGATACTTTTGTCTCTGCCCTCCACAGTACTAGGGTTACAGGCAATGTCTACTTGGATGTCTTAGAAAACCTTGTCCCTGGGGGCCCCAAATACCACAGGAAGAGCATGGGGGACCTTCTACTTGGCATGTGGGAGACCTCTTTCTGGTCCTTGTCTTATTCTTGCAGCATAGAAAAAGCTGTTGTTCAGAAACCCTGTCAGAGTTGCTACTTACTGACAGGGACAGCTGGAAGTGACACTGAAAGCATTCAGAATGTGCTTTCATGAAGGGCTGAAAAGTATTTTAGGTTTTTGTGGGCCAAGGGGCAAAGCCAGGATATTTTGTGAACACACAAATTTACCCTCTGAAACTTTGCTGAACATCCTTGGGTCAGCAGGTACTGGGCCAGATTTGCACAATGTGCTGTGTTTGCCACTCCCTGGAGTAGTGGACCAAGAACAAGACTTCAGGTCAGAAGAATGCAGCTGGATTCTTCTTCAGTCACCTTACCATATAACTTTAGCAGTCTTACCCAGAGCAGAAGACCCTATTGGACATCCCATCCACAAATGGGGCTCATCTGAGGGCTAAAGAGTGCTTGCCTTGCATAAATTGATGACCTGAGTTTCAACCCAAAATCTGCATTTAAAAAAATGTCAGATGTCATAGTGCATGAGTGTAATGCCAGCACTGGGGAGGTGGAGGCAGATTAATCCTCTGGGTTGGATGGCCAGGCAGCCTAGTAACTTACTTGGTGAGCTTCAGGACAGTAAGAAACTTGTCACAAACAAAAACAGGTGGACGGTGCCCGAGGAATGACACACAAGAATATTGTCTAGCTCCCATAAACACGTGCATATACATATGAACATGCACACATGCACATATGGGGAGGAGGAAAGGGAAGGGGAGGGGTGGGAAGGGGAAGAGAGGAAGAGATGAGACATAGAACCCGAAGCGCTACTCTAACTCCACAATCATGGTATTCAGTGCTGGCCTATGGTATAAAGTAAGGGGACAGGAAAGGTGGCTTTACCAGAGGCATAGACCAACATGCATTATGCATCAGTACCAAAGGTCCCTTTCACGGGGACACAGTTCCTCTGAGTTAAGTAAACTGGAGCTCAAGCCACATGAACCAGAAATGCCTAAGCTCAGATGCTCAGGCAGCACTGCAATGGCCTCTTTCGGTGTCTGAGTCTCAGTAAGTGATTTTCCAGGACTCATTGACCTAGGAAAGTCATTCCAAGGCATGATGGATATTCTGCAATTCTTGAAATAGGTACACAATAGAGATAAGTCCTGATCAAGTACCAGCAGTCCCTATCCCAAGAAACATCGTAACTGAGGCCCATTGGTATCCCCAGAATCCAAGAACAGGGAAGGGGAGAGCATCATAATGAGGATCCCGCAAACCCTCATCTAATATTAAAGAGATTTGCTAGGATCAAACGATAATCACATGAAAACCTTTTGCCTGCAAGCATATGCTCAAAATCTGTCAGTTTAGTTACAGATCTGTCCTTAGATGCCTCCAAAGTGTGAAGTCCTTTTAAAATGTCTGTACTTGAAGTGCGTAGTGTGACACAGACAAATCTGAAGACCCAGCACACACACCTTTGAAGCATGCCACTCACATCAAGAAATGGAATGCTTGGATCATTATAGAGATTCCCAAACTCCTTTCTTACCCCCACCCCAGAGGCAGCCACCGTCCCAAACTCTCCATGGAATGCTGCCTTTCCTGAATTTTTCACCAATGCAAGGACACAGTATATGCACATGTCTGCTTCTTTTGCTCAACATATTCTTAATATTCAGCTGTGTCTCTCATACAAGCAGTTCCCCTCTTTCCCTTTTTTCTACATTATGACATAGATCTTCCTTTAGTTTGTAAGAGCTTTTTTGGTTTTGTTTGTTTGTTTGTTTTGTTTTTCCGAGACAGGGTTTCTCTGAGTAGCCCTGGCTGTCCTGGAACTCACTTTGTAGACCAGGCTGGCCTTGAACTCAGAAATCCACCTCCCTCTGCCTGCGAAGTGCTGGGATTAAAGGCGTGCGCCACCACACCCGGCTTGTAAGAGCCTTTTTTTTTTTTTTTTTTTTTTTTTTTTTTTTTTTTTTTTTTTTTTTTTTAATTTTATTTTTTTTATTTATTATATGTAAGTACACTGTAGCTGTCTTCAGACACTCCAGAAGAGGTCGCCAGATCTCGTTACGGATGGTTGTGAGCCACCATGTGGATGCTGGGATTTGAACTTATCACCTTCGGAAGAGCAGTCCGGTGCTCTTACCCGCTGAGCCATCTCACCAGCCCTTGTAAGAGCTTTTTAATCCCACAGTGATAACAGGAGCTGGATTGAACTGCCTCACCCCTGGTGTGATTTCTGGTCTTGATTTCTGTACTAACTTCTCTCCCACACTTTGGGAGTTAAAAAGTCAATAACCAGACTGTCATTCCCAACATGGACAAGGTTTTGGGGGGAGAAAGGCTTCTGTTAGCTAACATTTATTACTCTATTTGTCTTCAAATCAAGTCTGCTCGATTCATATTTAACCATTTTATTTACATAGAAAGCAGAAGGAAAGACTAGATAAGCTTTCCACCTCCGGAGTCTGGGTGGTGCTTTAAGATGAAAGGTACACACTCTGCCCGTAAGATGTGGAGCATGAGAGGGAGGGGTCCACTTAGTGCTCTCCTGGCCTCTTGCCATTCTCTGAACACTTAAGATACATATTTTTTTTTTTTTTTTTTTGGTTTGGTTTTTCGAGACAGGGTTTCTCTGTGTTCTTCCCCTGGCTGTCCTGGAACTCACTCTGTAGACCAGGCTGGCCTCGAACTCAGAAATCCGCCTGCCTCTGCCTCCCGAGTGCTGGGATTAAAGGCGTGTGCCACCACGCCCGGCGGATACATATATTTTTAAAGGCAACTGTTCTAACATTTAAGCCAAGTTTCCTCTTGCTAATAAGTCTTTTCTTGCTTTCAACTAAAAAAAAAACAAAAAACAGATTGGGAATAGAGGAAGACATATCTTGTCCACAGTTTCATCTCATTAATCATCGAGGAAACCGTTGATATGTCCTTGAATATCATTGTTGGTGCCAAGGAACAACAGCAACAAAAATATGATATTTGAAGTCTGAACTGATTGAGAAATCCTACAGATATTCAGGGCAAGACAAAGTGTCTTGAAACTGGTGGCACTAACCTGGTAATATCTCTTGCTGGAGTTATCTGCACACCCCAAAGATATCAAAGTACCCACAGGGAGTGGTGCCTGTCAGCAGTGCATAGGTGAGACCCTGAGACATTTCTTCTATTATTACTGATACCATATAAAGCTGATTCTGAAGAACTTGGAAAAGGGGAAAATGATAAGTCTTTATCATCACTACCCCTCAGTCTTGAATCACCACAATCTGTTGAGGTTTGGTTTTGCTGTGTATTGTAATGCTAAGTGCGGCCCCCAAGACCTGGAGTCTGTACATTAGACCTGTGACCCTGCCCCCCAAGTTATTTCTGATTGGTAAATAAAGATGCCAACAACCAACAGCTGCGCAGAAGAGACATAGGTGGGGCTTGTTTCCTGGGCTTGGGGTCAGAGGAGAACCTTGAGGAGAAGGTGCAGGAGAAGGAAGAAGAAGCTGCCATGGGTTAGGTGAGCCATAAAAACATGGCCCTGAGGACTGGCCACAGGGAGTTAAGAGCAGTCCAGGTGAAACATAGTAAGTAATCATTTGGGGTTCAATTAATATGGAGGATGACCTGGCCCTGAGTTCAAGACCAGCCTAGACTATATACAAAGACATTCCTGGTCAGCCTGGGCTGCAAAATGTGAACATACCTTTAAATTTTTTTAATGAAGAAAAGAAAATTCTCAACTATGCCTCAACCTTAATCTAACTTCAGTTTTTTTGTTTTTTGTTTTTGTTTTTGTTTTGTTTTTTAAAGTGTATCACCCACAGAAAAGGTAAAGTTGATGGTGGATGTTCTTTTTTGAAATGCTCAGATCATACTCAATAAATATATGTGCTCATGAATATGCAAATAATCTATATAAAGTCTACTGACTTGTAAGAAAAGTCTTGAATTGCCTCTTGGTGTTCTAGGAATCCAGCATTTCTCTCTGTGCAAATATCACACTCCTACTTGGGCACACCAAATGGAGACTTGGCTCCTCTAGAAGCATCTGTTTGCTAAGAAGAACAAAGCCCACTCTCTGAAAAATGGCCCTAACTGTATGGTTTTCCAAATGCATCTTCCCTTAAAAGTGACTTGGGAGGAATGTAATGTAGATGATGCAGCCTCGTGGTACCGTGTGGGGCTGGACTGGTGCCATGTTACATGGCTGTGTTTTACAAAACCCAAAGGCTCACAGTGAGGGTCGGGCAGAACACAAAGAAAGGAAGAGCAGACGCTGCCTAGAGAGAGGATGTCAAGACAGGGGATGGTACCGGAGAGTGTAATTTAATGCCTTTTTAAAATTTTATGTGAGTCTCTTGTTTTTCTCCTTGTCATCTGTGTTCTGAAGATAGAGAGTAAATCAGTGGCTTAATGACATTTGCAGAAAAAAATTACTGTAACCCAGTGTACCTGAAAGCTTATAATTTTCCTGGCCAGCCGTCTTGAGGTTTATTCCTTTCATTGCATTAAAAATGGAGACTAATTAAGGCAACTGGGGCTAGAGTGGGCCAAACTGGATTTTTCTTATGGCTTTGCCTTTGTCTCACAGGGTGATGTCATTAAACACCCGGGCTATGAAATGTGAAGGACAGCCTGTTTCCACCGCAGTGTAGATCATGAAAGAATGTAAAGGTAATAGACCACAGAGTGCCATAAAGCTTTAAGGAGTTACAATTTAAAAAAAAAAATCTCTGCTGAGGCCATGCAGAACACGGGACGTGGGGAGGGGTTCTTTACTTTGTAAACAGACCTCAAGAAGGGGAGGAGCAGGTGGGCGGGAGCAGGTGGGCGGGAGCAGGTGGGCGGGAGAAGATGCTTTGCCAGCACCATACACAGAGGCATTCTGCAGATGGTTTCATCTGGGTGCCTTCCGAGTGGCCAGCCATCATTCCTAGCTGTCATTATAGAATATGGACGTCAATATAGGGCACTAGGGTTGTCAAACTGCACACCTACTTGGCCGACTTACCCGGTCCAGGCGGCTTTTGAATCACCAGTTTATATTTTATGATCATTTTAATATACATTTACGACTAAGAAACCCCTAGTGTGCTTTCAAAGTAACAATATATTCATTAAATATGCTTACTTCATCTGTTTTCATGGGCACTGGGATTTTTTTTTTCTTTTTTGAGAATCTTTTTTTTTCTTTTTTTTTTTTAATTTTTTTTCTCTCTTTATTAGATATTTTCTTCATTTACATTTCACATGTTATCCAGAAATTTTCCCTTACCCTCCCGCGTCCCCGCCCTGCTCCCCTACCCACCCCCTCCCACATAATGGCCCTGGCATTCCCCTGTTCTGGGGCATATAGAGTCTGTATGACCAAGGGGCCTCTCCTCCCAATGANGGGGATATTTGATTCTCTGGTGTCCACCTTCTTGAGTTCTTTATATATATTGGATATCAGTCCCCTATCCGATTTAGGATTGGTAAAGATCCTTTCCCAATCTGTTGGTGGCCCTTTTGTCTTGTTGACAGTATCTTTTGCCTTACAGAAGCTTTGCAACTTTATGAGGTCCCATTTGTCAATTCTCGCTCTTACAGCAGGGCACTGGGATTTGAGGAGTTAAGAGATATAGTCCACTAACAAAATGTGACTGATAATGATGGTTAAATTTTGTTTGTTTGTCTTTTTTTTTTTTTTACTTATTCACTTTACATCCCACTCACTGTCCCCTCCTAGTCACCCCTCCCACAACCCTGCCCCCATCCCCCACTCCCTTGTCTTCTGAGCAGGTGGAGGCCCCCCTGAATATCCCCCCCCACACACACACACTCTGGCACTTCAAATCTCTGTGAGACTAGGCACTTCCTCTCCCACTGAGGCCAGACAAGGCAGCCCAGCTAGAAGAACATATCCCACATACAGGCAACAGCTTTTGGGATAACCCCTGTTCCATTCATTCAGGACCCATATGAGGACCAATCTGAACATCTGCTACATATGTGCAGGGAGGCCTATGTCCAGCCCATGTATATTCTTTGGTTGGTAGTTCAAACTCTGAGAGCCCCAAGGGTCCAGGTTAGTCGCTTCTGTTGGTCTTCCTGTGGAGTTTCTACCTCCTTAGGGGCTGTAGTCCTTCCTCTTATTCCATAAGAGTTCCCAAGCTCCATCCAGTTTTTATTCTTTTCTTTTCTTTTCTTTTCTTTTCTTTTCTTTTCTTTTCTTTTCTTTCTTTCTTTCTTTCTTTCTTTCTTTCTTTCTTTCTTTCTTTTTTCTTTTTCTTTTCCTGACAATGAGAGTCTGGGAGTCTCTGACTCTTTTGCCTGCTTTTGGGACCCCTTTCCTCCGACTGGGTTGCCTTGCCTAGCCTTAATATGAAGGTTTCTTTCAGGTCTTATTGTATCTCATGCTCTATTCAGTGACATCCCTGGGAGGCATGCTCTTTCCTGGAGGAAGATGGATGGGGTGGATCTCGGGGAGAGGAGAAATGGGAAGGGGACTTGGAGGGGTGGAGGGAGGGGAAGCTGTAGTTGGGATGTATTGTATGAGAGAAGAATAATTTTTTTTAATCAATTATACATAATAATAATAAGGTCAATTACAACATTTTATACATGTATGTAATATACTTAAACAGTTTCTCTCTCTTTCTCTATCTCTGTGTGTGTGTGTGTGTGTGTGTGTGTGTGTGTGTGTGTGTGTGAAGTTTAAGGGCAATAACCTTGAAGGAGGGATAACATCCAGAAAAGAACAAGATTCTGGGAAGTATAATGAGGCGTTGTACAAGCCTTGTATGGTCTCAGATGCTAAGCTAAAGATTTTAAACCTTTTTTATTATTATTATTTAAAAAACATTTATTGAGATATCATTGACACAGAAAGAAAGCTGTACAAATTTAATATATACATCTTAGTGAAACTGGGCATACTTAAATACCATGACACTTAGCACTACAACCAAGTCTACAAACATCCATTAATTTGTTTTTATAGACAGTGGGGGGTATGAAAAGCTCAAAGCAAGGGGCTTGTATTATCCAAGGCTATTTTATCATAAGCGACAGGGAAGCCAGCTCACCCTGGCTTAAACAGTCAAGCAAGTCTCTTGGCTTCCATAATAGAAATGTCTGCATAGGTGCTGGCCTCAAAGAAAGCTTGATCTGGCAGGCCCAAACAAGGATGCAGAAAGCTGGAAGTCCAAGGTCTTGGTTGCTGTCTGTCTTAACTGCATCCTCAGTTACCACATAGTTCCTCCTTCCTGTCTGCAGCAATTCCAGGCCCAACGTCTCCTCTTCTTCAGAGGAAGAATGAGTTGTGATGTTGTTTTGTTTGGCTTGGGTTTTGCACTTGTGGAAGAAGGCAGAAGTATGCTTTCCTGACAAATGCCCTTTGTGTCTCCAGGGCTAACATTGGGTTACTAGTTAGGTTGACTGAAAATCCAGATTTTTATTGGCCACCATAGCCTACCTTTGGAGCAGGAGGTAGGACAAATTCTGCCCCCCAGCTCCCAACATCAGCTTGCATAATGAAAGAGATTTCCTGAGAGGATTTTAAAGTGCTGCCAGCAGAGAAGAACTCTTGGGTGGTCAAGGAACAAATATCCACTAGTGGAAATAAAACTCCAAAATAATTACAAAGGTAGGTTTATGTGAAAGTTAGGGCTCTTTCATTTGACCAAAGAAGAGTAAACTATCCGATCAGCCATTTTTTCAGCTTCCTGTTAACTGTGCACAGGTTTCAGGCTTTCTGTTTCAGGATCCTCAGTCATCTTGTTTATAAAACCCAGGGTCATTTTCTCAAACAAAAAGAGTTCTTGAACTTGACAACAAAGGAATTTTTCTCCTGGAGATGCTAGTGTTTTTACAGAAGTCCTATTTGCAGGTCCCAAGCTCATTTTACACTGACCAGCCAGGAGAAGGCAGTAGGTGTTCAGAATTCATGAGGAAAACGTGACCAGTTTGGAGGTGGACTGTCTTTGTGTGTGTGTGTGTGTGTGTGTGTGTGTGTGTGTGTGTGCGTGCGTGCGTGCGTGCGTGCGTGCGTGCGTGCGTGTGTGTGTGTGTGTGTGTGTGTGTGTGTGTGTTTTATCTTGAGCTTTCAGTTGCCACAAAAGCAGATTTTTACATGACTTAATGGGAAAGAAAGCAGTTACATAGTCATTCTCTATAGAAGTGCATATTGTCCCCTGTGTGGCTCCAATTGCTGCAGACCGGAACCCAATGTTAACTAGAAACTATCTGGCATGCCCAACCACCCTTCCAGATGCTTGGCTTCCTTCAGGGGAGTCACAAATTGTCCTTGTCATTTACAGTTCAACACCGAAGATGCAACTGTGAAAGCTTAGAGTCTATGTTGATCATTTTCTGGAGGAGAGGGGGTATGATACCCCCACCTGGCTTCCAACACAAGAGGCTCAACTTGGTCCTCTGCCTGTGTACCAGTGCCCTAGCAAATGAATGGTGTCAAACTGGATGGATTGGAAGAAATCCGCCAATGAGAAAGGCTTGATGGAGGGAATATACCAAGTTCCCCAAAAGCAAACAGGGCTGGAGTCAGTCCATTATAAAGTACATCTGAGCTTAATGTGATTCTCTAACCCTACAAGGGTCCTCTGTATACCCCGAAAGCTTGCAGTTCATGGTAACAGGCTGAACCCTAATGCCTCTTGTCTGGAAAGAAAAAATACAAGTTCATACCAGAAACAGAAAGAAAGCAAAGCAGGTCACCCACTTCTAGCTTGAGTTTATCTGTGCACAGGCAGCAACTGCTCTGTGAGTGTGCTATGCTGAGTGCTCTCCTCGGAATGGAGGAGTGTTGCTGATGCTAAGCCTCTAGCTTTCAGTGAAAGCAGCACTCGCCCTCCTTACCCAAGTAAACAGCATCCCTTTCTGAAACGCAGCAACTGGCAGTGCATTCCACCGAAATAACATTACATTGTCTGAAAAGACCTGATACAGACGCAAAGTGACATGAAGTGAAAAATGGTGAGTCGTTTGTAGTGAGATAAATGAGCTTTAGGTAAGAGGAGACAAGCCTGGGAACTGCAGGAAGCCAGGAGGACAGGGAGGGGGTCTCTGAAAGGTACTAGGAATATTTAGGCCAGTACCAACACTCTGGGCATGAAATACATATGGGTGTTCCTTCTGCTATTGCTGGGATTAAGGATGTGGGCTTGGACCTGTTTTTCCTCTTCCTTTTCCTTACCTCCTCCTTCTAAATTATTTGTTTGGTAGTTTGAGTTTTTCCAGAGTAGTTTCTAAAGTATTTGAAACACAAAAGAAGTATGAACAATTCTAACTCGGCTTTCTGAAAGCTCACAGAACAATTCATGTTGAGAACATGGCTCATAAAGAGTCTGAACATATCTTTGTATTTCGGAAGCACCATCTTTACGTTGGAGTGTGCATGAAGGGGTGTGCAGCTGAGTGTTGATGTGCGGGTGTGTCCTTACAAGTGTGTGTGAATGTGTGGGTGGGGGCAAGAGGCCAACTTTGGGTGTCATTCCTAGGTGCCATCTCCTTTGTTTTCTGAGACAGGATATCACCCTGGGACCTGGACCTTGCCAATTAGGCTGGCCCTCAAGCCCTTATACTCCCTAGGTTGCCCCTTAAGCCCTAGGACCCGCCTTTCTCTGCCTCAACAGATTTTTACATAGGTGCTGAGGATTGAACTCAGGCCCTTATGCTTTTTAAAGAAGTACTTTAATGACGAAGCCAGTTCCTCAACTCTTCATTTGTTTATTAGATTTTACTCTATTTCTAGGCTGGACTCAAACTCATAGTCCTCTCATCTTCACCTTCTGAGTACTGGGATTATGGAACACCATGACGCCAAGTTTTATGCCTCTCTATCATTACAGTCCCTGTGCACACAACAGTAAGCAAGGTTCTGCAGCTCCTGCTGGAATCAGTGTCTTCAGCTGACCCCTCCCCACTCTCGGTTCTAATCAGTGTCTTACTTAGAGTTTTACTGTTGTGAACAGACACCATAACTCAGGAAACTCTTATAAGGACAACATTTAATAGGGGCTGGCTTACTGGTTCTGAGGTTGAATCCATTACCAATATGGCTTGAAACATGGCAGCACCCAGGCAGGCATGATTGTGGAGAAAAAGCCAAGAGTTCTACATCTTGACCCGAAGGCAGTCAGAAGACTGACTCTCATGTGGTTAGGCACAGGGTCTCATTGCCCACCCCCACAGTGACACACTTCCTACAACAAAGCCACACCTACTCCAACAAGGCCACACCTCCTAATAGTGCCAAGCATATTCAAACCACCCCAGTCAGTAAAAATAAGATTTGGGTACTTACTTCGTCTGGGGGTTTGTATCGTATTCCCAAGTTTATTTCTTAATTTTTTAGAGTTTTTTTTTAATAGGTGTATGTATATTTGTGTGGGGCTTCATGAGTTTATGTATATCACACACATATGGGTGTCCTTTGAGACTCTAAGAAAGCACCACATCCCCTGGACTTAAAGTTATAAGTGGTTGTGAGCATGGGTATTGGGAACCAAACCCTGGCTACTGCTAGAACAGTAAGTACCCTTAACCACTAAATCACTGCTCACCCAAACTTTGGACTATTTACCAACTCTGGTAAGAAAAGTATTGGTGTCTATTTGGCTCTCGTCCAGCTCTTCCTTCTGCCCCCACTGTTTAGCAGTTAGATGAGAAATATCCGGTCTTTGATTATCCTTCTAAATATAATATAATTGACAGCAGACCTCCGTATCTCTGAGTTCTGCATTCATGAATCAATCACCTATGAACTGAAAAGTTTAGAAAAAAATTGCATGCATGCTGAAATGGATAGTCATATTATTTTTCTGCTGTTCTCTGAGCAGTACAACTAGTATTCATATAGAACCTGAGCCATGTCAAGTATTATAAGTCATCTGGAGATGGTTTAAATTGTAAGGTGTATGCAGAGTTTATGCACAAAATGCATCCCATTTTGTATATGAGACAGAACTCTATGGGCTTTAGTGTCCTCAGGAAGGTCCTGGAGTTAACCCCCCTCTCAAGACTAAGGACAATTATATTCTACTTAATTTAGAGGGAAGGGAGCTTAGAAACACTATCTCATTACACTATCCATATTGACTCTGAATTAGTAATTGTCCTGCATTAGCTTGGACATTCCATGATCTCACCAAACAGCACTACCTGCCAGGTCAAATACATGAATCTACAGGGGACATTTCTCATTCAAACCCCAACAAACAACCTAATCAAAAGATGGGCTATGGCCCTGAGAAGAGAATTCTAAAAAGAAGTAAAAATGACTAAGAAATATCTTTCGAGTTGTTCAACATAACATCCTTAGCAACTCTAGAAATTTGTATTAAAGCTATGTTGAGATTTCACCTTCCCCAAGGCAGAATGATTGAGAGCAAGAAACAGTTGATGCCAAACACTGACTGGGGAGAGTGTGGAGAAAGGGGAACCCTCATACACTCTTTGTGGAATTACAAACTGATGCAGTCACCCTGGAAACCAGTGTGTAGAATTCAAAAGTTCTTTGGGTATATGCTAGCAGCATATACCTCAGCATATACCCAAAGAACTCAATAGCCTAGGCCACAGATACTTGCTCAGCCATGTTCATATATGTATAACCATCCTACTGGGATAGTAACAATAGACATGTTAAAGTGGAGGGGAGAAAGCCATGAAGCTTCAACTCTATACAAAGAACTATAGACAACTAAATAATGCTGAGCATAAGAAAAACAGTCTTCCCCAAGGAAGAGCATACCTACTGAGTATCTAATACCAAATGGTCAGTCTGAAAAACATACATACAAGTAACATTATACGGATTGAGCAGGTTATATTTAGGAAAAGATAGGTATAGACATATATGCAAATAATAACTATTAGTAAAAGAGAAAGAGGCCGTGGGTTTGAAAGAGTACATGGAGAAGTATAATGGAGGGCTTGCAGGGAGGAAAGGGAAGGGGTAGATGATGGAATTGTATTATAATCTCAAAAATAGAAAAAAATGGAAAAAAATTGTACTATGAAAATAGGTACAACTATTATGTGGCAACTAAACAGAAAATGGTGTATCTTTTACAAAATGTAGCAAGAAAGAGTGTCCTAGTTACTCTCTCCTTGTTATGATAAAATACTGAGGAAAGTGACTCTAGGAAGGAAGGGGTTAATTTGGCTCACAGTTCTAGGATGCTGTCCATTCTGGTGAGGAAGGCGTGGCAACTAACCACATGCACCTGCATTTAGAAAGCCACACACAGTTAAAGTAGGTCTTCCCACCTCAATTAACCCAGAACAGCTAACCCCTAACAGGCTGTACAGAGCCCTGTCTTACAGGTAATTCTAGATTTTGCCAAGTTGACAATCACAGTTAGCCATCACAGATGGTTGATCTTGGGTGTCAACTTGACCACATCTGCAATCAATTAAAAACCAAGGAAGTGAGAGAGGGCAGGGGAGAAAGAGAGGAAGAAGAAGAGAGAAGAAAAGGATGGAAGATAAAGAAAAGAATAATTTTTTAAAAAAGAATTAACCACAGAAGCCTGATATGCTAGTACATGCCTGTAAGTTCAGCTACTCAGGAGGCTGAGGCAAGAGGATCATAAATTCAAGATCATTCAAGGCAACTCATTGAGTCTGTCTCTATCTTTTTTCCTTCCTTCCTTCCTTCCTTCCTTCCTTCCTTCCTTCCTTCCTTCCTTCCTTCCCTCTCCCTCTCCTTCTCTCTCTCCCTCCTACCCTTCCCTTCCCATCCTTCCTTCCTCCCTCCATCTCTTCCTTTGGCAGTGTCTTGCTATGTAGCCCTTGTTCTCCTAGAACTGAAGGCACAGCCTGAACCTCCCACATGCTGGGCGAATAGGTGTGCATGTCCATGCCTGGCTTGGCCTGACTTGCCATCTCCTTCCCCAACTCTATTTGGAGGGAACACAAGCTTTTGGAGACCACAGGATAAAGAGACATAAGCAGAGGACAGTTTTCTTTTGATCCTGCCCCGAGAAGCCATCTGGTGACTGACTGTCCTGTGCTCTCAGGAACAGCCTGAAATGCCTGCTGCTGGTGAGTGAACAGGCAAATCTGAGTCAAGATCAATGTCACTTAGTGAATTAGTGACAGAGACAGGAACAGAATCCGGACTTTCTAACTTGGAGATTCCCCCCTTTTATGTTTAAATGGCTCTTTCTATTTTAATCCAGCTGTGCCATGTTAATAAGGTTTTGAGGAGACACAGATTTTGATATGTACCTCGGCTATTTGTTGTCTGTTTAATAAGTTTTGTTTGTTCTCCAGATGTCCATTATCTGGCAGCCTATAATCATATACAATTGTTTATACCACTTACCGTTTGCTTTCAAGTCATGCCAAGAAGGGTTTGGTGTAAACTAGCTGTCTGCGACAGCCACACTAAGCTAAGCCTTTAAAAGGGTCTATTCAAGCCTATATAAATAAACACAGCAATATGGAAAGTAGCCCTGTGGACATTTACAGCACTGTGGGGCAGCTGGGAAACAGGCAGACTTCCCCCCACTGTGGTTTGGATTCTCCTTTAAAAGACCATTTTATTTTTCTTAAATTCTATGTCAATTTTTCCCCCATTGGTGTATTCATAGTACTGTGTCACATAAGGACATTTTCATACAAGGACGTGAGAGAAGTTAAGCATGCAGCCCTTGTCATAGTTGTGGGAGAGTTATTCTTGTTTTAGCTCAAACTCACTGTCTTATTCATTCTCCTCTCACCCTTATACACTCCAGGAAAATCCCTTCAGATGCAACCAGTTACAAGCAGGTGGTTAGCAAACCCTCACCCTGGGTTTGACTTCCAGACAAAATGATCAAAACTAAATTGCATCTATGCTCATTAAAAGGCCATCAGGCAGGCCAGGACCACTGCAGAACCACAGATGGTTAGGTCATTTTTGACTAGTAAATATGATCAGAAGTCATCCTTCAATGAGCTGCTTAGCTATATGAAAGAAACCACAGTCCAAGAAAGCAGAATTTCCTAACCCCCAAATAATCGGCACATTTCCTCTGTGCAAAATAATTCAATACTAATTTTTCTCTGGAGGTGGCAGAGGTTCAATGACATAATCTGTGGCATTTGTATATGCAGGTGCTGTGGAAAACAGCTGGTATCATTTCAATTTAGACAGTGTCTTTCACTGATCTGGAACTCAGCATATAGTCCAGGTTGTCTAGCCAATGGATTTTAGGACTTCACTGGTCCTGCCTTTTACACACTGGGATCACAGGTGAGTGCAAATGTCTCCATACTTACAAAGCATGCACTTTTCTTCTTGAGTTCCCCTCTCCAGACTGTGATATGATCTTTGCATATGAAAATAATATTAATTGTGTATTAAGAGAGTTTTAGGACTAGATTGAGTAAAAGTGAGAGTTTCCTTTATTAGATGTTTATCAACTCATAACTGTGCACCCACGAACATCACCAAAATGTCATGGGCCAGAATAAGAGGTTCATAAACATAGGAGAAGCTCTCACCTTTGCTCTTGATGATTAGTGGATTATCACTACATTAATAATTAGAGGCTTAAGAAATGGCTCAGTGATGAAGAGAGCTGTTCTTGCAGTTCCCAACATCCCCATGGAGGCTCACAACTACCTGTAACTCTAGTTACAAGGGATTTGGTGCACTTTTTCTAGTCTCTGTGGGCATCAAGCATGCATGTAGCATACAGACATACATGAAGGCAAACACTCATAGACATAAAATAAATAATTTTTAAAAGATTTATTTATTTATATATATGTGAGTACACTGTTGCTGTCTTCAGACACACCAGAAGAGGGCATTGGATCCCATTACAGATGGTTGTGAGCCACCATGTGGTTTCTGGGAATTGAACTCAGGACTGTTGGAAGAGCAGACAGTTCTATTAACCACTGAGTCATCTCTCCAGCTCCAAAATTAATGATTTTTAAAATGAGTAACATAGGTGATTTTGTCTTATGGATATATTCATATTGGCCCCCTCAGCAAGCAGTCTTCCACTGCCCTATAGATTTTTCATTATTTCTTGTTGTTTGTATGTTTGTTTTATGCAGTGATGGGGATTGAACCCATAGCTAGGCAATGTTCTACTACTGAGCCACCCCCTTAGCCCTTTGCTCTGCTCCCTCCCCATACCACCCCACCACACCCTTGCCATGGGTGGTTCTACCCCCACCTTTATTCATAGGTGATCTTTTTTTCTGCTTTGAATTTCACCTACTTAAGTGTAAACTGTTTTGTTCCACAAAGCCTTGAGGACGTGGAAGTCTGGCTTCTTATACTATACTGTTTTCATATACAAGGTTATGTCACAGGCTGAGAGTGGGGCTTGCATAGGTGTTGCAAATGTGAAGTCACTTGCACAAACCTGTGATCCCAGCGTGGAGAAGTAGGGACAGGAGGAGCCCTGGGGCCCATTGCCCAGCCAACCTAGCCTATTGATCTTTGTATCTTTAGAAAGACACATGTGCAATAAACATCTGTTGGATCCATAAATGAATACATGAGCAACATTGTTACTTCCTTAAAACAAAATGGCAACACGTAAGTGTTACAACAGAAATGTATCTTTGCAATTGAGAACCAAAGAATACTACAAACTCATACAGCACAACAAACCCCATACAGATTTATTGGGATGAAAGAACCCTAGAACTTCTGCTAGGGTGAGAAGCTGCAGCGAATTGAGCAGAAGACTGGTTATATAAGTTTTCTTGGGAGGAGGGCGGTGGAGCTTTCCAGAGTGGGGATTGGTGGGTTTTCAAGTTCAAAGCTTGACCTTTTTACTCTGTAAGGTGTGACAGGAGGAGGTAGGGTGCTATTAGGGCAGTTGGAGTGTTCTGTGGGTGGAACCTGGTGGGTCATGTTCCTCAGGGAAGGGGCCTGGTCACTTGTGTGCCTCAGACGCTTATGCAATGTACTTCTATTCCTATGGATTGTTTGAATTTGGCTCCTTTTAAGTGGCACCAGAATGGTGTTCAAATTTGCTTGTGGTATTTAATTAATGCCATCAGGGTTTGGATTAGCTAAAATCCTGTGAGGTCATCTTTGTTCCATGCAATAAATTTTATTTAAAGTGATTTTTGGGGAGTGGAAATTATTGTTGATTTTGGAGTGTGTGTGTGATCAGGCTATTGTGGTTATATTTAAAGGGGAGTCCTTGGATGCTAAAAAGCAGGCTGAAATAAGAGCTAAAATTAGATGGTATGTTGAAATAGCTTGAGAATAACTTGGGAGAGTTAAGGAATGAGACTATGGGTAAAAAGAGAAAGGCCATGCGTTGGTTGTTGTTGATTCTGGATGCTGGGCACATAGAGCTTCATTAAGCCATACCCTCTGCCACTTCCTCTCTATACATTTTCCCACAATAATACTAAAAACCAAGTTGTGTTTTCAGGAACTCTAATGCAAGAGCCACACCAGACCAACAAACATGGAACCACAGAGTCAGCACCCCCAGAGCACAGGAACTGTGCCCTGAGCCCTGAGAACAATGGAGCACACTGGTTTCATTTCTGGTGATCACACTGCAATTGTGACCACATTGTTTAACTGGGATTTGTTGTAACTGCCCATAACAGACCTAGAGAACTGTGACACAGGACTGTTGGCTGTTCATTCATTACAAAGGCCGCTCCTGTGCCTTTGTAAACTTTGTATGTTACATTACAAGGCACAGTAGCGGCCACATCCCCCCCACCNACCCCACCCCACCCCATCTAAGGAGCTCCATCAGTCAGGCCCCAGCCAGAAGACTTCCCTAATGTCCTGTGTTCTGATGGCTATAACAGCCATTTCAGCCCTTCAAGGTGGGAAAGTGGCCAGGTATCCCCTCCCCCCACTTCCCTAATGGCCTAACTGCTATAACTGCTATTCCCAGCCTCAAGGCAGGAGTATGGCCAGGCCTACTCTCAAAAAAAAAAAAAAAAAAATCCCACCAATCCTTGAGTTTGCACCAAGATCAGGCCACATAATCCCTCTAGTCACAGGCCACTCTGGAAAGCTCCACCCCCACTCCCAAGAAACTCCATATATAAACCCTGCATCTTGCCCAGTTCTCTGCTCCTTTCCTGAGCAGAGGCAGCCACCCTCCAGGGTTTTTTTCCTCCTAATAAATCTCTTGTGTGAGGTCTGTGGTGTGATGTGACTTAGTTGTGTTCCTTGGCTCCTGACAGACAGGATACCTGTCCTATGCAAGCTGTATCACTTACAAGGACCACACCACAGCAGCATCTTGAGAACAACTGTGGGCCTCCTTCACTGGTATAAGTAAACAAAACCTTTCTAGCCCTCTTCCTGCCTAGTGCTTCATTCCAGCAATTTCTATGAGTCTCAGTATTCCTTGGGTAAGGCTGCTGGGTAAATATATAAGCTTTCAAATTAAATCTGAATTTCAAAAACACAACAGACACTTTTGAATACACCTCAAATATCATAGGGAAGAAATTTCACACCTTTTATTTCCACGTGCAGAAACTGACCACCTTGTTCTTGGAGCTCTGAGATGTTGAGAACCACAACAGGTTAGTCAATTAATAAGGGGTATTTTCCATATTTATCTGATTCAATCTTATTGAAATTCTTATTTAGCTTTCTTCACAAGAGAAAAGGGCTCAATTTTACTGAGGAAAACAACTCTACTAAAATACTTGTATTTACAAGACTTTTTTTTTAATAAAAATAAAATATACATTGTGAGAGATGTTAAAAAGTTGGGTTTTTTTTGTTTTTTGGGGTTTGTTTGTTTGTTTGTTTAAAAAAGCAGCTGGCACCTGCCACCCTGACTCCTAACCTTCATTGTTGTTTAACCATTTGTGATTTTTGAGACAGGGTCTCAATCTACAGCCTAAATGGGTAGAATCTCTTAGGCCTTCCTGCCTCTACCTAAGTACGGGAGTCAGAGCTTTGTGCCACGTCGCCTTCCAGCTACCTAGCAAAGTAAGAGTCATCAAACTTAAGAGTAGACTAGCTTGGTCACAATTTTCCAATCTGAGATGCTGTGTCTCGAGATGATGCGGTTTGCTTAGTGACTTTTCAGTCTCCCATTCCTATCAGCAGTGTTAATGAATTCGGTGTTCCTGCTGAGGTGTCTGTCTCATAGCAGAGCCCAGTAAGGCCCCCTGATGATTATATTCTTATTTTTTTTTAAAGATTTATTTACTTATTATATCTAAGTACACTGTAGCTGTCTTCAGACACCCCAGAAGAGGGTATCAGATCTTGTTATGGATGGTTGTGAGCCACCATGTGGTTGCTGGGAATTGAACTCAGGACCTTTGGAAGAGCAGTCAATGCTCTTAACCACTGAGCCATCTCTCCAGCCCTTTTTATTCATTTTTAAGAATTAAGAATTTCAATTGGTGGTGGTGACATATGTCTTTAATCTCAGCACTCAGAAGGTAGAATCAGGCAGATATCTGAATTCAAGGCCAGCCTGGCTTACAGATTGAGTTCTAGGACATCTGGGGTTACACAGAGAAAACCCTGTTTCCAAAACTCACCCCCCCCCCCAAAAAAAAACTTTTTTCAGAACTCATTATTTCTTCCTTTGCATGAGATTTGTTATTCATATATCCTTAATATCACTCTATGTGTAATGTTCTTTTACAGTATGGTTCAAAATATGGCTGCATATACCATCAGTATACTCATCACTTTCAAGCTTGTTGAAAATATTTAAATAACTGGAAAGGAAAAGAAGCAACCAAAATAGCTTGGTCATAGGGGGAGGGGCAACTGTGGTCACCAACCCTGATGATTTGCTATCAATCCCAGGGCCCACATACTGGAAAAGAGAGAACTGATTCGCACAAATTATCTTTTGGCCACCACATGCATGCTGTCAATGTGTCCCCCCAACACACACACACACACACACACACACACACACACACACACACACACACACAGACAGCATACACAGAGAGACAGAGACACAGAGATGGAGGCATGTATGTGATTAAAAAAGACTAGTTCACAAAAGATATAAGAAAAACAATCCTCAGACTCAGTAATAAGAGAACAACTCAACAGAGAGTAGATAAAGGTTTCAGCATACATGTCACCAATGGGATTCCCTTTATATAAAAATCTTTTGTGTGTGTGTGTGTGTGTGTGTGTGTGTGTGTGTGTGTGTGTGTATGAGGACTGAACTCAGGTCATTAGGCTTCTGCAGCAAGGGTTGCCAACTACTAAGCCATCTTGCAGACCTGAAATTCATGATTATATACATAATTTACCATTCCATTTAAAGAATTGGCCATTTGGGGAGGAGGGCGTATGATAGGATTACCAAGAGGCACTGTCATCCAGTACAGGGGAGGGCAGCCTGGTTTTTTGGTTTGGTTTGGTTTTCCACTAGAAGCACAGTTGCATCATTAGATAAAATAAAAGTTAATGGGAAGAGCGAAGTAAGGAGAGAGAGAGAGAGAGAGAGAGAGAGGTGTTGGTTGCTTGCTTATCTGGTCCACGACAATTCAACACTTGCCATGTTTCATCATGACAGGAAATAAAAGCTTGGGATTGCTGTGCATCCAGTTGGTAGTGACAATGTGCTCGCTCGTCCCTCAATTCTCTGTGCTGATTTGTTAGAGGGTGTTGCCATCCACACAGGTTTTCAACACGCAGTGAAGTCATTCATTCTCAGTCAGTTGTTTTGGAAACTTGAGCGATGATCAGTTGGCTTCATGGGAGAGCCTGCTCACAGTGATGTGGTGCCAACAGAAGATATTTCCAGCACAGTAGTTCTCAACCTGTGACCGCTTTGGCAAACCTCTGTCTCCGAAAATACTCACATTATGGCTCATAACAGTAGCAAAATTGCAGTTATGAAGGGGAACCAAAAAAATTTTATGGTTGGGAGTTATCACAACATGAGGGTTGAAGCATTTGAAAGGTCAAGAACCACTGCTCTAGCAAGTTTTAGCAATTTCTCAGTGCCCCTTCTCTCAAGCATCTCCATGGCCAGTCCTTGTCACTCTTCTTTCCCACCACTCTCTCTTCCCTGTGACAACTCGGATTTCTGAGGAGGCTGTATATTGCTTCAGAACTGCTAATTTTAGGTTGCTGACCCCACTATGGCTTCCATGTTATTATGGTTCTGTGGAGCCCTGGTGTCAGGTAATTCAAGAAATGGTCGCAGTGTGTTGGTACATTCTAGAGTTCTGTGTTCACACACGAACCAAATTATATAGCTGGGATTCTAATCGTCTCTAGGGAACTTTAACAAAACCCGGAAAGCAATGGAAATCTAGGGCTGGGATAGTGAGGACGTCTTCCATCAGCCATTGGTCGACTCTTCTTCCTGAAAGTTGACATGTCTGTTTGCCATTGCTATAAGAAAAAAAAGTGTCACAGACGGGGCAGTTTATTAAGGAAGTTTATCTTGCCTCACCACTATCCTAGAGGCTGGGAAGTCGAAGAGCACCATACTGCTATCTGGTTGCTGTCTGGTGAGGGCCTCATACTGTATCGAAACTCTGTGGAGAGGCAGAGAGGATCTTGTGGGAACACAAGAAAGCAGAGGAAGCTGTGCTTGTTTCATAACCTATTCTCATGATAACTGACATTTTCCCACAGGAAGTAACTTACTCCTGCAAGATTAACATTAATCCTTTCAGGGGGACGAAGGAAGCCTCATGAGACCCAAACACCTCATAAAAAATCCCAGCACCTCTCCACATAGTTACCCTGGGAAACAAATTTCAACATGAATTTGGGGCACTTACTCTGCCCACGAAAGCTGGAAATGCAGGTAAACATCTACATTGGATCACCAGACTATGTTTTAAAAGAAAGCCATGAGATTAAGCTGCTCTTTAAGGAGTAGATTTTGTGCTCAAAATATAATTTGAGACGTTAAGTCCAACCATGATATGTTTGCCAGGATTACAGCCTCTTAAACAGCAAATGTGGAATGAAAGATGTTGAAATTATTTATGACTTCAGCTAGGGATTTGGCAAGCTTCAGTCTGTATCTTGATAAATCATCCAAACACTGAATAGCATTTGTGTTCAACTGAGATAAAACTAGAATTAATAGGATAATGTCATCGGAAAGTGTGTATTACTAATTCTTAATAGTATGCCATTATTTTCCTTGACAGACACATTCAATATCCCGGGAGAGTCATATATGAGGAAATAAGCACCATTGTGGTATCTTATCCTCAAACAGGGCCACCTGTATACACAATGGCCACTTGTATACACAATTACCACCTGCATACACAGCTGTCACATGTATACACAATGGCCACCTGCATACACAACTGTCATCTTTTTCTTTTTGTCAGCTAATTGTGTTGCCTCTTGGGAGTTGTTATCTTTGTCCAAAGTAATGAACCCCCCTAAATGTCATAAGAGGCTCCTTTGCACCTCCTGGGACAGGGCTGTGCACCCACTAAATCTTCATTAACTCCAACCAACAATAGGAATTGCTTGGAAATTCTCTTATCTCTGTGAATTGAAGCAGCAGACTGTATTGGTTCGGAGCTGTTGATAATTGTGTTTCCTGCTCCCAAAAGAAGACCTTGGGGCATAAGTTTAGGTGGAGAGAATGTATGTCTGGAGACATAATTTATGCCAGTAAGATTCATGGTAAGTGAGAAATGTGAGAGAAGTTATGCTAAATATGAAAGAAGGATAAAGCCAACAAGGTAATTAAATGATTAGTTTGCCTCTGTACGACGTCTGGGCTCCAACCTGCTGGAGATCCTGGAGAGACTTTATGACTCACATCTGAGAATTATCTGGATGAGGGGTAAGAAGGTTTGGATCCCTGCTTCCCAACTCAAGTTCTCATTGGTTGAAGGTCATTTCATCTGAGACTAAACAGTGCCACCTAATCTCTGTAGGCTTTGCTTTGTTCACTCAGGGCAATGCACACTGCTGCTACTACCAGTCCAGTGGCTGTTCTGGACCAAGGAGTATCAGGAATGTACAAGGGCTGTGAAGTTCTATTTCCATTGTAAGCACCCATCTGACCATTTTATAAGAATGCCTACTTGTGTGGCTAAAAACTTACAAGGTCGGTGAGTGTTCATCCAGCAATATCTATGAGGCTACCACTGCATATGCTTTTTAGATTGGTGTATAAGGTCAGCGCTTTATAATCTAGAAAGAATATGTTTCATTCTGATTGTTCCCTTGCTGAGAGAGAACTCATTACTTTCAGGAGAAAGGGCCAATATCTTTAACATGAGATATGTATCCCTAATGTTGATTGGATTTCCTACTCTGCTATTGGTAAGCTTCTTGTATGGCTGCAGCTTTGTGTGTGCTGTCTCTCCAGGAATGCTCTACCGACTAATCCAGCCTTCCACCACTGGAGCCAGTCCTCTGTAGGATAGGATTCTTTTCTTCTCCCTGTCTGGGTTCATATGTCCATCATTGTCACCCATTGTCCATGAGCCTGCTAGCATGAAGTAGGTTTCAGGTCCTTGCCATTCCTACAGTAAGGAGTTATTGACAGAATATAAATATTCTGCTATGATTATCACATTAAAAGTTGGCTCTGTAATTTTATCCTTAGCTGTTTATTAGTGGTGTGGAACATTGCTCAGCCCTCAGAGTTCCTCTGACTTATCACCATCTTTTAAAGACATGATCTTTGCTGCCCTCCATGAAAGATGTCAGACTGTGTATTGGACACAGTCCTTTCCTCTGTGTCCCAGTAAACAAAGTGGTTTGGTGATGTTGCTCTTGTTTTATTTCATCTAAAAACAAAACACAGAACTATGATAATGGTTCTCTGAACAAAACTACCAAACACTGATGGAAAACAGGACGCATTAAGGGTTCAATCTTAAAATCTGTATCCAAAGAATCTCTCGAGAGCCTCTACGGTGTGACTTTACACCAAATCCCCTTGCTTTCTAAAACTCATCTGGCAACAATGAGCAAAATGAGGTTTTAAAATATAGGGTAACTTCTAAGCAGAAAGTTGAAGGATGTTCTTCGAGTGTGCTCCACATGTAGCCTTAGCACGGGGCTGTTGTTGTTGTTGGTGGCGGCAGTGACAGCAGTGTGCATACTGCACAGACAGGTGCGGAAACATGTGAAGGACTTTCAGCATCCTGCTTTATTCCTTCGAAGCAGGGTCTTGCTCTGAACCTGGAGCTAGGTTGGCTTTCAGCAAGTACCAGCAATCCTGTCTTTACCTCCCTATAGCACTGAAGTTACATAGTCCCTGTCTGGCTTTTTCTATGTGTCCTGGATTTGAACTTAGGTCCTTATGCTTGTGCAGCAAGCACTTCCTCAGCGAGTCCTCTCCTCAGCTCTTGAACTTGATATTGATAGTTCTCAGACATGGTGCCAAATTCCCTATGGCTTTTATGTCGCATTCTTTTCTTTTACTTTATAGTAAAGATATTTTCTAAATTGATACAATTTTATTACTTAGATATGTTGATTTTCTTTATTGTTTCTTTAGTAGCAAAGTTGAGACCTACTCGGTGATTTTAAAAGATTCTCCAAATGAGGCACACATGTAGTGGAAGCCTGCAGATCCATAACAGCTTCCCTTTTCCAAGATACCTGGGACATCTTTCTGTGGCCTGTTCCTCTAGGATTCTCAACATCTACTTTGCCATCCTAATTTTATCCCCTCTCCTTGGTTTGCCTCCCACTCCCCAATCCTGGATTTACTCCATCTAGGACACAAATCTAGAACTCTAACCTCTAATGCAATAAACTATGTTGATCTCCTCAATGGATAGCAGGTTCTTTGATGTTGATGCAGTCAATGCTACCAAAAGGAGGAAAAAGAGAATGTGAACATAGGACACACAGGTAAGTATCAGGAACATTGATGCCTAACTTTGCACATCCTCATCCCACTCTATGTGCTCCAAAATGCTCACTGCATCACTGAAAAGAAGTCTCTGCATCTAGAGGCTCTGCACTCACCAGGACTGAAACACTGCTGTCTATTTTATACAGAGCCTCCTTATGACCTGGAACTCATTTTTAGAACATACTGGACTTAAACTTGAGATGTTTGTCTGCCTCTGCCTTCCAGGTGCCAGGATTCTGGACCACTTTCTCTGCATCTATCCCATTCCCCTGTTAACAACACTGTGATTTCTGCTTGTGCCTCTTATTGTCTACTCTTTAATAAAAAGATCATTCTTCTTTGTTGGGGTACGCCGTCCGTGGCGTACCCAAGAACCATCTGGTCTCTCCTAGCCCCAGTTTGCCTCCCAGGGAACTTGGGAGAGAAAAATGGACGCCAAGACAGAGTCTCTCCGTTCAAAGCATCTCTAACGTTACTTTAGGATCTTTGGGTTATATAAGAGGGTAGGCCCCGCCCACAGTCAGTTCTGTGGATGCAGCCTGAAGTCACCAGCACTGTCACTGTGTATTGTGTCAGGGCTGTCCCAGCAAGAAACTGGATCCAGCTCGAGGCAGGCGTGGCAGACACATTGCAGGAGTCCCAGTGAAGCCTTGAGGCAGTTAGCACAACAAAAGAAGCCAGCCTTAGCTGGAGAATGTAGCTTCCTGTGGCCGCCTTCAGAGGCTTCAGGTCTGCTCTCAGCCTGAAGCTGCTGAGGGAGGGGCTATACTTCTTGGTCCCAGTAGTCAATGCTTCCACGTTGTGTGGCCAAATCCTCACCCACATTTACTTCTGGCATCAGGTATACTTGACTACAGGCCCTCTTTACTTCCTGATGGTTCCTCCTAGGTCAGCCTAGTGTATTGGAAAAGGCAGAACAAAGGCAGGTTTTAAATAAGGTTATGCAATCTTTTCCTAGCTCCCCAGTGAGATAGTGTGGTTCTGCTATGAACTGCTTCTCCTAAAATTTATCTAAAAATTAGTTTCCTTCCTATGAAGAAAAGATATTGGGTGCTGGGAGACAGTCAGTACTCTGCACCATCCATTCTTTTATTAGATTTTGTCCAGCTGAGACACATGTAAAGTTCTTTTGATTTTTCAATCTTTTCCACATGATCTCAGTGGGTGCTAGGGAAAGATTCTGTGGCCTGATAGAACAGAAGGTAGCATGCAGTTTCAGCTGGCCAGGAAAAAAATGTTTGACAAAGTAGAGTTAGCCACTATTGTGTATGATTTTGGAGATTTGGGAGGCTGGAGAGATGGCTCAGAGGTTAAGAGCCTGAGTTTGGTTACTAGCAAGCACATCTGGCAGTCCATATCTGACTGTAACTCTAGCTCTGGGGGATCAGTGCCTCTGGTTTCCATGGATACTTGCACTCATGGGCACGTATCCCCACATATACATATTTTTAAAAAATTTAAAAATCTTTTTAAAAGACTTGGGAGAGTTTGGGTGGACAGATATTTTTATAACCGTTTCTTTTTAAGATTGGTAGGGTGTTACACACAGGCCAGCATTTTAGTGACCAAAATGAACTCACGCATAGTAAGGAAAAAGAGCCCCCTCTCCTTAGCCTCCTCACATGCCTCTCCTCTTAGAATTGCAAGCCTGCTGAAGGCTTAGGGGTGGTAACATAAGGAGACCAAGAAGGAAAGAGTTAAGGAAAGGGCAAAGTGTGTGTGTGTGTGCGCGCGCGCGCGCGCGTGCACATGCATTCCAACAGGGTTGGGTAACAGGAAAGCAAAGGAGTCAGGACTGAAAGATGGAACAAACCTGGTTTTCACTGTAGAGTTCAACAAATCTTCTAGCAGTCACTTTTGGTAACTTTTCTTTTTTGTCTAGACTTTAATCCTCCCCATCTGTCACATCAGTTTCCAAATTACCTCTTATATGTATCCATTTTTCTCCATCATATCTCACCAGTCCCTTCTTTTTGTGTGCTTCATGCCCAGCGCACACAGCAGCCTGCTCTGTGTTTCAAAACTAGTTCCTGTCACTCACTCTTCCCTGGCAACAGAATCCATGATCCTTGCTTACAGTGACCCAGAAACGTGCTGCAGGATCAGGCCTCTGTTGGTTTCACCCTGTGTTCTTCAAGGGCGCCACAAGCTGCGTGTATTAGGTGCTTCTGATCCTTTTTTTTTTTTTCTGATTTTTTATTAGATATTTTCTTCATTTACATTTCAAATGCAATCCCAAAAGTTCCCTATACCCTCCCCGCTCCCTGCTCCCCTCCCCACCCACTTCCACTTCTTGGCCCTGGTGTTCCTCTGTACTGGAACATATAAAGTTTGCAAGACCAAGGGGCCTCTCTTCCCAATGATAGCCGACTAGGCCATCTTCTGCTACATATGCAGCTAGAGACACAATGATTAGTTCATATTGTTGTTCCACCTATAGGGTTGCAGACCCCTTCAGCTCCTTGGGTACTTTCTCTAGCTCCTCCATTGGGAACCCTGTGTTCCATCCAATAGCTGACTGTGACCATCTACTTCTGTGTTTGCCAGGCACTGGCATAGCCTCACATGAGACAGCTATATCAGGGCCCTTTCAGCAAAATCTTGCTGGCGTAAGCAATAGTGTCTGCATTTGGTGACTGATTATGGGATGGATCCCTGGCTGCAGCAGTCACTGGTTGGTCCAGCTTCTGATCCTTCTAGCTGTTTTGCTCACAGGTCTTTATAGCCTTCCCCTCTCTTCCCAGTTAAATGATTCTCCTCAGAGGATACTAGACCTTCTATAGTGAAGTGGCTCTGACTGCCTTCCGTTTCTCAGAGACTTCCATACGTGTATCTCTAAGAACATACGTAAGAGAATTAGCTGATGTGGTGCAATAACTCAGTGGTTAAGAGCACTGACTGCTGTTGCAGAAGACCTGGGTTTAGTGTACAGCACTCACGGGGTAGCTCACAACTATCTGGGCAACTCCAGTTCCAAGGGGGATCCGACACCCTCTTCTGGCCACTTGTACATTTCTGTACCTCTACATACATACAATTAAACACCACTACACATACTAAATGAATTTTTTAAAAGAGAATTATCTGTTGAATTATTCAGAACTCGCTTTCTCAACCAAAGATTACCTTTACAAAGGCAAGCACAACTGTCCCACTTCTGTAGCCATAGATACTGTAACTGTCTGTCTGGCGCATAGTAAGATCTTATTTAAGGCACTGTGCTGGGATGAATATGTAAAGTCCAATCACATGCTTCAGAAATGTGGAGAGAAGAATAAACAGCGCACTCCTTTACCGAAGCACTCAGGAAGCAGAGGCAGGCTGATCTCTGAGTTCGAGGCCAGCCTGGTCTACATAGTAGGTTCCAGACCACCCAGAACTACACAGAGAGACCTGTCTCAAAAGCAAAAAGGACACACTTGTATTTCAAGGAGGCGTGCGTGTAGTTTACCCATCTGGCGTCCTGATACCGAGGCCACTAGCGACCCTGCGCCTGCGCAGTAGCTGCCGAGGAACAGGCCTACAGGAGGTGGGGGTGGGGGGAAGCGGCCGACCCTGGCGCGTGTTGATGACGCAATTGGTGTTTGCCTGGTAGCCCGTGGTAACCCGGAGTCTGCGGAAGTGTAGTTGCAGCACCGCAGCTGAGGCAGGTAACCTGCAGCTCGGGTGTCAAGCAGCTGCTCTGGGTTATGCGGACCCACGACCTCTGGTGGGGTGAGCAGGTAGGATCCGATCCGACTTGCCCGGGGGTGAGCCTGTGGGATCCTGTTCGCCTCTTAGTGAAGCGAGGCGGTGGGATCCTGTCCGACTTGTCTGGGGGAGCCCTTGGTATGCTGTCGCATAAACTGTAGCTGCAGCATTTGCGCTCAGCACTTGCGGCGACAGCAAAGGTGGCGCTCAGGGTAGACGGAAAACCACACCGGCCAGCGGTGCTTAGAGCTGTTTTCAAAGGTGACAACTGGGCTCGTGTTGATGCTGAATTCAATTCTGATCCCTCGTGCTTTTGTTTCCACGTGCAACTAGGGCATTCCTTTCAGAAGGGTGTGTTGTGCTCCGTGTGATTTTGAGAAGGCTGCTAGTGATTTCCTAGTTGGTAAAGATTAGATTGTCCCGTACTGGGAGCTACAGAGAATAATATTGTTTACTGTCGACTGTCTTTTAGACTCCAAGGATTGTGCCCTGCACTTACATTTCATTATCTCCTTAGTTCATGCAGTATTGTTGCAAGTTATGAACTATTATGTTTGTCTTACAGAGAAAATAACTGTGGCTCAGCTCCATGAAATTGACTGAGTGAAAATTACCAGTAACCAAAAGCAAAGGGCGAGATTTAAATTCAAGGTTATGTATGGCTTCAAGGTTCTCTCTCTCTCTCTCTCTCTCTCTCTCACTGTCTCTCTCTCTCTCCTCTTCTCTTCCTCCTTTTTAAAAATAACCACAATTAGTAGTCAAATTCCAGGCCTTTTACATTAGTCAAATGTGATTCCATATGTTTATTCACCCATATGACCATATGAATTGTGTGTGTACACACACATGCAGGTGTGCAATACATGCACGCATGTGGAGACAAGGGATAACATCAACTGTGGTTTCATAGATGCTGGCCCCCGTTTTTTGTTTGTTTGTTTTTGAGTCAGGTTCTCTCACTGGCCTAGAGCCTGCCAGGTAGATTGGTCTGGCCAGCAACTCTTGAAAATGCCTGCCTCTACCTTCCCAGCACTGGAATCACAGACCTGGGTGAAACTTTCCACTCCGGTTCTGAGGACCGAACTTGGGTCCACAGCAGGTGGTTTTCAGCCTTTTTTTTTTTTTTTTTTTTTTTTTTTAGATTTATTTATGTATAGGTGTACACCATTGCTCTCTTCAGACACACCAGAAGAGGGCACCAGATCCCATTACAGACGGTTGTGAGCCACCATGTGGTTGCTGGGAAATGAAACCAGGACCAGTGGAAGAGCAGTTGGTGGTTAGTGCTCTCAATGGCTGAGCCATCTCTCCAGCCCACTGAGCTGCCTTTTTTTTTTTTTTTGGTTTTTCCGAGACAGGATTTCTCTGTATAGTTCTGGCTCTCCTGGAACTCACTTTGTAGACCAGGCTGGCCTCGAACTCAGAAATCCGCCTGCCTCTGCCTCCCAAGTGCTGGGATTAAAGGCGTGCACCACCACGCCCGGCATCTGAGCTGCCTATTAAGCCCATGTTTTGATACTTTACACTATGTAAAGTAAAACATGTTTTGATACTTTACATTATGTTGTAAAGTATCTCATATTCTTGAAGTTAAAACATCTGGAAATATGTCTTCTTCCTACAGGGATACTCGAGTGAGCACACACACAGAGAGAGAGACAAAGAGACAAAGAGACAAAGACACAGAGACAGAGAAAAGTAAAAGCACCCTTATCTTTAATTGTGACATATATGGACAATGATGTTGCTTTGTAAATACCTTCTATTCAGAGATCCAAGAAATGAGTGATTTTATGTTTGGCACTTTTTTTTTCTAGTAATGTAAATATCAGTAAATAATTTAAAGGCATCAAGTGGTTTTCTTGTCTTCTTTCTTCTGGTATGCAGTCACAAACATCACTTGTCCTGTGTTGAAATGTGATGACTTCCTCAGTACCTTTGCTGTCTCTGACTCTCCAGGTGCTTTGCATTTGAGTCTGCCAGGCTTCTTGTGGATTGTTTTCCATTGCTTCCAGTGGACAGTAAGGCACAATAATGAAACTGCAGATCACACCAATAGACGTCTAGATTTTACACCCTGGCTCTTTTGCTTAGTAGGCACCTTGAATCCTAGGCAAAGTGCCTGACCCCTCTACACCTCAGTTTTCTTGTCAGGTGGGAACAATAGTATTGCTTAGATGGGTGTTATGAAGACACAATGAGTTCCTGGAGCAGTGCCAGATTCCCTACAAGGACCAGCTAAGCATTTTCTGACATTGTCCTCTGGTCTTGGCTTTCCATCTTTTGAAAATGACACTTTTGTTATTTGGCAATTGTTCTTTGAAAAACATTTAATGAATGTATGGTGTTTACCAGAGGATTGATTGCCTTGCCTGGGATCCTGCTATTTTGGAAGTGACCACTTGTTAAACTTTCCTTAGTTGTGTCTTTACTATACAATAAACATTTGCTTGAGGAGATTTGAAACATTCACTCTTTAGAAAGTTTATTTGTAAGCCAGGCAGGAGGGAAAGGCAGCTGAATCTCTAAGAGGCAACCCTGGCCTACAGATTGAGTTTCAGAACAGCCAGGGTTATATAGAAAAACCCTGTCTTGAAAAAACAGCACAAAAGGGGCTATGTATTTCAGTTATGTATTTCTGATTGTATGCAAGTGTTTGTGAGATACTGGATATACTGACGTCAGAGAACAAACAACTTGTGGAAGTCAGTTTTCTCCTTCCACCATGTGGGGTTGAGGGATTGGATTCAGGCCACATCTTGGTGGTTAGCACCTTTACCCGTTGAGCCATTTTGCCAGCCTAAAATATTGTACTTTTGTGTGTCACAGTAATGGACTTTTGAATTTCCTCTTAATTTTTTTTTTTTTTTGGTTTTTCGAGACAGGGTTTCTCTGTATAGCCCTGGCTGTCCTGGAACTCACTCTGTAGACCAGGCTGGCCTTGAACTCAGAAACCTGCCTGCCTCTGCCTCCCGAGTGCTGGGATTGTGTGTGCCACCACGCCCAGCTAAAATAGGATCTAGCTGGACCTTTTTTCTTTTCTTTTTTTTTTTTCCTCTTAATTTTAAGGTTATTTCAGTGTTGTCTGGTGGAGATACTGTAGAAATATGTGAGCTATTATGGGCATGAAAGGATTAGTATCTCCCTCAAAAACTGCTTTTACATACCACACGTACACATAGCCCCCAGAGTAGTTTTCTTTCCCTCCTTTCAAGAGACTAAAAATTGTTTTAACCCAGAAAATCAAACCCAGGCATGGTGGCAAACACTTATAAAACTTGAACTCTAAAGGCTGAGGCAGGAGCATTGCTAGTTCTGGGCTACATGGCAAGTTTCTGTCTAAAATAAAAGTGGCATAATCCCTCTTGTGAAAATGTTAAGCTGTGTCCTCTCCCCATTCATGCTGGGTATTTTAGACCAAGGCCAGCTACAAGTTAAATGTTGATTCCTGTGGTCCCTACTTAGAAACTTGAGCATGAGTTAAGACTCATGCTTATATTACAACTTGCTTTGAAGATGTATTCTGTGGGTTTTAAATGCTTATTTTTTTTTTTTTATGTATGAGAACTAGAAAATACACAAGCTAAAAATTATTACTGCTTTAAGTTTTTTAAGTTGAGTGGTACCAGGCACATGCACACAACTGTGTGAATCTGCAGTGTTATCTCTAGAACTTGATCATCCCCAAAAGAAATGCTGAACACACTGAGTGATAGCTTCCTACCCACTCTCCTCTCTCTCTCACTCCAGGTGTCCTCTGTTCCAACTCTGCTGTGTCTGCTAACTCCAGAGATCTTATGTTGATGAAATCCTGCCATATCTGCCCACTTGTGACTGCTATATTTCACTCAGAATGTTCTCAGAGCTTAATCATACTGCAGCATATATCAGAATCTCATCCCTTTTAGGGGATAAATACTATTCCACTATATGGGTAGATCATGCACTGTACTTTTGGGGAGTGTTGAGATTGGCATGAGCCTACTTCTTAGTGATTGTTTTTGAGCTGGCAGATGGTGTGGATAGAGATGCCAACTGAAGTGATACTGTTTTGCATTGTGGACACAGTGTCTGGTGGACAGAGTTAAGTTGGAGCCGAAGCACAGATTGTAGTGTGGAGTCTAAAAATAGTAAAGAAAATGCCAGTGATGATGACATCACCTGCTGTTCTGTTATACAACATTCACACATGGTTCTAGGCACTTTGCCCATGAAATAAGAACTTTTTTAGTTTCTATTTTATACATGAAGAGTTTTGTAGCATAGGCAAATTGAGTGGATTATTAAAATTAAAATTAGGTGGCAAAGTTGGATTCTGAAGTTGGGCTCTCTGGCTGCAAAGCTCATTTATCCCTAGATTTGGTCAATACTGACTTTATAACAGAATTGCTATGCTGCTTGCCTGCCTTCTCCCTTTCACTGTACATAACTTCTAGGTTCAGTGGGCAATGCAAGAACCAACCCACACTCCGAATGGACTCCCAGGGTCTGGTTTGCATGGGCCAATCACGTCCATAGGGAATTCAGACTACATTGCCACAACTGACTCTTAATTCTTTCGAAGCCTTATATTCGAACACTGTGTAGTTCCCACACTCAGAGCCCTGTGGAAGGGAGCTTTCTGTTGTTAGCCTTGATGTGCACTAGAATGGGTTCTGACACACTCATTTGCTGCTAATTTGTTACTCTATGATTCCTGAAGAAATTGTTGTGAAGTAGCATTTATGTATTTATTATCATCCCCATTGTAATTTCTCTTGGCTTTTCATTTGCTTACACTTTATTTCCTTGACATTTGCAATTGAAGGTCCAGTTTTGGAAAGCAGTGGAAATTACGATGTGTTTGCTCTATTTTGGCATGAAAGGTAAATCAGGGTTTTTTTTTTTTTAACCAGTAATATCAGGCCTATGTCACAGTATCCTGTACATTTGAAGGTCTGAACTGTTTATTATATCTGGAAGATAGAGATTCTGTTACCCTTTGTTAAGCATCTGAGAATCTCAAGACCAAGATGCTCAGTTATCAGCCTGTATTCATGAATCCATCCTGCAAAAACTAATTCCAGCATGCTGTGTTCCAGTGAGCCATCCCAAAATTGGAGCCTCCAAGTCATTTACTCACATGTAGGTGTCATTTTTCCTGCAGTGATGTGACCTGTATTAGACTGCAGAGAGAGGGAACTGGTATGGCAGGCCTCAGAGATAATTGGATTAAAGTGGCCTGGCTTTGACATTGGCCCTGGGTGTGAGTGAGGAATCTGGACTTATTCCAGAGTTCTGCCTCAAGCAGCAAGGTAGACACTAGTGGCATCTACTAGGAAAATGTGGGACCAGGGACATATGCTTGAAGGTTTAGAGCAGGGATCACCTGTCCAGTGAGTAAGATTTGAAGCCAGAGTTATAGGACACAGAGGTCACAGTTCATCTAAGAAGTGAGAGAAGAAAAGGCCAGAGGTAGAAAGATAGAGGAGAGAATGTAATCACAGACCCTAAAAGAGGAGACATACTTGAAGGGAGGGAGCTTGATCAGTGCCATAATTCCTCAAGATTAAAAGTCAAGAAAACCCCATGAATTTGTTCTTGAGGAAGTAATTTGCCTCCATTGTGGGACTTCAGTGGTCTAGTAAGATGTGAGCAGAGACTAGTGGGCAGAAAGAGGTTGAGTAGTGGACTAAAGAGAATAGTCAGAGAGAGGTGTGGGAGAGAGAGTCTTTTGTTCATTTGTGGGGTTTTGATCAAAAGATTGTGTAAAACGCCCACCTTCCCGCCTTGCCTACAAGAAAGGAATAATGGACCAGAATTCTTCTGCAAGTATCTCTTTATTAATCCATGTGGAGAAAGAGGAAGAGAAAGAGAAAGGGTCTGTAGAAATACCTCGTTCAATTATACCTCAGTGTGACGTACGTCGCTTGGGTTGGCTGGCTGCTCTTTACCTCAAGATACGCCCCGGGATGGGCGGTGACTTGTGGCTTTGTCATAGACGCACGCGCACTGAGCTTGTTTATCTAGGCAACCGGCGCTGGCGCGCGAACTCGGAGCCGCGATGGGCGGTGACTTACGTGATCTCGTCACAACGCCTGCGCGCTGAGCTTGTTTACGTTTTTAGGCAACCGGCTCCTAGGTAACCCGCTCGGGAGCGCACCGGCTTGGGAGGGAGCCGCGCGTGGCTTCCTACAAGATTGTAGCAGTCTCTTCTCAGATTAAAAACAATGCTGGGGAAGGGGAGGATGTTGATATGGAGGATTCAGGGGTCTTAGATGAATAATAACTCAAGAACCCAGAGAGCCAAACAAGATTCTGTCCACAGCAGAAACCACAGTCAGGCTGTGCTCAGGTGCAAAGGACACTTCTGTCCTGAGAAGAGAAGGAAGAAAGAGAAGAGATGAAGATGAGTTCCTGTAGGTTCAGGGATAGAGCCCTTGTTGGGCCGGTGGGAAGCCCTGGGTTCAAGTCTTTTTTTTTTTTTTTTTTTTTTGGTTTTTCAAGACAGGGTTTCTCTATGTAGCTCTGGCTGTCCTGGAGCTCACTTTGTAGACCAGGCTGGCCTCGAACTCAGAAATCTGCCTGCCTCTGCCTCCCAAGTGCTGGGATTAAAGGCGTGCACCACCACCGCCCGTGCTGGGTTCAAGTCTTAACACCAAGGTTGAGGGAGGGGACTGGAGGGGAAAGAGAATGGGCAGAAGCTCTTACCTTATTGCAGCAAAAGGTTTTAAGAGATGCAAATGGAATTGCTGATATTGAATGCTCCTTCAGTGAGTTAGGAACTGAAGATGTGAAGTTTATAATAATTGTTGAAGGGAAAGGCCAGGAACTGCAGACACAATTCTAACACTCTCTTATGTTGGAATTTTTGAATATGCAGAGCCAACCATTCTTGTGATCGTGTTACTTAAGTTGTGTTCTCCATAGAAAGTTGGATGATTCCACTGAGGGTTAAGTTTATAGAATAATTGTTTTAGAAGAATGAGAAAAAAAAACCCAGGAAAATTGAAGCTAATCTATTATGTGAGTAACTAAAGAAATGGATAAATGCCCCCCTCACCCTCCAGCCCCCAGTGAAATGGTTCAGAGGTGAAGGTGCTCGCTGCCAGGCCTGACAGCCTGGGTTGAAGTCCCCTGACCCACATAAAGACACAACCAGCTCCTACAAGTTGTCCTCTGACCTCCACATGTGTGCTATGGTGGCCCCTCCAAATAAAGAAATAAGTGAAAAGAAAAAAGTAAAGAAAAAAAGAAACGAGGCTACGAGCTGCACTGTTTAAAGAACACCATGGAATCTGGATTCTTGGTGTTGGGAATGTTTGTTTCTGACTCTAGGTCACACTGTCCTGTGTATTGTAGGGTGTTTAGCAGTAGCACCCCTGGCTTTTGTGGTCTAGGTGCCAGGAACAGCCCTGACTATCAGTGATGTCTTTGACTATTACCAAGTGTTAAAGGACTGTCACCATGCCAAATTGCCACAATCTCCATAAGTTCACCTGTGCCCACTTGTATAAGATTATCACAGCTGGGCCTGATGACTTTTGACTTTCCTTCATAGAAAAGGGGCAGGGAGAGTCACAGGACCCTCATCTAAGCAGCTAGCCATTCCTCTGAGCTGGCTGAATGAAGTTTTGCACTAATTGCACAAGGCCTTGAGGAGGGGCTAGAGGAAATAGACTAGGGGAGGCATTCTATCCATGAAACCACAGCTGCAGCAGCATGCATGCTGGGTACAGACCTCCTGGTATGTCTGCTTCGGGGATATCCATACTTCTGCCTGTAATTCCTCACCAGTTGTTCTGTAAGTGTGGTGGCTTGAATAGGTTTGGACCTCATGTGTTTGATTGCTTTGCCCACAAGGAGTGATGTTATTAGGAGGTGTGGCCTTGTTGGAGCGGATGTGTGACTGTGGGGATGGACTTTGAAGTTTCCTAGGCTTTAAGCTTTGCCCAGTTTGGAATTCCAGTCTCATCCAGGCTGCCCTCAGATTCAGATGCAGAACTCTTGGCTCCTCCAGCACCATGTCTGTTTGCACACTGCCATGATGATGATGAACTAAACCTCTAAAACTATAAGACAGCCCCAATTAAATGTTTGCCTTAGGAGTTGCCGTGGTCATGGTGTCTCTTTACAGCAATGAAACCCTAAGACAGTGGAATTGTACCTGGCTTCTTGCTGGGACTGTGTGTGTGTGCATACTGGGAGGGTGTTCAGGTTACCTCCAAGGAAGGAATTTTAGCAACACCAAGCATCTTTTGAAAGACAAAGTCACTCCTAGTTAGAAGCCACTGCCTTAGTTACAGGGAGTAAATGGATTGGACACAGTGGAATATCTAAGAGACTGGTGTAGTCTGCCCTTGCATCCCTTTACCCTAGCTGGGCTGTCTTGTCTGGCCTCAGTGAGAGAGAAAGCCCTTATTCCTGACAAGACTTGATGTGCCAGCATGGGTTGATACAGGGAGCAGGGTGCTCCCCTTCTCTGAGTGGAAGAAGAAGGATGGGAGGGTGGGACTTGGGAGAGGGGAGCTGCAATCAGTATGTAAAGTGAATAAATAAATAATGAAAAACTTTATTCAATTGAATTATGTGTGTGTGTGTGAGAGAGAGAGAGAGAGAGAGACAGAGAGAGAAAGAGAGAGAGAGAGAGAGAGAGAGAGACAAACAGACTGGTATATCCCTATGATAGTAGACAGGCTGGTGGGGAGAAGACAGGGAGAGTCTGTTCTGCAGACTGCTGAACTGTTCATACAATGTTACAGGCATGAACTGTTGGTTTCAATGCCTATTTATATGTTTAGATGGATTGGTATCAACAGTCATGGATACCAATGATGTTGGGAGAAAAGAACAGAAACCAGAGTCTTCAGTACCAGTTAGCACTTCTGGGGTAGTGCCCATGGCTCAGTGTGCCTTCCATTAGCTTTCCAGTAGTTCTGTTGAAAAATTCTGTTTATTAATGTCTTGATTGGATATAATACCCCTACATGACATTTGAGGATATGCTTTGGCACAAACTTACATATGCCTTAGAAGAGAAGCCTCAACTGGGGAATTATCTCAATGAGATTACCCAGTACAGAAGTCTGGGGGAGCATTTGTTTTGTTTTGTTTTGTTTTGTTTTGTTTTGTTTTTCTCTGTATAGCCCTGGCTGTCCTGGAACTCACTTTGTAGACCAGGCTGGCCTCGAACTCAGAAATCCACCTGCCTCTGCTTCCCAAGTGCTGGGATTAAAGGCGTGCACCACCACGCCCGGCTTGGGGGAGCATTTTTACGATTTTATTTACCTCCCAAATGCTACTCCCCTTCCAGTCCCTCCCTCGTAGAGTCTCTCCCCCAACTTCTTCTCTTCTCCTTTGAGAGGGTGGAGCCCAATCTGGACACCCTCGCATCCTGGCATACCAAGTGTCTGCCAGATTAGGCATATCCTCTCCCACTGAGTCCAGACAAGGCAGCCATGAAAACTGAGCTGCCTGTCTGCTACATATATGCTGGGGGAGGGGGAGTTTGTTCCAGCCTGTGTATGTTCTTTGGTTGGTAGCTCAGGAGTCTAGGTTTGTTGACATTTTTGGTCTTTTTGTGGGGTTTCCATCCCCTTCAGGGCCTTCCATTCTTCCTCCAACTCTTTCATAAGTGTCCCCAATCTTCATCTAATGTTTGGCTGTGGGTATCTCCATCTGTTTCAGTCTACTGCTGTGTAGAGCCTCTCAGGAGACAGTTATGTTAGGTTCCTGTCTGTAAGCAGAACAGAATATCATTAATAATGTCAGAGATCGGTGCTTGTACATGGGATGGGTTTTGAGTTAGGCTGGTTATTGGTTGGCCATTCCTTCAGTCTCTGCTCCATCTCTACATTTCTTTTAGACAGGACAAATTTTGGGTCAGAGGGTCCTGCCTGGCTACAGAGGTGCCCTCTTCAGGTTCCCTGCTGTTAAGATCATCTGCATTAACTTCTGGGAACCTTCCCTATCCCAGGTCTCTGGGACTTCCTAGAGATTCTCCCCTCCCCACCCCCAACCTTACCTCCAACAGCTGCAGATTTCCATTCATTCTCCTGGCCCTTTGGACTTCTCTCCTGTCTTTCTCTTCACCTGACACTGCCTCCCCATTCTTCCATCCCCCCCCCCCCCCCCCCCCCCCCCCCCCCCCCCCCCCCCCCCCCAGTTCTCTCCCTCTCCCTGCCTCCTATGACTATTTTGTTTCCCCCTCTAAGTGTGATTCAAATATTCTTGTCTGAGCCTTCCTTCTTGTTTAACTTCTTTGGGTCTGTGGGTATATCATGGGTATTCTGTACTTTTTGGGCTAATATTCACTCATTAGTGAGTACATACATTAGTGAGTACATGTCATTTTGGGTCTGGGTTACCTCACTCAGGATGATATTTTCTAGTTCCATCAATTTACCTGCAAAATTAATAAAGTCCTTGTGTATAATAGCTGAATAGTATTCCATTATATAAATGAACCACACTTTCTGTGTCCATTCTTCAGTTGGGAGACATCTGGGTTGTTTCTAGTTTCTGGCAATTATGAATAAAGCTACTATGAATATAGTGGAGCATGTGTCCTTATAATATGGTGGAGCATCTTTTGGGTATATGCCCAGGAGCGGTATAGCTGGGTCTTCATATAGAAATATTTTCAATTTTCTGAGAAACTGCCAGATTGATTTACAGAGTGGTTTCCAACGTTGCAATCCCACCAGCAATGGAGGAGTGTTCCTCTTTTTTCACGTCCTTGCCATCATGTGCTGTTGCTTGAGTTTTTGATCTTAGCCATTCTGATTGATGTAAGGTGGAATCTCAGGGTCGTTTTGATTTGCATTTCCTAGATGACTAAGGATATTGAGCATTTCTTTAAGTGCTTCTTGGCCATTTGATATTCCTCAGTTGGGAATTCTCTGTTTAGCTCTGTACCCCATTTTTAATTGGCTTATTTGGTTTGTTAGACTCTAACTTCTTGATTTATTTTATATTTTGAATATTAGCACTCTGTTGGATGTACAGTTAGTGAAGATCTTTTCCCAATCTGTTGGTTGCTGTTTTGTCCTATTGATGGTGTCCTTTGCCTTACAGAAGCTTTTCAGTTTCATGAGGTCCCATGTATCAATTGTTGATCTTAGAGCCTGAGCCATTGGTATTCAGTTCAGGAAACTGTCCCCTGTACTAAAGCGTTCAAGGCTATTTCCCACTTTCTCTTCTATGAGATTTAATGTATCTGATATTATGTTAAGGTCATTGATCCGCTTGGACTTGAGTTTTATGTAGGGTGATAAATATGGATCTATTTGCTTTCTTTTACATGCAGACATCCAGTTAGACCAGCACTACTTGTTGAATATGCATTCTTTTTTTCTATTTTATGATTTTGTCTTCTTTTTCAAAAATCAAGTGTCCACAGGTGTGTGCGTTTATTTCTGGGTCTTCAATTCTGTTCCATTGATCAACCTTATCTGTTTCTGTACCAATACAAAGCAGTTGTTAATCACTATTGCTCTATAGTACAGCTTAAGTCAGGGATGGTGATTCCTTTAGAGGTTTTTGTTTTTGTTTTTTTGGTTTTTTAAATTTTTTTATTGTTCAGGATTGTTTTAGCTATCCTAAGTTTTTTGTTTTTTTTTCCATATGAAGTTGAGAATTACTCTTTCAAGTTCTGTAAAAAAAAATGTGTTGGAATTTTTATGGTGATTGCATTGAATCTGTAAATTGCTTTTGGTAAGATGGCCATTTCATTATGTTAATTCTACTGATCCATGAGCATGGGAGATCTTTATATCTTCTGATATCTTCTTCAGGGAGTTGAAGTTCTTGTCATACAGATCTTTTACTTTCTTGGCTAGAGTTACACCAAGATATTTTTATTGTTTGTGGCTATTGTGAAGGGTATTGTTTCCTTAATTTCTTTCTCTGCCCATTTATCATTTGTATAAAGGAGGGCTGCTGATTTCTTTGAGTTAATTTTATATCCAGCCACTTTGCTGAAGCTGTTTATCAGCTATAGGTGTTCTCTGATAGAATTTCTGGGGTCACTTATGTATACTATTATATCATCCATGAGTAGTGAAACTTTGACCTCTTATTTTCCAAATTGCATTCCCTTGATCTCCTTTAGTTGTCTTATTGCTCTGGCTAGAACTACATTGAATAGATACAATTGAAGTGCTACATTGAATAGATAGGGAGAGAGTATGTAGTCTTGTCTTTTAGTGGAACTGGTTCAAGTTTCTCTCCATTTAATTTGATGTTGGCTATTGGCTTGCTGTAGATTTCTTTTATTATGTTTAGGTATGCATGGCTTTAATCCTAGCACTCAAGAGGCAGAGGCAGTTGGATCTCTGTGAGTTCAAGGTCAGCCTGGTCTGCAGAGGGACATTTTTAAAAAATTGAATGATGTAGCCCTTTTTGGGAGGTAACATCCCTGGTCATGAGCTGTATATATAAAAAGAAGGCTGAGAAAGCTAGTGAATGTTTTTGGTCTCTGCTTTAGTTCTGCCTGGAGCTCCTGCCTTGACTCCTCAGTGATGGACTGTGACACAGAGTGTAAGCTAAATAACCCATTTCTTTCCCTTCTCAAATCAATTTTGGTTGTATCATTTATCATAGTGCCCAAGGAGCTAACCAGGAGAAGGTTGCTCAGTGTTTCCTGAAGCAGCCACTTCCCTGACTTATGCCTAGACATTCATGAGATTATCTGGCTTGTTTTTATAATAACTTTTGGGTACTTCTTTTTCTCTCAGTGTCTTTTTGGTCTGACTTTGTACACCGTTGGCCCAAATGCATAATTATCCAAAAAGTTGTGGTTGCTATGATAGAGAGATTTTAGATTTTAGAGCCTTTTTCTTAATTGCATTTGGATATCTGATTATGAAGTAGGAGAAATGGCAACAGATCCCAGTTTTTAAGCTTCTTGAAACATTCTATTTCTCTCTTTATCTACCATTCTGCTGTCTTTCCTGCTTATTGTCTCATCTTTATTCTTCATGGTCCATTGTGTGTCTGTGTATTGCTGATTGAAAACTAATGACAGTGGACTCTAAAGGTCATGATGGTGGTGGTAGCAGAGGTGGTATGTGTGTGTGTGTGTGTGTGTGTGTGTGTGTGTGTGTGTGTTTCCAATGTGCACCACTATGTGCTAATGTGAGCCACCAGGCATGGTCAGGACAACTTTTGAAAGTTGGTTCTCTCCTTCCCCTGTGGGTCCCAGGAATCAAACTCAGATCACCAAGTTTCCAAGCATTTTCCTACCTTCACTGGCCCCACATTTCGCCTTTTAACGGTCTTCCCTATATTGGTTAAGTCCATACTTCTTTTAAAAAGCATCGACAATTTTTTTTTAATTAATTGGCTGGGGTGTGTGAGTACCATCACATGTGGGAACAGTTAGAGGACAATTTCATGGAGCTGATTCTCTCCTTCCAGCTTTACTTGGGCTTTGGGGATCAATCATGCCCGTGCTTCAGTGGCAAGCACCTTTTCCTGTTGCGTATCTCATTATCCCTCATCTTGTTTTTTTTTTTTTCTTTAATCACATTTCAATTAGTTCAGTTAGTATTTTTCATCTAGAATGTATGAGGATTAACTCAACACCTCTTGCAGAAAATATTTAAAAGCAAAAATACCCCCCAACTGTCTTTTATGAAGATTCATTGATATAAGTTTTGACATTATATCATTTAGGGTTACCACAGCAAAACACATTTTAACTGGACTCCTACCCAGATCCCCATACTGTGTAGTAAAATCCTGGGTGATTTTGTTTGTTGACACAGGGTCCCTTATTTTCCAGGCTAACCTGAAACTCGCTGATAGCAGAGACTGGTCTTGAACTTCATATCCTACTATCTCCACCTCCAAAGCTCTGGGAGTAGATGTGTCACCACACTGGGTTCATGAGGTACTATGGCTGGAACAGAAGACCTTGTGCATGCCAGTCAAGCACTCTACCAATTGAGCTTCATGGCCAGCCCTCTATTGGTGATTGATAATGATATTTTATGACTTCATTACCACACTCAAATATGAAGATTTCTATGAAAAGGGTGAGTTTCTTCCTTCACTAGGGAAGCTATTTTATACTGATATGATTTATTCTTATGTTCAGAGTGTGGCATTTCAAAAGGGGTATTTTTTTTTTGGTATTTTTTTTTTTTTTGTAGGCCACAATAATGGACATTTGCACTGAGTACAGAACATAGATCCCTAACTATGCAGATGACTGGCACTTATACTAGGAAGAGCAACATCCATTCCTAGTCTCCATGACCCCTGTTGCGGAGCCATCTGTGTGCTGATTGTAGGCATGTTTTGTGTTGGTCAAATCTAACATTCTCAGTTGATCACATTGGAGCAGATGGATTCATGAGTGCTTTGTCTGTTGTTACTGACACATTGTGTGTGAGTGCGTGTTGGGTGGGGGTAGTTTGGGACTTGTTATTATCTTTTCTAATACAAATGATGTTGCAGGATCTGGATGTACAATGGTTATTTCTTGCAGTGGTTTCAGAAGTAATTTATACATATTAGATTATTGTTTTAAGCATTACAATACTTAACCAATTTAAGGCCAATACTTCTGTGAGTCCCCTGTGTCAGCGTGCCTCTCTGTTTGATCTCCAGTTACAGCTTTTCCATGCTGGCAGTGCCTTTGTCCATAGGTGGAATCTGAGAGGGAAATGAGCCATTTAACCTTACGTTTAAGATGTCTTAACTGGGATGATGAGATGGCTCAGCAGGTTAAATGCTGATGACCTGAGTTCAGTCTCCATGCTCCACAAGTTGGCTTCTAATCCACAGACGCAAATACAAATCATAATCTTAACATGGATCCCAAAGTGTCAGTTACATGTTTAAATCTAAAAGATGATTGAGGAGCTGGAGAGATGGTGCTGCAATTAAGAACACGTGCTGTTTTTCCAGAGGACTGCTTCCATCATCCAGCACCTGTATCGTAGTTCACAGCCATCTGTAACTCCAGTTGCAGGGCATCCAATGCCCTCTTCTGGCTTCTGTGGCCTCTAGGTATGCATGTGGTACACAGACATGCATGCAGGCAAAATCTCCATGCACAATTTTTTAATTTGATGGAGATCTTACATAAATATTTAAACTATAATAGCTTTCTTATGTTAGAGGTGTTTTTATGAGGTTGGTAAGGAAAGGGCTGGGGATGTAGTTCAAGGGTAGAATTATTGTTTGCATTGCATTGTTGACGACTTTGGTGTGATCCAGCATAGAGGAAAAAAATGCTGAGCCGATCTTCATATCTTACGATGAGTGAAAAAGTCCTTTCCTAAGAACAGGGCACCCATCTGGAGTATACGTTCTTAATCTCCCTCTGTTGGGAAGCTGTGCCATGGTGTGTATTTATTCCCACACTCTGCCAGAGTACAGATTCTGATGGTCTCAATGTTACTGTTGCTTTTGACTCTATCTGTACAGCCAGGTGACATGGTCACCAGATAAATCTCTAGGTGAAGAGAGCTTGCCCCCTTAGTGGCTAAGAAAGTGTGTATCCTAGGACAGGAACGGGGGAACCTCTTGCCCTTCCTGTGTACCTTCCTATAAAGAAGACAAAGAGACTGAGTATAAGGCAGGAAGTGGGGGCTGTGGGGTCAGGCAGGGGCCAGGATTGGGGGAGGTATGGCAAAAAAAGGTCATTGCACATCCTGTAAATTTTGAATGACCAAATCCCTCACTGTGCTAAGCAGCGAGCTTCCTGCTTGGGAAGCCCCTTTGCAGGTGGCTGGAACTTTTTGCCAGATGCAAGGATTTTTTTTTTTTTTTTTAAGCACCATTGAAATTAAATGTCAAATTGCAGTAATTGAGAATAGATCAGTCTTTGATTAGTTCTGGCATCTCGTGTTTCTGTTAGGCATACCGATCCTTAAAGTTCAATAGTTTAACAAGAGCTTCCGTGAGTTTGTAGAACATGTGTAAATTTGGGATTAGCAGCCCATGTAGGTCAACTTCATTGCCGAGACAAGAAAACAAAGACAAAAACATGGCAATGGTAGAGAACAAGTAAAAATTTCATTGCGTTGTAGGGGATCTTTCAGCCTTTATGTAGGGTCACTCCCTTTCCGGTGACCACTGTGCAGTCATGCACTGTCCGTGGCTGCACTTTAACCTGGAACCTATACACTGTGTAATGCAGTGGGGTGGAGCCTTTCACTTTGCTTCCTTTCATGTAAGGCCAGGGGCAGCCTTGGGTGCCCTGTACAGGCTGTGTTGGTGTTTCCGCAGGTTTCCACTGTCCAGGAGTTTGGCAGTTAGGCTGCTCTGGGGGAATGGACTGTTCCCTACTTCCCTGGTGGTGAGGTCACAAGTATACCCACCACTCCTGGCTTCCTCAGATGGGTTCTGGGGGCTGAGCTCAGGTCCTCATGCTTTCAAGACAAGTACTTTACCAACCGTGCCATCTCTTCAACCAGTTATTCTTAGATTTTCTTTAACTTTATGTATGCAGTGGCTTAAGAGAATCCTGATTGCATGGCTTTGAGGGCAAGGATTGGTTCAGGTAGCTCAGCTGCTAATTCTATAAGAATTCTCTGAATGTCCTGCTTCTAGTGTGGGTTGTTGGCTGCTCTTGGAGGCTGTCCTTTCCTAACCCTGGAGTCATTCATCTGAGAGCCTGCATTCCCAGCAGCCCCTGCCTCCCCCAGGTCGTGTGCAGTGCATGAGGTCCTCACAGCAGCTTGGAGAAATATGATGATCCAGTTCCAAGTGGGGAGGTGATTGTTTAATTATCATTTTGCCCTGGGGAATTCCAAGATATAAATGATTGTATGAGTTTCTGAGAATATTCACAAATATGAATCTCAATTACTAATACTGAAGTACCAGCTGTTTGTTATTCTCTGGGAAATCATTTCAAGATGTTGGGAAGAAAAATATCTGAGACATCACCAATAGTCTTCCTAGATTAAAAATGGTCTAGAAAATTGCTTGACTACAATAGTGTTACACAAAACTAATAGTACTTGGTGAAATTCTCAAAGTTAATTTTAGAGGCACACAGTGTATTTTCATCATATTTACCTGCACTTCTCCTCATGGTGCCTCCACCATACCAGCTTCCACCCCTTTTCAACTTCAGGTCTTTTTTAAAGAACCCACTGAGTTTCGTTTGTGATGTTCATCAATTCTAATGGGTATGGAACTACCTACCAGAGTAAGGATGGCCTTCTAGGGGGCCACACTTTTAAAGAAGGCTGAGACTTTCCCTTCTCCTAGAGCTTTCAAGTATCAAGGACTCCTCAGGATAGAGGGCCAGGGGCCACTTATGAGTCTGTCCCAGCTCCAGGCTGGAATGTTGCCTGCTATGAATCCATGAACATGGCTGTTCTGTCACATCTAGAAGACACTTGCTTGGGTGCAGTACTCTCTGACTTTTCGGGTCTTTCTGCCTGTCATTGAGCTAGGGTTAAGAATTTTGCAGTTCTGCAATGTTTTCTGATTAATCTTTACAAAACATACTTTTGTAGTTACAAGGTTGTAAGGCAAAGCTTTCTTTGCAAAAAAAAAAAAAAGGCAACCCAAGAAATTCCAGGGAACTGTGACTTGGCAGGAAGGCTGTAAGCCACATGCCAGCAGGCTTCATGAGGCAGGAACTCTGAAGCCATGGTGAGGGCGAAATGGAAGTTTTCCTAGAAGAACTGTAGAATAAATTGTATCCAGCTTCTGGAAACAGAAAAGAAAGAGCCACAAGTCATTTATTTCCCTCTTTCCTCCTTGGAACAGGCTGGTAGATCTGTCCTTATGTCTGGCACCACAGAGGTGTCAGGCATTAGTCACAGCTGCTTCATATAGGATCAGGTACAGACCCTGCCTGTCCTGTGTCACCTGCTGGCTAGTGATCTTTGCAGAAGTAGCTGACCCTGTTTGGGGGTGGGTGATCTGTCCAGGCAGCTCAGGGCTAAGCTACTCTTGGAAACTGTTCTAAACTTTCCATCACACTAGACTTCTTTCCTTCAGGGGAGGATGGATGTGGGGAGCCCAGGCTCTGTTTGTTGCCTGGAGACAGGCCTTCAGGAGTGCTTGGCCACCCTTGCAAGAGTGTTCAAAGGATCTGTAGAGACTGTTCACCTGCTTATCAGATATTGACTTCTCTATTCAGAGCATAACAGAATTTCTACACCAGGAATCTGAAGGGAAGACATCATCCCAGGCCCTTCTTTCCCTTCTGAGGAAGCCAACTGCTTTCGACTCCCCTAACTACCCAATTCACGCTCTCTCTCACACAGCCTTCAGTCCTTGCCATAATTTAGGGAACAGAGTCAACCTATGCTTGGTTGAAAAGCACTTTTCTGAGCATTTAATTTCCCTGTCACTATTTTTTGTTTTTATTTTCATTGGGGGGGGGGGCAGGTTCTCTGTAGCCTAGGCTGGCCTAGAACTCATCATGTAGTCCAGGCTAACCTTAACCTTAAAGTAATCCTACCTCAATTCACATGTGCTAGAATTATAGGCACCAACCACCACATCCCTCTTTATCATTTAAAAATAATAGGTATAAGCTAGAAGCTGAAAAGAACCCAGATGTCCCTCAACAGAGGAATGGATACAGAAAATGTGGTACATTTACACAATGGAGTACTATTGTGCTATTAAAAAAATGAATTTATGAAATTCTTGGGCAAATGGATGTATTTGGAGGATATAATCCTTCGTGAGGTAACCCAATCACAAAAGAAGTCATTGGATATGCGTTT